>QEPC01005396.1:3021207-3048361 GCA_003113815.1 Sphenodon punctatus | reverse complement strand
AATGTTTCCCCCCAAGACCCTTCTCAGGCTGCTGCCCCCCCCCCAGCAAAGCCTGCCCCCACTGTGCAAAACAGACAAGCAGGTGTACAAAATATGCAAGATATACAGAGCTGAACAGACACAGCATAAGTCAACGCACCAGGCGACCTTCAGTATGACCTTCAGAAATTGATTTCAAAACTTATGAGAAGATCAGAGATGTGGAGGGGGCAACTACAAGGATGTACCAGGATCCAAGAAGTCTGTCTCCACCAAGTTGAGGAGCTTGGGGTTTTTGCTCTAGCAGTGCAAACACCTGTGACTGTTTTCACCTGCTCATGCCCCTCCTCTCAAACACCCTGACCTGGAAGAAGATCAGTGGGGAACTAACCCTCATACTTCACACTAGGATTGCCGCCTTTTGCCATTTGACCCCAAGACTCCTATAGGCCAAATGCGAGTCTCGGGATCAGATTGCAAAAGATGGCAACTAGGGTTGTCACGTATGCAAATATTTAAGGAAAGCTTATGAAAAATACATGTTTGCAGGGCCTGCATTGATGACTAAGGTGCAAATGCAGGTCCTGCAACATGTATTTTTCATAAGTGTTCCTTAAACATTTGCATAGGTGACAAACCTACTCCTACCCCCTTGCAAATTGCCTATTCCATCCCTCCCCCAGGTTCCCTTGTTTTCCACTCCCCACTGTGAAGAGCAGTATGATTCCTCCCCCCAAATCCCAGCATTTGAGGACATGCATGAATAGAATGCCACAAACAAATCTCCAACCCCAAGGATGCCTCAATGTTCAAAAATCATGAGCTGGGCCCTAAAAATCATGAAACTTAAATAAAAAGAACCCAAATGTTTCTAGGCTTGGTACTCTCCGATTTGTGAGAATGGGAGGAGCCACTCGAAGAAGAACAGAAGGTTGCTGCCTTGTAAACAAGGTGACTCCGAACATTCTCATAAATGCCCACCTTTGGAAGGAACTGTTGGGTATCTATGTGTGGGAAGGAGGTGCTTTATATACTGGGGAGGGTTCGAGACTGTCACAGGGTGATTTTCCAAACTAGTGAGCTGAGCTTGGTATATTCCGGTAAGAGAAGGGCGCGTAAGCGCAAACCCATTTGTGAGAATGTTCAGAGCCATCTCACTAAACCTTCTTTACAAGGCAGCAACCTTCTGCTGCGACGCACAGCCGGCCCAGTGGTTTTTGTTTTTAAAAAAAGCTTCGGAGCAGCCTGCAAGGAGTCAGGGCGGGAGCGTGTAGTGGAAGAACGGCTTCAGCTTCGCACAGTAAGTGTAGGGGGGGGCTTCCCAGGCTGTGGGGAGAACGTCAGCCGACGGGGGGGGGGCAGCCGAGCCGCAACTTTGAGGGTTTGTTTGTTTTTTTAAATGGGACAGGTGGCCGTGCAGTGCCACAGCGGGCTTAGCTGTCATAGGGATGGGCCCCCAGCCACGGTGGGCCCTGGGACAAATGTCCTGCCTGTCCCTATGGTAGCTACACCCTTGGGATGGGGGCTCCATATCCTGCCCTGCTTAAAATAGGGACCATTGTGTGGCCCCCAAAAGTAGAACAAATTGTAGGGCCCGGGGCAGTTGCTCCAGGTTGCCCTGTGGTAAGGCTGGCCCTGTCTAGAATATCTATAAGATAGTCAACAACCTAAGCTAATCAGAAGGTCACTTGTCCCACTTTCAAACACCCCAGTGGATTGCAGTAAGTTCTCCTTTACCACAGACACAATCAAAAATAATCCTAGGAAAGTCCCCCCTTGCAGTTAGTGCAAGCCTAGCACACACAGGGGGAGTGGCTTCCAACTTTCTGACTCCTCCAAGTAGGCAAGGTAACCAGGAAGAGGAGTGAGGGGATTATATCACCCAGAGACCATATAATGTCAGGGTTTCTGCTGCCCCCAACACCCAGTGTCCTCTGGACATGCTCCTGACTCGACTGTGTCACAACAGTAATGGCTGCCTGACCTCCACACTTGCTGACTGAAGGGGACTGCAAGTTGGCCCTTAGGAGACCATAGAAAGGCCATGGGTTGACCTTCACTGACTAAATAGATTTCCCAGGCTACATAGCCCCTACTTTCTGTTTCTACAAATAGTTTGAAACAGTGGCTTTTGTCTGTCTGTCTGTCTGTCTGTCTCTTATACTATTGGGCAGTAGAGACAAAGTAGTAAAATGATATCTTTTTTTGGACCAACTACAGGTGGTGGAGCATACCTCCACCAACTGTAGTTGGTCCAATAAAAGGTATCACATTACTACTTTGTCTCTATTGCCTATATTTGGGGCCAACATGGCAAACCCTACTTCTTATGCGATTGGAACCATAGTGACTGTTTCCCACAGTATCTTTCTAAGCAAGCTGAACAATTAGTATTTTTAAAATGTGCCACACTCTACATCTTGGTGCCTGGAAGGAAGCGTTATTTGAAGCTGTGTACTATACTTAGCACCAAGAGCCAATGTTCTCATGTCTTTCAAAGTTGCAAAGAACCACCTGTCTCGGCATGGCAGTAGGCCAGAAGACAACAATATGATTTACAGCCCCCACCACTTCCAGACAAGCTGTGGGAGTGCAACCTTTACCACTCTTTGTACAAAAGATCCTGAGAACCGTTTCTCAAAAGATATAAATTTTGAAAGACTTATTGCATACACTTCCTGCCCATAGCATGCTGAATGCATGACATGGATATTATGGCTCAAAGGAAGTGGTTGCATTTTTTTCATGATTAATTCTTTTGGCCTGTTGATATATGTTTTAGGCAAGAAATAATGTCAAATAATAAAATAATTTATGGTTGGGATCTAATCACTCAAGCACTGATCCTGAAAGCATTCTGCCAGCACAGCAGGGATGTGCCAGCTGAGAGCTTTGAGGATCAGGCTGCCTGTGTCTGATACATCTAACACTGAAGCTCATGGAAAGTTTCAGATCCTTCAATAACTGATGTAGCTTATATAATTAGGTACAATCATTTACCTGTGACTCGTTTACCTGTATTACCCAATGCACTGGATACTTTTAGATGGATGTGGGGGCAGCCCACCCCAGAGTTGCTCCGGGGTTGCACCCTTGCATTTGCCCCCTCCCAGCCCAACTTGGGTCCACTTTAGATGAATCCGCAGGTTCCCCTGGCAACGGTCTGCCCCACACAGTGCCCCGCCTCCACACCATGGAGTTGGGGAAGATCGCCCAACACTCTAGGCTGGCACCCACAACTCCATAATGTTGCAAGGGCAACTCAGCCAGGAGTGGAACTGCAGCATCAGATATTGATAGGGACATGTAGCCAAGATGTTAGCATTTGGGGCGTATGTTGCAGTGTGATGTAGCAAGAGCCAGTGTGGTGTAGTGGATAAGGTGCTGGACATGGACGTGGGAGAGCAGGGTTTGAATGTCACCCCAGCCAATGAACTCACTGGGTAGCCTTGGGCAAGACACAACTTCTTAACCTCAGTTCCCCATCTGTAATATGGGAATATGTGTGTGTCTCTCTTTCCCTGTGTGTTCCCCTCATGCTTGTCCATCTTACATTGTAAGCACACTGGAAGTGGACAGGGAACTCTTTCAAATGTGTGACTGTAAAGAGCTGTGTACAACTAGTATTATTTATTTAAATTTATATGCCGCCCTTCCCACAATGGCTCAGGGTGGCTTACAATCAATAAAATGACAGCAATAAAACAGTAATAAAATTCCTAAAAATCTTCCCCACACACCCTAAAACCATCCCTCCAGCCCCACTCAAACCCACTAAACAACCCCTATGTATCCCCACCCGCCAATTACTTTTTCAAATAAGGAAATCTTGCATCGTTTCTAGAAGATGCCCAGTCTGGGGTTAATCCAACCTCCTGGAGAAGGGAGTTCCACAGAACTGGAGCAACAACCAAGAATGCCCTCCTTCACACCCCTATTCCCTAGAAAAAGGCAGCAGATGGAACCTACAAGAGGGCACTACCAGCTGACCATAAGGGCAGCAATGGGACATGGTAGGACAGGCGCTTTCTCAGCCCAGACCGGTTAGGGCTTTAAAGGTCAAAACCAGCACCTTAAATTGTGCCCAGAAATCCACAGGTAACCAGTGCAGACTTCAGAGCACCAGTGTAACATGTTCCCGCAGACTTGCCCCTGAAAAGAGCTGAACTGCCATGTTCTGCACCAGCTGGAGCTTCCCAACAGTCATCAAAGGCAGCCCCATATGGACCGTACTGCAGTAATCTAGTCTTGAGGTGAAGAAAGCATGGATGACAGTGGCCAGACCCGAGTCAGAAAGAAAAGGCAGCAGCCTTCTCACCAGATGGAGTTGGTGAAAAGTGCTTCTGGCTACCAGTGCAACCTGATACTGCAGGCACAGCAAGGGATTCAAAAGCACTCCAAGGCTGCAGATCTGACTGACCAGAGGGGGCCGGACTCCACCAATAGCAGTAGTCCCGATCCCCTCCAAGTCACAAGGTAGGACAACCATCATCCTTTCAGTCTTGTTAGGATTCAACTTCAGTCGTCTCATCCAGTTCCCGAGAGCAGCCAGGCATCATTGTATAGTAGTAGTGATATAGAAATGATTAGTAGTAGAACATATGTAATGACACATGAAAGCTTGCAGTAGCGGGTAGGGAAACACCAGCCTATAGGCCAAATCCAGTCTACATCTTTCTTTTTTTTTTTACTTAATCCCTTCCTGAAGGCTGAGAAAAAGAACAGATTTTATTATTTTAAATAATTTTCAGGGACCTAGATCATGATCTTTGAACATTTGGGACTCTTGCTACCTGGGTAGAAGGAACCCACCTCATATCCTCTTGTGAACTGGACCCATGCCCGTCCTGGCTGGTTAAGGCCAGTCAAAAGATGATGGGATTGTTGCTGGCAGGGGTGGTCAATGCCTCCCATCGGTAGGGCAGGGTGACGAGCTGCCTTAAAGAGGCGATGGTGCAACACCTGCTCAAAAAAACATCTCTAGACGTTGACTCCCTCACCAGTTATCAGCCTGTCTCTAACCTTCCCTTTTTAGGAAAGGTTATTGAATGGGTAGTGGCTTGGCAGTTGCAGGAGCATCTGGACCAACTCAGTTTTCTAGATCCCTTGCAGTCCACCTTTCATCCGGGCTATGGCACTGAGACTGTGCTTGTGGCTTTGGTCAACGACCTTTGCCGTGAATTAGATGAGGGTCACTCAACCCTGCTGATTCTATTAGATTTGTCGGCTGCTTTTGATACCGTTGACCATAAGATGTTGGTGACTCGCCTGACGGACTGTGCCAGGGTGGGCAGGACTGTTCTCAAATGGTTCCGTTAGTTCATGATTGGAATAACTCAGTGAGTGGTGCTCAGGGACCATTTTTCATCTCCCTGAGACCTCTCGTGTGGAGTTCTGCAGGGTTCCATTCTGTCCCCTCTCCTGTTCAATGTGTATATGCAGCTGCTGCGTGAAGTCATGAGGAGCTCTGGAGTTTGTTGTCATCAATATGCTGATGACACTCAACTCTATCTCTCTTTTTCATCTGACCCAGATCCCGCAATCTCAGTGCTTACATGATGTCTGGCGGCTGTGGGGGACTGGATTAGGGTGAGCCGACTGAAGTTGAATCCTGACAAGATGGAGGTGATACTAGTGGGGAAGGTGGTGGGTGTGGTGTCCCATGTCATTGACGGGGTTCACCCCCCACTGGTTCCCCAGGTTCGGAGACTGGGAGTGCTTCTTGATGCACAGCTTCGTCTAGATGCCCAGGTTGAAGCTGTGTTGAGGAGCACATTCCATCAATTACACCTGGTGTGATGACTTCAGCCATACATCCCAGACTTCAACCTGGCCACTATCATCCATACTTTCATCACTTCAAGACTGGACTATTGTAATGTGCTCTACATGGGGCTGCCCACGGTGAAGGTTTGGAGACTGCAGCTGGTGCAGAATGCGGTGGCACATCTCCTTATTTAATTTATTTATTTATTTATTTATTTGTTTGTTTGTTTGTTTGTTTGTTTATTTATTTATATCCCACCCCCTCCTGCCAACAGACAGCTCAAGGCAGCTTACAAAATACACGGTAAAACCATAAACACAATAAATACAATAAGAATATAAACAGTGAGGAATCAGGGTTTCACTAGGCGGACTATGGCCAAGGGACGTTCGGATATTACCCATGGTAAAGGGGTGAGGAAAGGGTGCTGGATGGGGGCCCTTACCCCGTATTGATTTAGGGAGGTAGAGGATTATCCGTATAATTCGGTATGGTTGCTGGATTGGAGAATTTGAATTTCTTTTACGGGATTGGGGTAAGACGGAATAGGAATTAATGGAGTTATGATGTGGACTGGGGTAGGATTTTTTGTCTTGCCTTGTAATTATTAAAGTGATTGAGAGACAAAGGTGAATATTTCACTCTGATCAAGAAATTGTATGTTAGTTATTTTAATGGTTTATGAATATTGGGCCTTGTGTCCTGGTATATGTGTTTTGTTCTTTTGTATTGCTTTGTGATTGGCTATGGCGAAAGCTAGACGCCTTAATAAAATTATTTACTTACTTACAGTGAGGAAACCTAAAGCCAACATAAATAATGGTAAAACAGTCAGGCTAAAAAAAAACCTTCCTTCCCACCCTACCCACTCCTTTCCCTTATGGGAACAGGCCACCAGGAGCATATTACACCAGTGCTCTGTTCTCTGCACTGGGTGCCTATAGTCTTTCGGGCCCGATTCAAGGTGCTGGTTCTTACCTATAAAGCCCTACATGGCCTAGGGCACACCTACCTGCAAGATCGTCTCACTCTCCGTGCTATAGATCGGCCCTTGTGGTTCACCAGGAACAGCCTTCTTGCTGTCCCCCGGGTTGCTCAGGGGCGACGATGGAGAGGGCATTCTCGGTAGTCGCTCCTAGGCTGTGGAACTCCCTCCCAGCGGAGACCCGGATGGCCCCAGACCTCATCTCCTTTCATCGTTGTTGTAAGACCTGGATGTTCCACTGGGCCTGCAGCGAAGTTGATGGGTAGGGTGGGTAGAGGGAGGAGGTGGGGGTTTTTTGCTTTTCAACGACATGCCCATTTTGTAATTTTTATTGGGTTTTTGTATTTTGTTTTATGATATTTTATATGTGGTTGTTTATAGTTTTATTTGTAAGCCGGCTTGAGCTGCTTGATGCTGGACAGTTGGGGTAGAAAATGATGTAATAAATAAATAAATAAATAAATAAATGATATTCAGCTGTAGAGAGGCAGAGTAGTCCAGTGGCTCGGTTGCTAGCTAGAGAATAGAGTTTATTTCCCTACTCAGACAAGCTCTCAGCTGGGATATGTGGCTTTTGGAGCCAACTTGGAACCCAACAATCCTTTTCTTTTCTAAACAAATTAAGCACTGCCTTGGAAGAATGGCAAATTCCTCTGAGGACAGGATCAGAATTCAAAATCACCTTGCTAAATGAGAAATCTGGGTTGAAAACAACAGAATGAAATTCAGCAAAGACAAACATAAAATATTGCATTTAGGAAAGAAAAGCTTAATGTACAAGAGGGAGATGGGAGATGCCTGGGTAAGCAGCCATGAAGGTTTGGGGGGTTATAGTAGATCAAACTGAAGCTGAGTCAACAATGTGATGTTACATTGTTACAAAAAATGCCAATGCCTTTTTGAGTTATATAAACAGAAGCTTCATATTCAAGGCTCGGGAAGTTTGATTCTTAGCACTGGTCAGACCTCACCTGTAGGTCTGACTGTGTTCAGTCTTGGGCTTCTCATTTCAGGAAGAATGGTGACAAACTGTTTCAAAGGACAGTAACAAAGATGATCATGAGTCTAGAAAACAAGTCATATGATGAAAGACAGATGGCACTGAGCATGTTTCGCCCAGGGAAGAAAAGATTAAGAGGGAACACATTGATAGTTTTCAAATATTTAAAAGGATGTAATAAAATAGATGGAAAACATTTTTTTCTCCATTGCCACTGAAGACAGAATGTGAAAAAAATGGTTTTAAAACTGCAGGAAGATTAAATATTAGGGGAAATGTCCTAACTGTTAGAACATCTCAGCAGTGGAGTGAGCTGCCTATAGAGATTGTGAAATCCCTTTCAAGGAAAGACTGGACAGGCATTTGTCTGGAATGCTGTAGGGTATTCCTCAGAGCAGGGGGGTTAGACTAGCTGACCCTTAAGGTTCCTTCCAACTCTCCAGTTTTACGATTCTATACACCCCCCAAATGTAGAACTTCATTCAGGTACTATGAAACTTCTAAACTCATGATTTTTCTATTTTTGCTGCCCTCCTGTATGGTTTTTATAATGTTTTTTGTATATTTACTGCATATTTATTTTACTGTTTTATTGTATTTTATATGTTTAATTTTTATATTGTTAGCCACCCTGAGCTGCTATTAGCAGGAGGGGCGGGGCATAAGTGTGTAAGATAAATAAATGAATAAATAAATGATACACTACTTCTTGTCCAAGCAATTCACTATTGCCCCAATCCAAGGTCTACGCGCATGCCTCTGACACACACACAAACCAAAACTGCAATTGCGCATGCTAGGGTAACTCGGGGAACATCTCCCACCTCACAATCGCACCGTCACTGCAGGAATTATTGCAGCCTGGCCACTTCTACCTCTTCCACTTTGTGTACACAGGAACCTAGGATACGGGCTTATGTGAAATATGGAGAGTGGGGCAGTGGCTGTGCAGTAGCATAAACTTTGTTGAATCAATTCATTTATCAGAAGAATGAATCATTGATCCTTTCCAGTCACTCAAGTTAATTTAGGAAGATGCACTGCAGTGAAGGAAACCCATCAAGCGTGTAGATAACTATTACCATTTCCCTAACATTTTATTGTTTGGGGTAGATATTGAAAATGAAAAGGATGGGATAGGACAGTAGGGGAAGATCATGGTATCAAGGAGGAGACCATGATTGGAAGGAGTAGCAAATAATACCCAAATTTGGGCTCAATGCTTTTGTGTTAATGTTTCTTCCTATCTGTTATTTCTGGTAAACCTAAACCCCAGACAGCCAGATTGCTGACTCAGAGTCCCAGTGTCCTATAATGAGCTGGATGAATCCTGGCAGTGCAGGCAGTTCCAAAGGGACCCAGTTAGTAGGGGTGGGACACCGGGGAGAATACTGGGTACCGGATGTACCGGTATCGGATCTCCCAGGTACCGGATATACCGGTATCGGCATACCAGATTTTTAACATTGGCCACGGTACCGGATTTTTTACATTGCGGCTATTGACTTCAATGGCCACAATGTAAAAAATCTGGTACCGCAGCCAATGCTAAAAATCCGGTATGCCGGTACAGGTAAATATCAGATTAAACCAATACACCCAAATACCGGCAATATCGGATCTCGGGAGAACCAATATTCCCACCCCTAGGATTTGGCAGAAGTCATTAATAAAGGGGAAGAGTTAACAGTCAATAAATTACCCCTTTGCTTCTGGACCTTGTTCCTCCCAGTCCCAGTTGAGACTGACAGGAAACTTTGGGGAAGCTTCCATTGCTACTTCCCCCACATTGCAACTCTTGTACAGAGAAATACAAGAGCTCAGACCTGTTATGGAATACGGCACTTTGCAACCCATCCAGCATCTACCAGAATCAGAAAATACACTTAAAAACATAGTAAAGAAAGGAAGATGATAAAGGTGAGGAAGTTAGTAGCTACACAATATGAGGATTTCCTTTTTGTTATTGTGTTATTATACCTTCTTTTTTGTGGATTACATCACTTTATGTCATACACTGTCAGCTCAGTTCGGCTGATGTGCCCATACATTGCTTAGTATTTGTAACTAACCTCTTTGCCTTTTTAGCAAAATAGGAGGATGAAAATGTAACGGCCGTATTTCCCTTTAGAGTGACATCTCTAATACTATACCTAACTGCTAAGCAAATCCTTTGCATTCCAAAGATCAAGAGTTTAATACTCACAAAGTGCCTTTCAAAATATTAGTGTCAGGAGATAAGTAGATGGTTTTCTGCAATTCACAGAGTTTTGAATAAATCTCTAAGTATCCCCAGAATAACCTTTTCTTTTTTTTCATGTTCCACAATCATCAAGATTTTTTTGGTTAAGGACTTATCCTAGTGCTGATGAGCACCTGTAACTCCAAAGTAATCTACTTAAGAGCTGTGAGTGCTCAGCATGTCACAGGATCAAGCCTTTACTAAAGCAATAGCACAAAGATAATTTTTCCATGTTAAGGTCCCCATTTCTCAGGTTAAGGCAGGGGGAAAGTTGTGGACAATCCACATTTGATTTGTGCCTACAACTTATGTGGGAACTGTAAGTCTAGTACCATGTTAAAACATAATTTTGTCATCAAGGCTCCTACGTACAGACTCAGAAATAATACAAGTATCTGTAACAGACACATACAGTATTTACATGTGAAGTACATAGACGTTAACAAAAATGATAAAGGGTATGGAACGGCTTCCATACAAGGAGAGGCTAGATAGGTTAGGGCTCTTCAGCTTGGAGAGGAGACGAGTGAGAGGGGATATGATACACGTTTATAAATCATGAGTCGTGTGGAATGAGTAAATAGGGAGCAGTTATTTACCCTCTCAAATAGTACTAAAACAAGGGAACACCCCATGAAACTAACTGACAGCAGATTTAAAACAAAATATTTTTTTCACTTAATGCACAATTAACTTGTGGAAATTGTTGACAGATGATGTCAGGCCAGTGGAATAGCTGGGTTTAAAAAAGGATTGAATAAGTACTTGGAGGGCAGGTCCATTAACAGCTATTAACCAAGACATTTTGGAGGACATAACCCCTGACTGGCAGGAGCTGGAAGTGAACAACAGAGAATGGATCACTCCAGTATGACCTGTTGAGCACTTCTTCCAAGCAACTGAGATTGTTCACTGTTGGAGACAGGATGCTGGGATCGATGGACCACCTACTATGACACTACATATGTTCTTAAGTTGAGAAATAAAAATCTTGCTATTGTATTTAAATACACATTTTAATATATGTAAATTACAATCTAAATTGTCATATAATGAATATATAATTTGTACACATTTCTAAAAAATAATCAGGTATCTTTTTTCTTAAATATTTGCCTACCAATTACTGGTTACTAATTCAAGCATTACTGGAATTTTAATTTGCTCTTATTTTGTGGTGAAGTCTTCACTTAATCCAATACCTCTGTATTATAAGCACCTCGGAATTGGGCTAATAGAAGAAATTATTCCTAACATTTTTATAATAGCTTTTCAGTTTTCAAATAAACAGTCCCAGTACTTTGGGTGGAATTCTATAAACATTCTCATTAGTGATTTTTGGAAATGATTATATTTGGTAGCTTTGATCCTTTCCCATGTAATTTTGCTATTGATTTTAATGAGAGTGTGATCTATTCATATCAACGAAGGATATTTTGCACCAGTATGTTCATTCTTTCGCAGTGATGTTCATCTGTGTGCAATGTTTTGGTCAGCCAATCAGAGAGAAGAAACAATGTCATATAATTTAAGTGACACATAACAAAATTATGAAGAATCACGGTTGAATTAAATGGCTGATGAACACCCCCAACAGGTGGAATACATTCTGTTAACACTTCTTAGTAATTGAATAACAAATAATATCAAAATCAAAGTCTATTCTTTAAATAAGAAATGCCATATTCATCACAGTTTCGGGTTTAAGTTATCTAGAAGATTTACCAAAACAAAAAACTTTAGAGTTTAAAAAACTGTTAAATGCACAACAGTTTTTAAAACAAAAAACTTTCCTCTTCAAAAACATCACAAATTCATTTTGACTCTAGCTTAATCTCCAAAAACCATACAAATTCATTACAATTACAATTTAAAAAAATTCAACTCCATACATTGCAACAAGACATAAATGCCAAAAAGTATGGAAATTATTTCAGAATTTTCTAGAAATAATTCATATTTTATCATCAGCAGCATAAATGTAATATATGTACTTAATTCCTTAACATACATACTTACTGTTATTCATATTTATCAATAACTAAACTTTAACATTTTTTCATTATTAAACTTTAATTATCATAATTCTGACAATGAACAATTTTTTCAGAGTCTATTAACTCTGTCCTTTACATGTATAGAAATTGTATACACTGTATACAATAAACTGTTAACAATGTCAGTGTAGAGAACTTTATACAATTTGTTGTACAGAATGCAGGTCTACAGAAACAGACTGTTAATGCATTCTGAAAAAATTGTTCATTGTCGAATTATGATAATTAAAGTTTAATAATGAAAAAATGTTAAAGTTTAGTTATTGATAAATATTAATAACAGTAAGTATGTATGTTAAGGAATTAATTACATGTATTACAGAGTGTGTTATAAACTGCATGAATGGAAACTAGAACTCAGTCAAATAGTTTGGCTGTTATTCTGCCACAAACTGATTACTGCAGTGGTTAACAACCAAACCCAATATAGCAGGGGTCCAGTCTTACCATGGATAAGTGCTAACAGGATTTAACCCATCACGTAGTCACTCACAGGATTAGCATAATCACCAGTTTACTCACATAGCATATTCCACAATAGTTCCAGTCTACAAATCTTCTATAACAAGTCTATGACTAGCCAGGTCACAATCCTCTGACTGTCTACTCCAACTCACTCATATCCAGTATTCAGGCTCTTAAAGTCAGTACTCAATGGTAGATACCCTATAGCTTCCTTCATCTTAGAGCAGAAACGGGCTCTCCTTAGTGTCCAGGCAGCTTCTGCTGTTCCTCTTCCTGTTTCCTTTCTTTGGGCCTTTTCGCATGGATGCCCCACCCTCGCTCACTTGTGTAGGTGGGGGGGGGTGCATCCCTGTGATCACCGTGGCAGGTGCGGGGGGGGGGGATAGAGAGGCGTCCATTTAAATGCCATGGCTGGTGGGTAGGAATGTGTGCGTGCATGCTCCCGCACTCCACCCACCTCCACCCTTCACCCATACACGGAGAAACAGGCCCCAATGGTGGATGTTCTGTGCATGAAGGTGGGTGGAGTTGGGCGGGGGTCCATGGGAACGCACTCCCATGCACCGTCCACCCACGACGCTGCCCACCCATCCCACCACACACCTGCGCCTGTTTGAAAAGGGCCTTTTGTGTAGCCAGGAGTGGGTATGACTTCCACCCACTCTGCACTCTTAAAGGGCCAGAGCCCTTATGTAGCTCAGCTCTGCCATGCCGAATTACCAGATAATACCACAAAAGTTAACCAGATTACTATCTTACCATTACTGGATTACCAAATTACCGCATAACCGAAAGTCTGAAAACAGGTCCAGAGTGAGGGAAGGGAGTAAACAGGGAAACAATTATGGGCAAATGGTAAACAGTGCAATACGGCTTTATGTAGTAATGTGATAAATCAGTAAAACAGTTAATTAGTTGTATCACATCAGATATTGTGGATCTATCCGGATACCAAATAGGTTATTCCTTTCTGTTCTAGTGGGAATTTCTGAAAAGCCTCATCTACACTCCTGGCAGAAGACAGCTGTAGTGACAACTCCTCCTCATTCTCTACTGAGGGCCTCCACAACTCTGCTAGACTGGATTATCATATCTCTTTATTGGGAGGACTTTAAGAGCAGGAACAAAGGATTCTTCTGTGGGGTACTAAGGATAACTTGTACCCCCTCAGACCAGAGAAGGAAGCAGAGGTAATAATCCCCTTGAAATTATGTAGTTAATATACAGGTTGTGCTGACTACCTTCCAAGAAGATGAGCACAAGAGAACAGAGTCACACAAAGCAAAGTGGGCCGGCCAAACCCAGGACACTGGTCTGAGGAAGAGCTGCAGTCTGTCTGCTCAGCAGATGGCAGCTGCAGCTCCACCTTGGGCCGGCAGTTGCCCCGGGCAACACCCTAGAGTTTCAGGTGGCAGCCTAGAGCATCAGGTGATCCTCCCACAACTCTATGATGCAGGGGGTGGGGTGCTGCATGGATGGACCATGGTCCAGGGCAACCTCTGGGTCTGTTTAAAACAGACCTAGGTGGGACTGGATGTGAGCAGACATGGGGGTGTACTCCTGGAGCAGCTCCAGGGGTGGTCAGTCCCATGTCCATCTAAAGACACCGAATATGATCTCCATCCCAATCATCAACAATGGAATAAATTAGATCATTTGAGTGTATCTAAGGCCTTTTTCACATGGACGTCATCCCCACCCACTCCTGCTGGGTGTGCAGGCAGGTGTTCGTTGGGGGGTGGGATGGGTGTCCATGCGCACACTGCGGTGGTGGGGATGGGTGTGTGTCCATGCAAACAGCATAGGCAGTGAGTGAGGATGCATGTGCACTCCCAGCACCCACCCAACTCCACCCATCACCCACCCACAGAGCTATCTGAACATTGGAGGAGGCTCCAAGGGTGGAGGTGGGTGGAGATGGGTGTGCGCCAATGGGAAAGNGGGGGGGGGGATAGAGAGGCGTCCATTTAAATGCCATGGCTGGTGGGTAGGAATGTGTGCGTGCATGCTCCCGCACTCCACCCACCTCCACCCTTCACCCATACACGGAGAAACAGGCCCCAATGGTGGATGTTCTGTGCATGAAGGTGGGTGGAGTTGGGCGGGGGTCCATGGGAACGCACTCCCATGCACCGTCCACCCACGACGCTGCCCACCCATCCCACCACACACCTGCGCCTGTTTGAAAAGGGCCTTTTGTGTAGCCAGGAGTGGGTATGACTTCCACCCACTCTGCACTCTTAAAGGGCCAGAGCCCTTATGTAGCTCAGCTCTGCCATGCCGAATTACCAGATAATACCACAAAAGTTAACCAGATTACTATATTACCGTTACTGGATTACCAAATTACCGCATAACCGAAAGTCTGAAAACAGGTCCAGAGTGAGGGAAGGGAGTAAACAGGGAAACAATTATGGGCAAATGGTAAACAGTGCAATATGGCTTTATGTAGTAATGTGATAAATCAGTAAAACAGTTAATTAGTTGTATCACATCAGATATTGTGGATCTATCCGGATACCAAATAGGTTATTCCTTTCTGTTCTAGTGGGAATTTCTGAAAAGCCTCATCTACACTCCTGGCAGAAGACAGCTGTAGTGACAACTCCTCCTCATTCTCTACTGAGGGCCTCCACAACTCTGCTAGCCTGGATTATCATATCTCTTTATTGGGAGGACTTTAAGAGCAGGAACAAAGGATTTTTCTGTGGGGTACTAAGGATAACTTGTACCCCCTCAGACCAGAGAAGGAAGCAGAGGTAATAATCCCCTTGAAATTATGTAGTTAATATACAGGTTGTGCTGACTACCTTCCAAGAAGATGAGCACAAGAGAACAGAGTCACACAAAGCAAAGTGGGCCGGCCAAACCCAGGACACTGGTCTGAGGAAGAGCTGCGGTCTGTCTGCTCAGCAGATGGCAGCTGCAGCTCCACCTTGGGCCGGCAGTTGCCCCGGGCAACACCCTAGAGTTGCAGGTGGCAGCCTAGAGCATCAGGTGATCCTCCCACAACTCTATGATGCAGGGGGTGGGGTGCTGCATGGATGGACCATGGTCCAGGGCAACCTCTGGGTCTGTTTAAAACAGACCTAGGTGGGACTGGATGTGAGCAGACATGGGGGTGTACTCCTGGAGCAGCTCCAGGGGTGGTCAGTCCCATGTCCATCTAAAGACACCGAATATGATCTCCATCCCAATCATCAACAATGGAATAAATTAGATCATTTGAGTGTATCTAAGGCCTTTTTCACATGGACGTCATCCCCACCCACTCCTGCTGGGTGTGCAGGCAGGTGTTCGTTGGGGGGTGGGATGGGTGTCCATGCGCACACTGCGGTGGTGGGGATGGGTGTGTGTCCATGCAAACAGCATAGGCAGTGAGTGAGGATGCATGTGCACTCCCAGCACCCACCCAACTCCACCCATCACCCACCCACAGAGCTATCTGAACATTGGAGGAGGCTCCAAGGGTGGAGGTGGGTGGAGATGGGTGTGCGCCAATGGGAAAGGGAGCACACCTACTGCTGGCACACACCCCTCCCCCCATCCAGCAGCACCATGTGAAAACAACCTTAGATCAGCAACCTCCTCTCTGAATGTTCAGAAGGAACATTTTCTCAAGACATTTTCTCAAGACTCTTGAGAAAATTAAAAAGTCATGGGATAGGTGGCAGTGTCTTACTATGGATCGGTAACTGCTTAAAGGATAGGAAGCAAAGAGTAGGACTGAATGGTCAGTTTTCGCAATGGAGAGATGTAAAAAGTGGTGTGCCCCAGGGATCTGTATTGGGACCGGTGCTGTTTAATGTATTCATTAATGATCTGGAAAAGGGCGTTAAGAGTGAGGTGATCAAATTTTCAGATGACACCAAATTATTCAAGGTAGTTAAAACATGAGCAGACTGTGAAGAACTGTAACAGGATCCTACAATACTGGGTGCCTTGGCATCTAAATGGCAGATGAGATTTAATGTGGACAAGTGCAAGGTGATGCACATAGGGAAACATAACCCAAACCATGAGTACACAATGCTGAGTACGAAGCTAGGAGTTACCACTCAGGAAAAGGATCTGGGAGCGATTGTGGATATTGGATAACACACAGAAATCCTCAGCCCAATGTGCAGCAGCAATCAAAAAAGCAAACAGAATGTTAGGAGTTATTTGCAAAGGGATAGAGAATAAAACTTAGGATGTCATAATGCCTCTATACAAATTGATGGTGTGACTGCACATGGAATATTGTGTGCAGTCCTGGTCACCCCATCTCAAAAAAGACAGAGCTGAACTAGATAGAAAAGGTACAGAGAAGGGCAACGAGAATGATAAAGGGTATGGAACGACTTCCATACAAAGGGAGGCTTGACAAGCTGGGTCTCTTCAGCTTAGAGGAGAGATGACTGAGAGGAGACATGCTAGAGGTTTATAAAATCTTGAGTGGTGTGGAATGAGTAGATAGGGAATGGTTACCCTCTCAAATAGTACTAGAACTAGGGGACACACCATGAAACTAGATGCTAACAGATTTAAAACAAATAAAAGGAAGTACTTTTTCACCCACTGCATAATTAACTTATGGAATTTGTTGCCAGAGGATGTTGTCGAGGGCAGCAGTATAGCTGGGTTTTAAAAAGGACTGGATAAGTTCTTAGAGAATAGATCCATTAATGGCTATTAACCAAGTAGCTTACGGAATGAACTTCTTAGTGTTGGGAGCTGGGAGTGAACAACAGGGAATGGATTGCCCATTGTGACTGTTGGTTCTTCTCCCATGCGATTGAGATTGGCCACTGTCAGATGACAGGATGCTGGGGTCGACGGACCATTGGTTTGACTCAGTATGGCACTACTTATGTTCTTATGTTCTTAATGTTTGGGAAGGAGCCTCATACTCCAAGGTGCTCCTTTTCATCCATTCAACAAGCATGTTTGTGTGTGTGTGTGTGTGTGTGCGCGCGCGTGCGTGCGCGCCAGAGTCAAAAGAACACAAAAAAGCAAGTTCTCCCTTCACAAGTGTTACATGCAACTTCCGTTCCCTTGCTTATGCAAAGCACTACTGACTTCAAAGCAGTCAGGGGTGTGTGAGGACAGAACTGTGCCTGGAGAGAATTTGGCCCTGTTTCGTTTTGAGAGGGGAAATTTTCATGTAATTCAAAAAGAATTATTGATGAACTGGTGAAATTGCTGAGGGGCCCGTGGCAATGATCCCCCTGGTCTTAGAACATGTGCTTTCAAACACTGGATGTTACATATTAGAATCTTTAGGAGTCCCTATGTGTTTTGGAAGTAAGTCCTATTCTCCATTAATCTGGTTCTGTATAAAAGGGGGTCAGAAAAAAATGCTCTCAGTTGGAAATTCATATCCCTCTATTGTCTACCAGATTGAATCTGTTTGCCTTCAGGGCATGGTGCATGGCTCATCACTTTTTGCAAGATTTTGAGTAGGGAATTATTCATTTGATTATGGTGGTGGTCTTTAGATTAATGAGAGCCTACCAGTATAACGTATTATTGCTGTGTATCAAAAAATTATTTGAGAGGGAAGTTTATCAGCTCATGTAAAACAAAATATAATCCTGTAATATTGTAAGTAATACCATAGATAGATAGATAGATAGATAGATAGATAGATAGCTTTTTTCAAAAGGGTACTCCTTTTCTTGTTGTTGTACATTACACTCACAACTAATGGTGTAGTTGCATAACTAACTGTGGTTGTGAATCTGAGTGTATGCATCTCTGATATCGAAAAATTCAGTACTTCACCTATACATTGAAAATTTCCTCTTTAGCAGCAATGTTGTTAGTATTAAATTTGTAGAAAACATTAATGGAATAAGGCTATCTAGCCGGGGCTTAATTTGTGGGGTAGGAGGCCTTTCTAGGACTAAGCACCAGCAATTAAATTGGAGGAGAGGCATGAAATGTTCCCAGAAGAAGTGTGTTCCCTGAGATGTGAAAGACCAGGAAAAGGCCAATACTGGCCACTTGAGGGTTGGAAACAAACACCAGAAACCACCTGGATGTTTTATTTGGCTTTCAGTAATGAAGTTCTCCATCCCCTGAGCTGTGCTGTTCTGTGCTGCTGTGCTGTTCTGTGCCGTGGCGTGCCGTGCCGTGCTGTGCTGTGCTGGTCATCACTAAGTCATGTGCACACTTATTCAGATGGGATTCTGTTTAAATTAGATTTTTCCTTTATGGGAAGTGGTTGTAGTAGATACAGGGCTCAAGCTTGATCCCTTGATCTTTGGGAAAGGGTACTTGCTCACACGAGTAATCCTGCTGAACTTACTCTTCTGTTGGGTCTTGTGCAATCAACTTCTGCTGATGTGTGTGGTGGAGATGGGGACAAGTTAACAAAAGGCTGTTATCCATGCTAAGTCACAAGGAGATTAAATAAATATTGTTATCACTACAGGTAAGTGTCACAGCACCAGTCCTTAAAGGCTTAATTATGGCATTCAGCATCTCTGGTTTGGGAATTGAGAATGGTATGGGGAAGCACTGCTCCAGGAGATATCCTAACATAAGTCTCAGAGCTCCCTGTGGGCAACTACTTTGCTGCATCCTTTTAAGGAAAAAAGCATATGTGAACTACGTCAGTAGTTCCCAAACATTTTGCCTGTATGGTCCCATTTTATGACAGAGACAATCCTGTTATCCCAGTTGCCAGACAATATATTAAATATCAGTTGGGATAGTGATGGAGCAAGCCCTCTTGGGGTCCGGATCCACAGTTAGGGAACCTCTGACTTGGACTGATAGCACATGTAAGGGTGGATCTGTGCCTTCATTTAGTTCCTGCCCCACTCTTTGGCATTTTGCTATTGGAAGGAAGCAAATGAGTAGAGCTTGTAGGGGTCCCTCATCTAGAGCAGAAACAAAACTGGACGTTCCTTAATCAATATGAATTCTCATCTTTGCAGGAACCTTGCCAAATGTTCACACTATTTTTCAGGTTCAGGATTCTTTTTGCCCACTTGCCTCTTTTGGTATTTCCACCAGCAAATTTCCAGCACTTTCATCACACTTTCGTCACTTGTGGGTTACCAAAAATGCTACATGTAAACCCAAACAAATTGGTATGTTTTCTGCATTGTCAGGAAAGTGGGAAATTGGCTGTTTTTGACAATGGTATTTAATGCAAAAAATTGTTTCAATTCTACCCTCATCCTCTGAAGTGTAACCAATCTAGTCCTGAGTATTTGTAGTCATACTAATTGAAACAAGAGGCAATGAGTTGTTGCCATGCTTGTAATTTATAGTCAGGCTTTCCAGTAAGGAGAATAGCTCTTTGTTCTTCACTCTGAACGTTTCACCCTTTCATCGTCATACACGTGCACCATTTGATTTAGTGTATGCCTTTCTAGTCCCCCCTCGCCCTGCCCTCTGAAGCATAATCATAAAGAGCATCTTAAAGTTCCTTTTCATCAGTATAATGTCATTATTAAAAATCTTGTGTATCCTCTGTTGTGCTAATGGGCAACTCAATAAATATCTCGGACCATTAGTAAGGAGCTGAAATGGCTTTTTGTGCCTGGTAATGGATGTCAAAATACTTTTTCTTCAGGATTTCACCTCCCCCCCCAAAAAAACTGTATCCAATGAAAGTCTGTCAGTTAGCACAGAACTGGCATGCAAACATTTACCTTTCAAAGCTGATTACATGCGAAGTGCTGTGTTGCTATCCAGGAGATGGCTCATGTATTTGATTTTGTAGTTTAGAGCTACCCTTTCACTTACATGACTGAAAAACAGAATTAATCACGATGCCTGGGCATGCACTAACAGCATCACTGAGTTCCCTTCTGTCTGTTCCCCTGATCTGGAATACAATATACATCTCCAGGTCACTGTGCATTGCTGGGAAGTTTTCCATTCCATTTTTAATACACTTAATGTATTAGGAAGATATAGGTCCTATGCTTTTATTGCTGAACTCAAATTTCCCTTTGAGGCAGCTGAATAAAGCCCAAGAATGTATGTACTTCAGAATTTGGCCCTCGTTTCAAAGCCTTCTTTGTAATTAAGGTGCTTCATATATCATGAACACACTAACAAATTCCCTTTGCAGTGTCACAGGGTTGCTTCTGGGTTACTGCTTGGCGACAATCTCTGTAACACTTGAACTGATCCATGATGTGGTGACACTAAGCTGATTTGCTCTGGAAGCACCCCATTTATTTTCCATGAGGTTGCTATAGGATTCTATGAGGGGTTCCTGTGAAATATGAAAGTATCCTAAATCTAAAGTAACCTAAAATCCTGGTGAATCTTAACCTATTGCTAAAATCTGCCACTCAAACTGAGGACTGGAGGGTAGAAAAACACTTAAAAAAAAAAAAAAGGCTTCAGAATTGACCCTGAAATCTACAGACCAGTGAGCCTGGGGATAGTGCTGGCCAAACTGGTGGAGACAGTTGTGAGGAATGGAATTATTGGGCATATTGATAAACATGACATAATGGGGAAGAGCCAACATGGTTTTAGCAAAGGGAAGTCATGCCTCATTAATCTCCTGAAATTTTTCGAGGGTGTCAGTGAACAGGGGGATAAGGGTGATCCAGTCGATTTAGGGTGAAAATAAACAAGACGATAGCCTTGATTAGCACCCACCAGCTGGTTATTTGCCTGGCCATCTATTAAGTGTTCTCCAGACGTTAGCCCACACACCCCACACAACCCTCACTCATGGCATCATCCAAGGACATCATGGGTGCACCAGTGCATGCTAGTGCACACAAATGCATCTGCCTCCCATCTATTAGGTTCACCTTCAGCCTTCCCTGCATCTAGGTCCGCTGGCACCCTAGAATCTCACTTAAGCAGCTGCTAGAGAGCGATCAGCTCTTGCGGCTGCAAGAGGTGCAAGCAAGGGCAAAAAAAGAAGGTCTTTCCTGCACCCCCGCTCTCTCCTCCCCCTTCTTGCAGCTGCTTCACAGCTGATCACTGCTCGCGTGCTTGAGCAGCTGAGAGAGAGCAATCAGCTGTGAAGCAGCTGCAAGAAGAGAGAGTAGAGAGTGGAGGTGCAGGAAGAACCTCCTTCTCTTGCAGCCGCCCAAGCACATAAGGACTGCTGGAAGAGGAAAGAGCGATGGAAAAGGAGAGGGTCATGGCCAGGGAAGAAGCCTTCTCTGGCTGTGACTCACGGCCAGGGTAGGGGAGAGGTCTACCTGAGGGCAGCTATCACCAGCAAATGAAATGCGGCCAGGGGGCTGCTCCTTTATTAGCTCTACATGCTAAAACATGAGAGTGGGGGCTTCATGGACTGAACATAGACTCCAGCTGGGTATTTGTCTCATTTATAAACACCCCTGATGGGTCTGGATTTTCAGAAAGCATTTGATAAGGTACCTCATGAGAGACTCTTCAGGAAACTAAGCAGTCATGGGATAACTGACAGTGTCCTTTCTTGGATCAGTACCTGGTTAAAGGATGGGAAACAAAAGGGAGGACTGAATGGTCAGTTTTCACAATAGAGAAAAGTAAATAGTGAGTGCCCCAGGGGTCTGTACTGGGACCAGTGTTGTTTAATGTAATTGTAATCAATGAATGATCTGGAAAGAGGAGTAGAGTGGATTGATCGGATTTACAGATGATACAAAGTTTTTCAAGACAGTTAGGATCAGGGCAAACTGTAAGGAATTGTAAGACTGGGTGACTGGACCTAAGGTTGCCACCTTTGATCATTTTTTACCTGACACTTTCATTTTGGCCTATGGGAGTGTCAGGTAAAAAATCGCCACAGGTGGCAACCTTAACTAGGCCACTAAATGGCAGATGAAATTCAATGCTGACAGCGTAAAGTGATGCACATAATCCAAACGATATGTTGTAAGGTCAAGCGGGGAATGGGCACCCTGAGGGGCAGCGAGACCTTGCAAAATTGGGATGCAAAGGTTCAAGCCTTGCAGGATCAGGACCTGAAGAGGATCATAGCACTCAGTAGGTAGAGCTAGCCAGGGTCAGGAGCCAAGAGGTCAGTCCAATGAGCAGGCATAGTGCTGAGGGGGTAAACAAGCTGGAGTCTGGAGTCAATGAGGGGTCAATAGCCAAAAGGTCAGTCCTGTGGAAAGGAGTTTAGGTAGAGAGCAAGAACAGGACAGACAGGCTGGAGGGATACTGGGTTGAAGGAGGGAAGTGAGGGAAACAGGAAAGAAGCGCAAGAGCTAGGAAGAGGATGCTAATTGCTGAGCTGTTCTGAGGAAACTCAACTCCAGTCAGGGTATTACAGCCAGCAGGGAGTCTAGGAAGCCAATGAGGAGGCAGAAAACCTCAGATTTCCTCTGGAAGCTCAGCTTGGCTGATTTAGACCACATTCACACTTGCGGCGGTGCACAGAGTTTGACTTCCGCACATCTGCGTGGAGTTCGGGCAGTGTGAAAGTCCCCCCGTGCAGAGTTCGACCGGTGTGAAAGCTCCCCCACGCAGTTTTGCCAGAGATCATCCGGAAGAGTACAGAACAGGGAAATCCAGCTCTGTACTCCTCTGGGTGATCTCTGACAAAGCCATGCGTGGCGGGGGTGGGGGGGAGGAGGCTTTCACACCGGCCGAACTCCAAGCAGATTTTGGCTGTTGCTGTTTCTCCCAGAGCCAAAATGTGCGCAGGGCCCGCCGCTGCCACATGTGTGAATGTGGTCTCAGACAATGCAGCTCAGCTGGGAGGACTGCAAAGTCAGCACTGGTAAGACCCTGACATATGTACTGGGTTCTACACTAGGGCCATTTTTAAATAAGTGCAGTTGGGGGGGGAGGGCAGGTCTGCTGAGCAGAACAGCTATGAAGCACCCACTCAGGTGGAGTGGGTGTGGAGGGATTCTAATGGACAGCACCATGACAGCCCCCACGCATTCCCCCTACCACAGACCGTGGGGGAGGGGGAAGCAGGCAGGGCTGGCCTTTGATATCAACATGTCCCAGCAGTACGCTGGGAAACCTGGGCTCCCCAGCCTTCCCAGCCAGTTCCTGTGCCTTGCAAAAGAAGTTTCCCCACCCACAGTGCTTCTGAACAGCAGATCGCTCAGCTGACATGGCTGGCTGGCTTCCGCCATTCAGACAGGCTGGGGATGTGTGGGTGTCGGCTCCCATACACTTGTTTGGCTGCCCCCGCACGGTGCACTCCAGCTTTTTTGCCAGTGCTCCATGAGCGGCCAAGGATAGGTGCTGCGTGGGTCATGGGAGCGCACAGCCACCCACCCGCACTACCTTCACGCAGGCGTTTGGGTGGGTGGTTGATGGGTGGTTGTGCCTCGTTTAAAAATGGCCTAGGTGTTACCACTCAGAAAAAGAACTTGGAGTTATTGTGGACAATTAATTGAAAATCACGGCTCAGTGTGTGGTAGCAGTAAAAAAGGGAAACAGAATGTTAGGAATTATTTGGAAAAGGATAGAGAATAAAATAGAAAATACCATAACGCTGCTATATGGTGTAACCGCACCTTGAATACCGTGCACAGTTCTGGTCCCCTCGTCTCAAAAAAAATATGGTAGAATTGGAAAAGGTAAAGAGAAGGGCAACAAAGATCATCAAGGGCATGAAAGGACTTTATACGAGAACAGGCTCAATAGGTTAGGTTTCTTTAACGTTATTTAACGTGGAGAAAAGATGACTCAGAAAGGATATGATAGAAAGTTATAAAATCATGAATGGCATGGAACAAGTAAACAGGGAGTTATTATTTACCCTCTCAAATAGTACTAGAACCAAGGAATACTCCATTAAACTAATTGGCAGCAGATTTAAAACAAATAAAATAAAGTATTTTTTTTCACTTAGTGCACAATTAACTTGTGAAACTTGTTGCCAGAGAGGCCAGTAACGTAACTGCATTTTAAAAGAATTTGATAAATTGTTGGAGCATAGGCCCATTAATGGTTATTAGTCAAGGAGATTGGGGCACATAATGGGACATTGGAGTGAGGATCAGGGAACGGATCACTCCATTATGACCTGTTGGGTACTTCTCTGAAGTGACTGAGTGGACGCTGTCAGAGACAGGATGCTCATGCTTGACTTGATGGACCATTAGTTTATTAATTATTAATTATTATTATTATTATTATTAATTATTATTATTAATTTATTATTATTATTAATTAACTATTATTATTAATTATTATTATTATTATTATTTATTTGTTTAGCATTTAAATAGCACCAGTGATGTACCTGGTGCTTACAAATAATAAGATAGACATGGTTCCTGCTCAAGAGCTTACATAACTCGAGAGTTATGTTCTTATATAAGCCAAACTTGTGGTAAGAGACTGCAGGGAGAACAGTGGTATAGGCCTTTATACTATCAGATTCCCCTACAAATGTGACCATTTTGACTGACTGTTAGAAGAAAGCTGGCTTAACAAACTGGCTGTTCTGGATCATTGAAACAAAATAAAACAGAGGGAGGAAATGTTTGTAAAAGCTGTTTCAGTATCTTTCCAAAATGAGACTCCAGGATCGGGAGTGGAACAGGCTTAGAGAATGATGGACGGCAGAGAGACAGGGCCTGTGTACACTTCTTACAATCTCCCCCCCTCACCTCCTGAAAATTGCTAAAGGGCAAAGTATGTTCTCAGATGGATTGAAAGAGCTGCCACTAAAATCTCTGAAAACCCCATATGTGCACCAAAGACTGGAATTTGGCCCTAAGCATTGAATGGGCTATCTTTAATCTAGATGGGGAGGGCACTTTAGAGAAGCAGTAAATGCTATTTATTTATTTATTTTCTTCTTTGTGGTACAGGAGTTCACATCTCCAAAAATTCACAAACAAATTAAATGTACTCTGTGCTGCTAGTGCACATAATATGAATCCAGCTATTATAATAGAAATTTGTAGAAAAGAATAACTTGAAATGAGTCTTTTTATTATAAAGTTGTGAGGGCAGGGATCAATCTTATTTTCTATCAGGAAAAGATCATCAGTATCCTAACTATGACAATAACAAAGTGAAGGTTGAAATCCATCCCTTTGCAGAGGTCCTCCCACAAGGACCATGCAGTTCTTATGTCCTAGTTTAACTCTCAAAAACTGGCATTAGCATGGAAAAAAGTAGCACATTGGTCTTTTCAGGAAACTTCATACAAGGTCAAATTTCACCGAGACACCAAATTTTATATATTGCTCTCTGATCCTTCAAGCCCAGCTGCGGTTGAGTGCTGCACATAAGTACCAAGAGAATGGAGAAATACTTGTGCATCATTATTTCTTCCCTGTTCCAGTCCTTTGCAGAGCGCAGCTTAGTTCTCCATGTCAAGTGCAGCTCTGTAGGCCAGCATGATGTGGAGAAGAGGAGGCAGAATGAGGATACACCCATTCTCTGCCCCTCTCCACACCTTTGTGTGAACATTGTTTGGAAATTGAGGACAAAAGCAGAAGGGTGAAGTCCTGTCCCCTGACCTCCAGAGTGTCAGGGGATGGAGTATTTACAGGGGCTGGCTCTTGAACCAGACCCTGGAGCTGTGACTTACGTACCACAGTAACTGAAACAGTTTAGCATGGCAAAGACCGTTTTTGTTGAAAAGTCCATTTTGCTGCTTTCCTGGTGATGTGGAAACTTACCACTTTTTACAACAATTCATTTAGGTTCCAGTTCAGGAACAGCTTCTGGTGCTTTTTACACTTTTGACACTTCTGGGAATGTTCTTTTGGGCTTTTCCATTGTCATCAGCACTTTCTGCTTTTGTTTCTTCCCTTTAAAAAAAAATACTGCATTTTTCATTTTTGCTTCATTTTGTAACTTTTTTCAATTTTGGATTTCTTTCCTGGGGTGGGGGTGGGGGGCAGTTTGTTGAAAACCAGAAATGAAGGAAGTCAGCGGAAACAATAAAAGCACTGAAACTCGATTTGAATGTGAAAATTCTTATAAAAATGTGACACAGTTCCCCCCAAAATGAAAATTTCCACAGATTTGGGAACAACTGATTTTCTTTAGCACTACTTGCCACTGTGGCTACTTCTATCTGGCTGCCCTGCTGCTGCCCCTCCCCTGCCTTGTTCAGGGCAGAGAGTGGAACCGACTGTTTCCATCTTAGGGTGAAAACAGACATGACGCTAACCACCCTTTAACCACCCTTGGTGGTGGTCATTTATGCATGTTGCAGGTCTGCATAGGGCACCAATACAGCCCTGCAACATGCATAAATAACCACCAAGGGTGGTTAAAGGGTGGTTAGCGTCATGTCTGTTTTCACCCTTAGATGTCAGTTCCAACTAGACAAGGTGACATATGTGTCTTAAAGGCTTCTACCATCTCCCTGATACCTCGTCCCCCTTCCCCCCCCCCCCCTTTTTTAGATTTGACACTGGCTGGAACTCAGAAGGGCATGAGATTCTAACTCCACTTTGCATCCTCTTTAGCTGTTTCTTGGCACAGTCCCGCTGTAAGTGGTCCCCTATGGTCTGATCCTTTACCAGTTCATTTTAGCCGCCCCGAGCCGCTTGCAGGAGGGACGGGATATAAATATATTAAATAAAATAAATAAGTTTTGTGCTGCTACGGCAAGCTTCTGAGACCCATCTACTTCCATGTAATGTCAGCTGGAGTTGTATGTAATCAGCCTTACAAAGGATTGGGTTACTTAAAGTTTTGATAATGTTAATGGGGGAAGGGGGTGTCACGGGTTGGAGGTCCGCACACCCACTTTACTGGGTTTGAG
>QEPC01005396.1:2991313-3015347 GCA_003113815.1 Sphenodon punctatus | reverse complement strand
ATTCGGATTAATCTTTGTTACTCCAAGACTGACCAGAGGGGTAAAGGCCAACTTATTACCCTCGGTAAGGCGGGGTCCCCATCTCTTTGTCCTGTTGCAGCTGTCCACAGGTACCTGCAAGTACGACTGGGCATCCCGGGACAATTTTTAATACACGTTGACAGCTCCTTGCTCATCAGGCGCCAGTTTACAGCAGTGATGCATAGGTGCCTGGGCCAGAACTGCTTGCCAGGTCACAGATACAGGTCACACTCATTTAGAATAGGAGCAGCTAGTTTAGCCGCGGCTAAGGGTTTCCCTGTGTCTTGCATTCAGGACATCGGTAGATGGCGGTCCACCGCCTTCTGTTCATATGTCCGGTCATTACAGCAGTAGGGTGGTTAGTTAATTGTTCTTATGGTGTTGTGTTTTTGTTACAGGATGGAATGTTTCCAGAATACGGAGGAGGGTGTGGATTGTGGGCCACAGCATTGTGCGGTGGGTCGCCAAAGCAGCAAGCAGATCACATTGGGGCACCCAGCTTGGAATGGGTGCACAGGCGGAGATAGTGTGGCGAGCCAGGAATGGCATGCGTTGGAAGCAGCTCATGCCCCTCATACACAGAATTGCTAGGGGCCAACATCCACAGCTTATTGTGGTTTACCTGGGGAAGAATAATCTACCACAAAGCCCAGGGTTGCAATTAGTCATGCAGATTAAGCGGGATTGGGTGGAGGCACAAAGAATTTGCCGCACACAAGGTTTGTCTGGACCCACATGTTGGAGAGGATTAGATGGCGTGATGCAGTCTCACCAGGGAAAGTTGATAGGGTTAGAAAGAAAATGAACAGGGAAGTAGGAAAGCTGGTGTTGACAGGGGGTGGTGACTGCATCGTGCATAAAGAGATCTGTTTTTCTTGGCCTGAACTTTGTTGGGATGATCGGGCGCACCTGTCTGATGTCGGGGTCCAGATGTACCTGGGGGTATTGAAAGGGAAATTAGTAGAGTTGTTGGGTCAGAGGGAGGATGTTGGGAGCGAAACCAGCCAAGCATAGGCTGGCGTTTTGCTGTGGCAGGGGTCAAGGTAGTTGGTTTAATTGTTGTTAGGGGTATGAAGAAGGCGTCTCCTTAAGAGGCGGGGCCAGAGCAGGGGTGGCCAGGTTCAGCGCAAGGCCCATGATGGGGGGGAGGAGCAACTCAGCCAAGGACTGGGGCGGTCCTGGCTGGCCTCGCCTTCCAGCCTGCTTCGGTTGCTACAAGGCGAGAGCCTTATCAACCAGCTGAGCGGCTGGGGTGAGAGCAACCTAGGACAGTTAAAAGTTAGGGCAGTACCGAGGGACATTGAGCCACCCTTTGTTAATGGCTGGTAAGTTTAAACCTGGAGTGTGAAACTCTCTCTGACCTTAATGCTGATTTGAATAAAGAGTGCGGCCTTTAAATTCCATTTCATGTGTGCTTGTCTTCTTTGGGGTGAGGGAGCTACTAAACTTTCACATTTTTTCATTATTAAACTTTAAATTATTATCATAATACGACAACAGACAATTTTCAGTGCATTAACTCTGTTTGTACCGAACTAGATTGTGTTCAATGAATTGTATAATATTTTGTACACTGGCATTGTTAAGAGTTTATTTTATGAAGTGTATACAGTTTGTATACTTGTAAATGACAGAGTTAATGCACTGAAAAATTGTTTGCTATCAAATTATGATAATAATTTAAAGTTTAATAATGAAAAAATGTGAAAGTTTAGTTATTGATAAAAATGAATAGAAGTATGTATGGTAAGGGATTAAGTAGATATATTACATTTATGTTGATGAGGTTAAAATATGAATTATTTTTGTAATTTTGAAATAATTTCCATGTTTTTTAGCATTTAGGTTTTGTAGCAATGTCTGGAGTAGACGGTTTTTAAAATTGTAATTCTATAGAATTTGGGGTGTGTGTGGATTTTAAGCTAGAGTCAAAATGTTTTTGAAGAGGTAAGTTTTTAGTTTGGAAAACAGTTGTGCATTTAATGTTTTTTTTAAACTGTAAAGTTTTTTGTTTTGGTAAATAAGAAATAAGTTTAATATGCAATACAAGACTGTCTTCAGAGTGCAGTAAATCAAATAAACATAATAGGTAATGCAAACCTATCTTACTTGTGAGTTCTAGGTTAAAATCCTATTTATGCAGCAGTCCATTCTGTTTCAAAGTTTCTTTTCTCTCTGCTCTGGGGTTGCCTGGGCCTCTTCTTCAGCTGCAATTACAGAGTTCTTCTTTCACTTTCTGCTTCTGTCAAAGTCCCCAGAATCTTCTTCAGTGTTATCCAGGTACCCTTTAAATATGCAAGTCCATCCTTCGTGTCTCTCTTCCTACCTTTCCAGGTAGCTGGCTGAGGTCTCATAGGCTGCTTGGATGTGTATTGGAGCCAGAATACTTTGTATGAGTCGGGCCAGGCTTATTTTGAAGAAGTAACCATAAGCCAACAGAAAAAGTTCAAAAGGGTTTCTTGTTTGATTATTCACTGTTACAGTGAGTATCAGTTTGGCTTTCAGAATCAATACCTGATGTCGTATAAGTCACACCAGTTTCTGCTATACATTTCACTGATCATTCAAGCACCACACATGGATACAGACGTTAATATACATTGCTTATTCCATATACATGTATGCTTCATGTGTGTCATTGTCACCGGGATTCAAGGGTTCCTTTCTCTCTAGTTGTTCCCCAGACTGCTGTTAGTTCAGCCATGACCAGTCCTGGCCCTCTCTAGGTTCTTCTGGATGCCACTCCTCAATGAGCGCGCCAGCAGTCAAAGGGTTAATCCCTGCTCGTCTGGACCTTAGCAGCACCACGGTGTCATAAAGTAAAAGTGTGGGTCAGACTTGTCTCAAGGCTGGTCAAGAGGTCCCCGGTCAGCACTAGTGGCAGTGATCATGCAGACACAGTTTAAAGGAGAGAAGGTTTATGTAAAAGGCACTAAAATGGGATTGAGGATTCAGAGGTTACAGAAATGCATAAAACAAACAAACAAAAGTCGACCTGATGTGCAATTCTGGCTCAAGTTACAAGGCCTGTCTTCCAGACCTTACCAAGTCCTTGAAGTTAGCTAGAGAGCGAAAAGTCCTGTTCTTGCTTCTCTTTCCAGAGAAACAGACACCAGCTTGATGTGTTGCATGTGTCCTTAGAGCAGCATATGGCGGGTCCTCCCATGTGCTCTCACCCAGGCCTTTAAGTATCTCTGGATGCATTACTGGCATTCCTTGAGGGTGTGGTTCACCTTGTCCTAGACTTGCTGATCTGTTGTTGCAGTTGCCCAATCCTGCAGGCTTGACTCCACCACACAGGTATTTCACAATCCATTGTCCAGAGTAACAATTGGTATTGGGTTTTACGAATCAAGGAGACTTATGATCCAAAATCGACTTATGTGATTAATAACATCATACCACATATCACCAAGGAAGTAGTCATAATTACCACAACTGCCTATTTTATGCACTGCCAGGCCTGGGTCCCCATGACAGTCATGTATGTTGGTTTCGTGATCTTTATCACAACCCCATTCTTCCTTCCATTTTCAACTCAATCAAGCTGCATGCCTGCAGAAGCCATGACTTGGGTGTCCAATCACATGGAAATATATGATCACTAGGGATGGGACTTCTGGTATTGCCGAGAACCAAAAGGACCCGATAATGGCTATATCGAATATTTCAGTTCTTTCTCGGTATTAGTGGTATCGGATCTTTTGCATTGTTTTTTTAATCAGATTTTTAACATTGTGGTTTTCCCCATTGAAGTCAATGGGGGAAAGTGCAATGTTAAAAATCCCATACCGAGAGAACTGAGAACTGAAAGAAAAAACAATACGAGAAGAACCAAAACCAATATAAAACTAAAACTGAGATTTTGACCAGAGTGCCATCCGTAATGATCACAAGAAAACCTAACATTACAGCTACCCGTGGTGAGTTCGCCATCATATTTAATTGCTTGGTATGTTACATAATTTGTCAGTACAATAATATAATAATATGCTGCCAGATATTTCTTTTTGTGATAGTCAGTAACTTGGAAATGTTTAAGTTTGCAAAATTGGCTCCACCCCACTTGTCGACTGATATAAGGGGGCTATAGAATTATTTAGAAATGAATCATCCCACAGAGAAATAGGGGTGAACTCACACATAACATAAAATCTGAGTTTTTGTGTTTTAAAATCTGATTTCCGATCCCCACTTTTGCCCTGCTTACCATGTGCACGTACATATGGTAATTGGGGTTTGTAATAATTTGCATAATCCAGGGTTGGGACATTCGCTGAGAAGCTATCCCATCGTGCAAAGCATAATTCAACCCTCCCCCATCCACACACTGCCATGTGTCATTTCCCCTCAACTTGTTTGTTGCCATTTTGATCTGCTTGATTTGATTTGATTTTCTATGGTTCTTGGAGGACTAAGAAAACCGGGATCATGAGCACATGTAACATAAAAGCGGATGTTATATTTTCCCCACTTTGGAAGATTGGATTGAAAGTGGAAGCCAAACCTGGGGATAAACTGGGGACAAAAGTGGGGACAAAAATTGCGGCCATGCTCACAAGTAACATCTAAATCCAGGTCAAGCACTTACAATCGGATTTTATGTTATGTGTGAGTTCACCCATATTCTCTTTAGGAGTAAAAAACATTCCATTTTGTGGCTGTAACAGATGGTTGTCCTTGGTTTCCAACAGTTGTTTTTAAGGGTACAAGTGGACTACATCAGTGTCACTGCACTGCTAAGAATGAATAATGACAACAAACATGGATGGATTATTACACCCTCTGCAGGTAAACATCAGTAAAGCAAAGCTCCCTTCCCATTAACAGATGGAGATCTGTAATTACAGTATCCATATAACTGTATTTAGACAGATCTCTCCAATTTGCTATAATGACTTTGACTCCTCCAGCTTAAGAATATCTTAGTGGTATTTATGTCATTGTCTAAGTCCAAATACAGTTATAATTATTTCTAATAAATATTATCTCCCATATTCATGTTCCCTGAATTACGATAATATGTATTTAATATTATAATAAAAACCTTAAACAGAGGCAGATATTTTCTATCAAGCTGCCAAATGGGTTAAAAAAACAACAACCAACCAGAAGGCTAGGAAAGTTTATGACCATGTTCTGTAGGGCGCTACTAAGAGAATAACAATGTATTGAGCAGATTTTACTGTTTCTCTGCTTGTGGTTTATTTGGGAAGAAATAGTGATGTTTCTCAATCAATGTATAATAAAAAATAATTGCTATTATATAGTCCCCACCCTGTCGAATGGCACTTTACAAAATAAAACACAGCAAAACAATCAAAAATCCATTTACAATCCAGTTAAAAACATTTTAAAGGGGAGGAAAAATTACATTCACTGGAAACAGCAGCAGTGTCTTTTGAAGGTGAGGCGGGAGAAACTGAGATGAACAACTGGAGGGCGAGTGTTCCACACTAAGGCCCTTTTCATATAGGCCCGGGAGGAGCCGTGGTGTGGGGAGTTGGGTGGAGGCCGCAGCGCATGGGCGGCCCGTCACACGGACACCCACCCACCTCCATGCACTTCCACCCATCTCCATGCATGGAGGCACCTCCGTTATTCCCAGTGCCTCCTTGCGTGGGGAATCGGTGGAGGTGGGTGGAGTGTGGGAACATGCACACATCCTCACACATCCCCACCAGCAGTCACACAGGTGCCCTCACCCCCTCGCCCACCCAGATGCACACGTGGGGGAGGACATCCATTTAAAAAGGACCTGAGGGGCCCACCACAACAAAGGCCTAGTCACCTGACAACATAAGGCACAATGGCTGCATTGCCAAACAGCAGTTGCTATCTATGTGCAGATAACCATCAGGACAAGATTTCAGGAGAAGGTCTTGAATATAGCTACAACCTATATTAAAAGAGCAGCTTCAATATTTTTTATTCTATGGGTTCTAGATTCAAACGACATTACTTAAATATGATTAATCTAAGTCCCATAATGTTTATTCTGTTCTGAGTGGAGGAGCACACAGCCAACTCCTGCGCATCAATCCAAATTCATGTTGAAACTGGCTGTTTGTACTGGAAGACAAGCACAAAGGTGTAGGAATGGGTGAACAGGACAGAGTTCGGAAATTCAGTTTGGTTCGGTTTGAAATTCAAGTTCAGAAATTCAGTTCAGTTCGGTTTGAAATTCGAGTTCGGTTCTGAAGTTCGGTTCGGTTGACTGAACAGACCAAGTTCGGTCGAATTCCGAACTTCTGAACCAAGTTTGGCTATTCAAAACCAGGGTTTTTGGTGTGTGTTGCCACTAGGGATGGGCGAACAGAACAGAGTTCGGAAATTCAGTTTGGTTTGGTTTGAAATTCAAGTTCGGAAATTCAGTTCAGTTCAGTTTGAAATTCGAGTTTGGTTCAGAAGTTTGGTTCGGTTCACAGAACAGACCAAGTTCGGTCCGAACTCCGAACTTCCGAACCACGTTCGCCCATCTCTACAAAGGTGACAAAGTTTGTTCATGGGAAATTAGAATGTTCTGGCTGACTTTGGATCCTCACTGTCTGTGGAAGATTTGGGGAGCCAGAAGGCCCTAACCCTGTGGAATGGACTGATAAATCTCTGACTATCTTGGGGGAAAAGGATATTCTATTCTTCCTCTTGTGGGCTCTCACACAATAGCAAGCAACCAGGCCCTTGGTGATTTGTATTCTTTTGGGGGGAGGGGGGGAAGAGAATCATTGAAATTATGGGAAGCTGTCAACAAATTGTTCACAGGGGAACAAAAACAAGAGTGCTTGTTCTGCTGTTGACTAAGAGTTCTCAGAATTTACCTTACTTGTCATCGTTACTCACATCCAGAAAACACACACAAACAACAAGGGCAAGCTCAGAAGGGAAGGAAACTGCAAGGTTAGCGTATGAGATACCTCTGCTTCGAGGGGTTTCTTTTTTTTCCTCCCTCCCCCCTTTTTGTGACATGCAGGCCTTTAATTTCTACAGAATGTGCTCATGGAGATAAGAAGAAAACACTGTTCTAGTCTTTGCTGTTACTTCAGTTGCCCACAAACCACAGTTAACATTCCTAGGTATTCTACCACAACCAGATGGTGGGGGTTGATTTTGAGTACATGATTTCTTAGCAAACTGTATTTTTCTTTTCTAACGTCTTGCTTGTACTTTCAGATAGTATTTACTCTGTAAGGTGTTTATAGATGTGCAGCCGGTGTGCCGGCTGCACATCCCAGGAAGGGAAGGGTGCCCCCAGCCAGCTCAGGTTGGGGAATGGAATAAACATTTCCATGGCCTGACATGGCCAAAGGAGAAATATGCAGTTGGCTTGCCCTACCCTCACACTGTGGTCAGCAACTCACCCCCTCCATGATGGCCGGGGCAAGGTTGCCACAGAAACAGATTCACCCACCTGGATTGGCCCACTATGGTCTGCCTGGGTGGTCTTTGGGCCCAGACTTTGAGTCCAGTTCCTTCCAGGACCACTCTTCCAGGTCAGCTACCTTCCCTGCCTTGGTCTGTACTGGGCCCACATCTGGTGTCCCGGAAACATATTTGTGGATGAGGTGCAGACATAGGCAAGCTGTAGGACGTTGAACCAGGCCAGCATCATGTTTATTAATACCCTGTGTCATGCCATAGTGATTCAAGAGTTACTGCTGATTACATCTGGCATATTTATCTCCACTTTTAAAGTTTACTAAGCAAGAGCTATTTATTCTTGTTGTTATTAGGAGCCCAATGTTGCCATATCAACTTTTGAACACTTTCATGGTAGAGGCATAATGAAATAGGCAGGGAAAAAAATATCATAGAAAGGACACCAAGTAATGTAATTTTCATCACTTTTAGACATGCACAGCACACACGCGGCATAAAATCACGTGACATGTAAAAATCCCATGGCTGGGGTTTAGACGTGACATATCATGTGTTAAAGCCGATTGCACATTCTTTTAAAATTTTGAACTAAATACCTCAATATCAAAGTATAACAAAAATATCTTCCAAGATGACATGGTGTAACAGAGTGAAGCCTAGTAGGGCTGCTAGCCGTTTAAGACAGCCTGGAAGTGGCCAACAAGCTACTACTGAGGGTTGATGGGCTAATGGGACTCGGAAGCAGAAGTAGCTGGGTGGAGCTTCCAAGCTATATAAAGGAACTGAGACAGCCAAGCCTCAATCTGCTGTTGGACTCTGAAGGAGCTCTGTGCTGAAGCTGCCTTGGAGTCAGAAGCAAGGAGATGCTGTTCTGACTGGAAGGAGGCTTGAGGACAACAAGACTGAAAAGCTGGTAAAGACTGTTACTGAAAGCAAACTAATGGACTGATACCTGGTTGTGCCCGGGGCTAATAAGTTAAGGGGACTGGACAGATTACATACCTTGCATAGTGAAATAAGAGGTGGAGACTAAAATTAATTAATTAATTAAAATTAAATTACTTTTTATTAATTTTTAATTAAGTATTAAAATTAAACTGTTAAAGCTAATTCCTGCATGACTGTGTACGTTGGGGACCTGATCCTGACAACACTCTCCATGCCATCACTGTGAGCATTTACAAAGTGGTGGAGAATGCAAGCAGTTCCAACACTGGCCATCATGCCAACCTACTGAAGGGAACTACAGACCCTTGTGAGAGCACCTGGAGGAAGGTGAGCCTGTGTGCCAGAACAAAATGGCGGATGGAGGATTACGTCCAAAATGGCAGAGGTCATTAAGTCTGTGCAGCTGGGTTGAACCTGAGTTGCACTGATGTGGTTGGAGTCACCAGGGACAATGCACCCAAACTCTGGAGAAACCAGCAGGAGCAACAGCGATATGGCCAGAGGCCAGTGAGACTACAAGGTGGCAAGTACTGGAGACCTCTGGGGGGAGGTACTTGGCAAACCTGTTATGCTTGTGACTGTCAAGGGCACTTGTGGAGATCCTGCCCACTGGACTGGAGATGCCACTTATGCAAAGAGACTCGGAGGCAACCCTGAAGAGGTTTGGGGGAGCTCTATAAAACCCATGTGGAATGTTGGGATTGTGGGGATTTAGGACATGTAGCCAGAAATTACCCTGATAGACATTGCCCTCAGACAAGAAAGAGGGGCAAAACTAAGCAAAGAACCTCAACTGGGTCAGATAGTGGAGAAGTAAATGGATGTGAATCCCCTATAACTAAAGACCAGAAGAAAAGAGGTGTTGGGTTTGTAAATCCACAGAGCACCTACAAAAGGAGTGCCCAAACCATGGTGTAAAGAATGAGGAAAAGAGGAGAGTTAGTGCAGATGAGGATGATGTAATAACACCTGATGTGGTAGGCATTAAATGATGTTGGGCCCGCTGCAAACAGCCAGGACATTTATGGAGAGAATGCTCAAATACAAGGCCACAGAGAATGAGCCAGGAGAGACCAAGGCAGGGAGATGATGGAGCTGGCCTGAGGACTGAAGAGAGAGAGTCTCAGACAGAATCTTCCAACAGCCGGAGGAAAAGGCTAAGAAGATACAGAATGCAGACTCAAACTGGCTTGACCATGGAGCACATAGATGGGATGGGTCAAGGGCTGGAAAGTCAAATAATGATTGTTAATAAAATGTCCAAAGAAATATGTAAGTTAGTAGAAAAAAAGATAAAATTAGCCAAAGAGGTTCAGCAACTTCTAGAGGAAAAAGTTAAACTGAAAAGAGAGCATGAAGCTCTTCAAAAGGAACTGGCAGAATAGAATTCTCTACAATCTGAGGAGCAAGACAAGTTACAAAAGAATAATAAAAGGAGGCTAGGAGCCTGCTAAGAAGTAAAACCCTGGGAGAAAAAATAGGATGGGACTTATGGGCTAGTGCCCAGGAAATGGCCTAAAAAGGCTAACAGGGAACCAGGAGGTGGTGTTGGGAAAGGAATGGGAGGGCTCACACTCCACTCCTACAAAACAGGAGTCCATCAGGCAGGAAGGTGATGGAGCTGGCTTGACAGGAAGCCTGAGGGGGCTAAAAGCCCTGAAAGCTCTAAAGGAAAGGTGTTACCAGACAGAGAGGCGATGGAGCCAGCCTGGGGAAAGATTGTGCGGGGTTTGAACCCCCGGAATTAGGAAGTCTAAAGCATAGCAGGGTGGTGATAAAGCTGGTCATGGGTGACAGGGGGGTGATGGAGCTGGTCACACAAAAGTTCTAGTAGCAGGGAAGCGATTGAGCCAGCTTCAAGATCATGACAGGGTGGTGATAGAGCCAGACATGGGTGACGGGGGGTGATGGAGCTGGTCAGACAAAAGATCTAGTAGTAGGGAGGCGATTGAGCCAGCTACAAGACAAGGATAGTGGCCACAAAGCCACTATTGATTGGAAAACATTAGTGACCATTAAGTCAATATTATTTGGCAAGTTGGGTAAAGGTGGTACGGTGCTAGGTGATGGAGCCGATCACCAAGAACCAAGGATGCAACTATATATATAGGATGACTATAATGAAATATTGGATTTCAGTTGCTAAGCTGGATCCAGAATTGTGGAAATTCTACGTGTAAAGGGTGGTAGGGTGTAAGGCAGTAGAGTCAGCCACCTAGGACAAAATTGTATATTGCTGAAGAGAATGTATAGGGAATAGGGAAGGGAATAGAAATGCTCTTGATTATTGTATGAATTCTGACCTGAAAAAGGTCAAGCGGGTCCCAGGGTGGGAGTGTCCGGAAGGGGTGGTGGGCCATCCTCCTAACCCGAAGAGGGGTAACTGAATGCAAGACTGTGAACTGGGTGGAGGGCTGCCTCCCTGGCAGGGACAAAGAAATGAGTTGAAGGGACCTCTGTGATAATGATGTAACCCAGTGGAAGAGGTGTAGTGGAGGTTGGGAGGGCTTTAAAGCCCTCGTTAGAGGTGCTAGATCCTGAACAAACTTTACTAATTTGACCGATTGGGATAGTGCAAAACTGTAAGAAAAGTGCTCAATTGTAATACTGAGAGACTAGCAAAAGTGTTTTCTTGCTAGAGGCTGCACTCTGTTCGGATTAAAGAAGCCAGCCTTATCAGGGATAGGAGGACTGTCTCCCAAAAGGGGGAGGTATGTAACAGAGTAAAGCCTAATAGGACTGCTAGCCCTTTAAGACAGCCTGGGAGTGGCCAACAAGCTACTACTGAGGGTTGACAGGCTAATGGGACTTAGCTGGAAGCTGAGTAACAGGAAGCGGAAGTAGCTGGGTGGAGCTTCCACATTATATAAAGGAACTGAGGCAGTCAAGCCTCAATCTGCTGTTGGACTCTGAAGGAAAAGGAGCTCTGTGCTGAAGCTGCCCGATTGAGTCAGAAGCAAGGAGAAGCTGTCCTGACTGGAAGAAGGCTTGAGCACAAGACTGAAAAGCTGGTAAAGAAAGACTGTTACGGAAAGCACGCCAGTGACCTGATACCTGGTTGTGCTCGGGGCTAGTAAGTTAAGGGGGCCTTAGGGGTTGCATACCCAGCATAGTGAGATAAGAGGTGGAGACTAAAATTGATAATAAACTGTTAACGCTAATTCCTGCATGACTGTACTTTTGGGACTCAATCCGGACAACACACTCCACGCTGTCACAGTGAGCGTTTACACATGGTGTCAAGGATGACAACCTCATGATGTTTCAGAATCATGGAAGGCTCTACCTGTATGTACAAATCATTTTCTACTCTATAATCATTTAACTTGTCAGTAGTCAAAAACAATAGTAGTACTAGTAGCAGCATTGATTTAATTGTGCATCGTGTTAGCATTGAACATCACATTCAAACTTCCATAAGTTAATGGCCACTTTTAGATGTGAGTGGTGCACATTTGGCATAAAATCGATAAAGGTATTTAGTTTGTGGTTTTAAAAGAATGCATGACTGGCTTTAATGAGCAAAATGTCGTGTCTAAACCCCACCTGCAGGATTTTACGACACGTGTGTGCCGCGCATGTCTAAAAGCAGCCATTAACTTACACAAATTCGAATGTGATCATCAATGCTAACATGATGCACAATTAAATCAATACTGCTACTAGTACTAGTACTCTTTTTGTTTGACTACTGACCTGTTGAACTATTATAGAGTACAAAATTATTTGTACATACAGCTAGAACCTTCCATGATTCTGAAACATCATGAGGTTGTCATCCTTGACACCATGTCATCTCAGAAGATATTTTTGTAAGAAAAGAATGATTTTTGACAATCCCCACTTAACAGTCACCGGTAGACTTGCCAAAGCAATTGTAGCCAGGTTTATGATTAACAAAAGTTCACAAAAGTCATGATTTCCATGACCCCTGCAGTAAAATTGCAGCTCTACCTTTTAGTATTTTTTACAGTACTGCCCATAATCTTCTAGTAATTTCCAAACATAAAAGGAAGCACTGAACTGCATACAATGCCAGGCCTAGTCTTGCCACACAATAGGTGTTAACAGACATTATGCTGGCCCTCTGGCCCACTAACATGCGTGTCTGTTAGCGAACCACCAGATGTGGGCCCACTACAGCCCCCGACTGGATAGGCAGCTGCTCTGGTACGTGGGCCTGGAGGAACCGGGTTCACAGTCTGAGTCCAAGGGTGACCTAGGTGCGTGTGTTCATGCTGCCATCCTGGCCCCAGCATGCAGATCACCATGGCAGCTGCCATGGCTGTCTATCATGGTAGGGGGCAGGGGCCTGTCACAGTGATCGGACAGGGCCAATCAGCCTCACATTGCTTTAGTCCCACCCTCCCCGTCCGGGTTGATTTGCGGGAATGTTTGTTCAGTTCCCGGACCTGACCCAGCAGGGGGTGCCCCTCCATTCCTGGGATGTGTAACTGTGCACACCATCTGTACATCTATTAACACCCAATATAACTGTCTTTGAACATGGCTGTTAGTTGACATAATGTTGACCATGACTTTGCATTAAATTAACATGGATTCTCCTGGTCTAAAATGACCAGAAAGATGTGGCCAACAGCTAGGGCTGTAGCGGAATTTCGCAGCGGTAGCTATTTCCGACGGAAACAGTGTTTCCGCAATTAGTGGAATGGCATGGCAGAGGCTTTAATTCCGCGGTTTCATTCCGCGGTTCCGCGGTTCCGCTTATTTAATTCCGCAACTTAGTGGAATCGTGGAAACATGACATTTTCGCTATTTCCGCAATTCCGCCAGCGCCAAAAAATCGCGGAATAGTGGTTTTCCGCGATTTCCGCGATTTTTCCGAGATTCCGCGATTTGCAGAATTCCGGCGGAATTAGCAGAATATCCGCAGAAATGTCGCGGTGTGGCAGGGGCAATTCCGAAATAGCGGAACGGAATCGCGGCGCGGTAAAAGCTGCTGCCGCATCAGCCCTACCAACAGCTGGTGTTAATAAACATGATGCTGTCCACCATGGCTCACTATGACCCACTGGGCCAGAGCCTTACCCGTGTATCTGTTAGCAGGCCACCAGATGTGGACCTGCTACAACCCCCGACTAGTAGGTGACTTCCCAGGAACTGTGGTCCCAGAAGGAACCAGGCTCACTGTCCAGACCCAAGGGTGGTCCAGGTGGGCCCTATAGGGCTATAGTGGGCCATAGTGGGCGAGCGCATCTGTTCATGCTACCATCTCAGCCTTGGCACAGGGGTCGCCATGGCCAGCCGTCATAGCTGTCCATCATGGGGGGGCGGGGGAAACAGCCATAGCATGGGGCGGGGCCAACTGGCCCCTTCTCTTTTCCACCCCCTCCCCTCCAGCCTGGTCAATCAGCAGGAACATTTATTCAGTTCTTCGTCCTGACCCAGATGGGGATGCCCTCCCCACCCTCCCCCAAGGATGTGTAGCTGGCACCCATTTTAACCCATATTAACACTTACTGTGTCAGCCAGATTTTTTAACTGCCATGTCATAACAGGGTGAAAGACTGCAACGAAGGAGAAAGTCCAACTGTATTTTTATGGGAGAAATATGTAGTCACAACCCACATGTTGATGACACTGCATCTTGATAACACTAATTTGTTAGAGCTTGTTTTGTCTGACATTGCTTCTAAGCACATGAAAACACTGGGGTAAACCCAGACACCATCCTGGATCCAAATACCTTCAAATTTAATACTGAATGGGGCATGGGTTGCTGTTGCAAGGTCAGCTGGGGACGAGTACAGGCATAACATATACAAATTGTACAGCTGGAAAAAACATCTTCAAACCATGTACAATACCTGAGTTTTCATAGAAATAGCATGGTTGAAAATTAGAGGTGTGCACCAGGGGTCCATGTCATTTTTCATTTTCGTTATTTAAATCTGTCATTTTCATTTTCATAAATATGAAATTTTCGTTTTTGCTTTCATTTAGTTTTCCATTGGTTTCAATGGAAAACACGTTTACGGCTGCGACTTTTGTTTTTCATTATATTTGCTGAAACCTGGAGGGATTATATCTCCAATGGAAGACATTAAGTGTACCAAATTCCAAAAAGACTGGAGAGAAGGAATCCAATTTTAGAAGCTGTTGAATTAATTTATTTTGCAAAAATCTTCATATACATTCTTAGATGTAACTTCTTTGCCTCACATTTAATGTAGATGAAACATGCCAAGTTTATACCCCTTCCCATATTTACTATCTCTGCCAACTTTCAGAAGGATTGGATAAAGGGTCCTGGTGGTATAAGCAATTAACTTAAAAATGTATGTCTGACTATAACTTCTTTGTAATTCAACCAGTGTACATTAAATTTGGCAGGGACATGTATCACACTTTCACAATTATCTCTGCCAAATATCAGAAAGATTTGAAAAAGGGTCCCAATTCTATGTGCCTGCACAGCATATGTAGAGAAGGAGCCAATGCCAGGGATTCTCTTACGTGTCACTGTGGTATAAGATCGGTTTGTGATGCCAATTAGCCAGCAGAAATGCCAGTCAAATATCCTCATTCTGTGCTGTGACCATCCCAACATCTCTCCCCCACTTGTTACTGGGAAGTCAGAAGTATCTGTTTAGGAAAGAGTCAATAGAGATTCTCTTATGTCCTCTGTCACAGTGCTGCAGGATGTGGTTGTGATTATAATTGGCCAGCCTGGATGTGTTTTGCTATTTTACTGGGATACTATACCCAAAGTCCCAGTTATGTCACTTCTATGCCCACCTGAGGGCCACCCCCTATGCCCACCTCGAAGTCAGTACCAATTGGTCCTGTAAAGCTGGAAGCATGAAGTAATTGGACAGTGAATGTGCCTGTCAGTCTTTTGGGTTGCCCCACATCATCTCTCCCACAGCCTCCCTCCCCCGCCATGCCAGTTGCCTGCCTCTGATTGGCACTGCATGTGCTGCTATAGTGCTATTTATCTGAATAATGGTCTTCAAGAGGACAACTTTAATTGATTATAGAATTGGGTCCTTTTATCAAATTGTCTTGTAGTTCAGCAGAAATGACAGGAAAGGTATGTGATACATTCCTGCCAAATGTCTTGTAAACAGGATGAAATATAAAAATGTTACAGCTGGAAATGTATTTTCAAGTTAATGTCTTATACCATCAGGACCCTTTATCCAATCTCTCTGAAAATTGGCAGGAGTATTAAGCTTGTGGAGGGACACAATATTCTCAGGTATAATGCAAATTGGATGAAAGATAAAGAAGTTGTAGCCATGAATGTGTATGAAGCTTTTCTTAAAATCACAACATTCAATTGCTTCTACAATCAGTTCCCTTTATCTAATCTTTTCGACAATTGGTACACATAGTGCCCTCCATTGGATGTACGGTCTCCCCAGGTTTCATCAGAATTGAATAAGAAACAAAACAAGCTATAGCTGGAAATATGTTTTTCAGTTTCCCTCCTTTATTTCAAAAACAAAGTAGTTTTCATTACTATGTTCATTATTAATATTTATCATTTTCATTATTGCAAAAACAATAATGAAAACAACAATTTTCATTATTGTTATTGTAAGAACAAAAACAACATGCACATGCCTAAACAATGTCCAAGCTCTTTTCCTGGCCCACTACCTCCAACCCCTGCAATATGCAGGACCCCAAGGGAGGAGATGCCATCCTCATATCGGCTGCTCCTTCCCACCAGCATCACCCTAGACTGAGCATGAAGTAACTCTTTGTTATAGCAGAAGAGGCAGTTTTTGGCCAACTGGGAGGAAAGGCTGAACCTAAAGTTCACCACAGAGAGATGCTTCTCTCAAGAGTGCTAAGGGGAGCATGCTCTGTACCATTAGATTCTACCTAGGACCTGGCAGCCCAGGAAGATCAGGCCAAAGAGAAGGTCACTTTCAGGACGCAGACTTGAACCAGTACCCTTGGGGCCCTGAGTATGAGGTGACTGGCTCCTCAGCACCACCAGTGCACTCTGGTCAGGGTTCAGGGGATGTGGGGTGGGTGACACTGCTGAAGGCCTTCTCAACATTGGTCAAGCCATACCCCTGCTCAGTATTGCTCGACACCCCCAGCTTCCTGTTTGTTGCCTGCCATATAAATGGCAGGTCTGCAGCAACAGGATGCTGGGTTGATCATTCATTTCTGCTTCCCAGCCCCCTGTTCCTGGGACTTGTTTTGCTGAACCTTCTTGTCTCTCCCTGTTTTCTTTGCCCTTGGATCGACTCCATTCTGCTTTGGATCCCTTTCTATGTTTGGGCCAGACAGCTCTGCTCCTCCGGGTTCCATTTGGATTCTGTCTGCCTTGGTAGGTTTGGAAACAGGTCCTTCTCCCCCTGTCCTGAAACCAGTCTTTCTGTCAATGACCCCACTCTGCTTCTCCATCTGTTTCCTACCTGTCTGTCCTGCCTCCTAGTCCATATGTTGGTTTCCAGTCTGCCTTGATATTCTTGAGACCTGGACCCTGATCCTGCAAGAACTTCCCAGACATAAGCTCACACTTATTCTTCTGCACCCAGACATGATCCTGCACTACTCTCAGGACCTGATCCTGCATGAACTCACCTAGACCTGATCCTGCACTACTCTTACACAAGCATAGCAACGATCAAAGGGTGAAATGAATTCAGCTGATTTGGGCAGGGGGCTGGGCTGGGCAGGGATCCTGGGGAGAACTGGCTGCACAAGCCACCAGGATCCCTTGCAGCTGTGTAACACTTCTCTCCTCCCCCCAGGTAACACCATAAAGGGGAGCTTCCCTGAGGCAGTGCCGTGAGGGTGCTTCCAAAGGGCAAAGATCCATTGGCAGGAGGTTAGCGGGCGGAGAAGGCAGCTATGGCGTATGTCACCTCATAAACTGCAAGAGGAACATTGTCCCAGGACAGCTGTTGCCTGCTGCCAGGATCTCTGACCTGGCTTCAGGGGCTGGGAGCCACATAGGACTCGCCCCAAAGGGGGCGAACACATCCTGCCCCCGTGGATCTCCCACCCACCCATCCCCTTATGCGTGGCCCTTAGCGGGACTGCAGGGGTGGGGGAGGTTTTTTGTTGTTTTAAGGGGAATTGTGGTGGGGGATGGGGTGTTTTTTTCATGAGGGAGGGGGACAAGGGGACTGGGTAACGGAGGGAAAGACTGAACCCCTTGGTGTGAGTGAGGGGTGCAACCCTTTTAGAGGGAGGGATTCTTCTGTGGCAGAGGAGGATGGGGGGGTGGAGATCTCCTTCAGGGGGGCTGGTGGGGCAGCCTTTTGGGGGGGTTGGTGGAGTGGATCGGGGGGGTCTGCAGCCATAGGGGTCATTCTGGGCCGGGGGAACTATGGTCCTTCTGGGAGGCATGTTCGATCTGTGAGACAGGACAGATGGTGTGTTTCTGTCCCACTCATCGGCCCCCAGGCAGGTAGTGAGGTGATCAGGGTTCAGAGGGCCCCTGGCCTTGGCTTGATGCTGATAAATGCGAGGTCGGCAGCTAACAAGTCAACTGCGGTCCGGGAGTTGATCCTGGACCAGGTGGCTGACTTTGCATGTGTCATGGAGACCTGGCTGGACGCTGAATCAGGGCCTATATTGACTGATCTTGTTCCGGCTGGGTACTCTGTGCAGCATCCGCCGCATCTGGAGAGACGGGGGTGGGGGGGCGGTGTAGCCATTATTTTTAAGGATGCCTGGTCTGTGAGGAGATTTCCTGTGTGATCTATCATGGGTGTAGAGGGTCTCCATCTGGGGTTGGATTTGGCCATAGACAGAGTGGGGATACTGCTGATATACCATGCACCCATCTGTTCAGCAGCCTTCCTGCACGCACTGACTGAGCTGGTGTCGTAGGTGGTCTTGCAGTCCCCCAGGATGATAGTTCTGGGGGACTGCAATATCCATGCCGACGCCAGTCTTGGAGGGGTGGAGCATGAGTTTATGGCCACCATGGCAACCATGGGCCTGTCTCAGAGAGTAGTGGGCCCCACACATGTTGGAGTACATACCCTGGACATGATATTTTGCACAGGCCTTGAGGTGGGGGATCCATTGATGGGGGAGGTGTCAACAGTGCTCTTGTCGTGGATGGATCATTATCTCCGCTTGGTGGATAATTCTGACACATGTTGGTCCCTGGGAGGGTGTGGAACCAGTTAGGTTGGTTTGCCCCCGAAGGCTTATGGAACCTGGAAGGTTCCAAATAGCTCTAGGGGATGTTTCCTCTGACCTCAATGACCACTCACTTGATGACCTCATATCTAGGTGAAATATCAGACTGATGGAGGCCATCAATTGTGTGACTCCCAGGTGTCCACTCCCAAATTGCTGACAACGCAGCTCCTCGTGGTATACCGGGGAGCTGTGGTGGATGAAACGGGAAGGGTGGAGGTTAGAGCAATGGTGGCGTCATTCGCCTGCTGAAGTTGACCGGTTGCGGCATAGAGTCTAGTTACGTACCTATGCCATTGCAGTGCGGACAGCAAAGAAGGTTTTCTTTGCTGCCCACATTGCGACCACTAAGTCCCGCCCGGCTGAGCTGTTTCAGGTGGTGAGGGGGCTGGTCAGTCCAGCCTCCCTCCGTCTGGACGTAGAATCATAAAATGCTTGCTGTGATTTGTTTGTGGACTTTTTTGCAGATATAATTGCTCAAATTCACCACAGTTTTGATGCGACTTTATTTTTTTTGCAGAGAATGGGTCAGAGGCAGTAGAAGCCCCTTCTTGTCCTGTTTTATGGGATGAGTTTTGGGTGGTGTTGCCCTCAGATGCGAGGGATGCTCTTGGTACTGTTGGAGCCACCTAGTTGGGTGAACTAGACCCATTCCCGTCCTGGCTGGTTAAGGCTAGCTGGGAGACATTGGGGCCGCTGCTGGTGGGGATAGTCAATGCCTCCCTTGGGGAGGCCAGGGTGCCGGACTGTCTCAAGGAGGCGGTGGTGCGGCCCCTGCTCAAGAAACCATCTTTGGACGTTGACGCCCTTGCCAGTTATCGACCAGTCTCTAACCTTCCTTTTTAGGGAAGGTTATTGAACAGGTGGTGGCTCAGCAGCTTCAGGGGTATTTGGACCGGGTTAACTTTCTTGATCACTTGCAGTTGGACTTTCATCTGGGTTATGGCACAGAGACTGCGCTTGTGGCCTTGGCCAACGACCTCGTCTGTGAGTTGGACTGGGGTCGTTCGACCCTATATTGATCCGGTTAGATCTCTCGGCTGCATTTGATACCATTGATCATGAGGTGTTGGTGACTCAGCTGTGGGGCCGGGCAGGGATTGGCGGAACTGTTCTTGAATGGTTCCGCTCTTTCCTGGCCGGGGAGAACCCACCGTGTGGTGCTGGGGGAGTTTTCATATTCCCCCCAGGGCCTCATGTGTGGGGTTCCGCAGGGTTCCATCTTATCCCCTCTGTTGTTCAATGTGTACATGCAGCCTTTGTGGGAGGTTGTTAGGGAGTATGGAGTGAGATGTCATCAATATGCTGATGACACCCAGTTATATCTCTCATTTTCCTCTGACTCAGACCCAGCAGTCTCGGTGCTTACCTGGTGTTTGTACACTGTGGGGGGTTGGATGAGGGCGAGTCGTCTGGGACTAAATCCTGACAAGACGAAGGTGATGGTTGTGGGGAAGGCCAGGGGAGTGGTGGCCCCCATCATTGATGGGGTCCGTCCTCCCCTGGTTTCTCAGGTCCGGAGTCTGGGGGTGCTCCTGGACGCTCAGCTCCGCCTAGATGCCCAAGTGGCAGCTGTGGCAAAGGGAGCAATTTGTCAATTACATCTGGTGCATCGGCTTAGGCCATATGTCTTGGACTTGGACCTGGCCACAGTCATCTGTGCTTTTATTACCTCGAGACTGGATTACTGCAATGCACTCTACTGGGGCTACTCTTGGTGCTGGTTCAGAAGCTGCAGCTGGTGCAGAATGCAGCGGCCCGTCTCTTGACTGGGACAGGCCGACGCGAGTATATTTCACTGGTGCTTTTCTCTCTGCAGTGGCTGCCAATAGGTTTCCAGGCCCAATTCAAGGTGTTGGTGTTGACCTTTAAAGCCCTAAGCAACTTGAGCCCTGCCTATCTGCAGGACCGCCTCACCCTCCAGGTACTGGGTCGACCCCTGCGGTCGGCTGGGGGCGCCCCCCTCGGGGTTCCCTGGGTTTTCCAGGTATCTACTATGAGGACGGTGTCCTCCGTGGCTGTGCCGCGGCTGTGGAACTCCCTCCCATTGGAGATCCACTTGGCTGCCGACCTCCCCTCTTTTCGCAGACAATGTAAAACCTGACTGTTCCACCAGACCTTTTCCCAAGGGAGATGGGGTGGGTAGGTTGGATTAGGGTAGGGTGGGGGGGATGGGGTTTTATATTGTATTTCATTGTAATTATAGTTGTTCATTTTTAATGTTTAAAATGGTTTTTTTTAATGTTTTGAGCTGCCCCGAGATGCCTGAGGCAGGAGGGGGCAGCACATAAATTTTATTATAAATAAATAAATTAAATTAAATAAAAATACAGGAAGGGGCAGACCTACAAAGTCGTATGGTGATAGCTCACTCACTCACTTATAGAAACCTAATGCTGCAATCAATATTCATGCAAAACTCTTAAGAATTTTCAATGGCATTTTTACCTGCGTATAGGGTTTGAGTCTTTTTTAATTATTATTTTCATGGTTTTCTTTTGTATTCTGAATGACATCTTTACAATGAGAGGCTTAATTAGATGTCTTGAAGCACCAGTGATGTAATTGTTACTTTCATATCTCAGTGTTTACTTTCAGGGTTTTTTATCAATTTTTCGCTTCCTTCCTGCATACCATACTATGTGTGTGCGCACTTATGTAAATGTACAGTAAATATAGGTATTATTAGCATGCTGTGTTCTCTCCGTTCTGCTTGGATAACCTGTTCAGCTTCATTACTTTGTGTCGGTGCGATCATGATACACTGTGTCAAGGGATGTTAGTAATGCAATACACGGGCTGTGATATCACACATTCGCTTAACAAAACATTTCACTCACCCAACCCCTACAAACAGAATTAAAGATCTGTACAGTCCGAACGCTTGACTATTGAAATGGAAACCCTGCCTTCATTCATTACCAATGTCCTCAGAGCTCCAGAAGACTTCTTTAATATACCAATATTTAGGCATCAAACCATTTCCTGTTATTAGCCAAGTTCTTTTTTTAACCACTTTTGCGGAGTCAATCAGCTGCTCAAAAACATTACTTGTATGATTATTTTTCATGAGGCCACTGAAATCATAACTTTTCACAGTCCAGCAGCAGCACTTACCAGGTTCTAACTAGGATAATAGATAGGGTATGGCCCATTGGTTTGACATTGGTGTTAAGAGGCAAAAGGCTATCTATTGCTTGTACAGTCAGAGCTTCCACCTTTGTAAATTGGGTTAGCTCTGCTGAAGACCTGGCCCTTGTTATCTAAACAGGAAGAAATGTGTAAGATTTTTTTTTTCATTCTGCCATTTCTTTTTACCATACAGTCTTCCCACCACTTGGCTAGTAGAGGTTGAACATTACATATCTACTCCATTCTTGTCCGCCTTGACCTCTCTGCTTCCTTCGATACTGTTTACCACTGTTCCAAGAAGACCAATCGACAGTAGACCATAGTTTTGTACTGAGTCAGCTAATAGCTAAGTTCGTGCAGGGCCAGAATAGCTCCTCTCTCTATTTGTGTTTTATAGATCTATCCTCAGCATTTAACACAATTGATACGGAGCGACTTTGGTGTAAGTTGAATAAAACCTCCATTGACTCACGTCTGCTATACCTATTAATCAAGCTACATTTGTAGAATATGCTCCAGATCAGGTATAATAGGAAGCATCTGCTTTCAAGCGTGATCCATGTGTCACGTGATGTATGACAGGGTTGTATTCTGGCCCCTGCCCTTTTTAATTTTTACTTAAATAATGTTATATATTTTATTAATATAGAAGGGCTGCATCCCCCCACTTTGGGTGGTAGGCAGGTACGAATTATGCTTTATGCAGATGATACTGTTCTACTGTCACATACACAAGTTGGCATTCGCAGAAGTGTGGAGAGATTTAACTTATTTTGCCAGAAAGAAAACCTAATCATAAATTACACAAAGACCAAGGTGATGGTGGTCAGTAAGAGTAAGAGAAATCACCGATGGTATATGGGGAAGCAGGAAATTGAGCAAGTGAGGTGCTATAAATATCTCAGAGTGCTTTTTGCTGCATCTGCAAATTGGAAACTTCCTTCACGAGGTCTCAACGATCTTATGCGACATACCTCAAACACGATCCAGAGCCATTTCTTCGCCCATGGTGGCAGATTAGTGGTCCCCGCACTGCACCTTTTTCGAGCTAAGGCAGTTCTACAGTTCCTGTATGCTGTTTCAGTTTGGGGACCTCAGTATTTAAACAACATGGAGATAATCCAAAATTCTTTTCTTAGGACAATTCTTGGAGTCCCAAGAGGAACACCACTGGTACTCCTGAGTGTAGAAACCATGCTCCCCTCGATAAAATCATTAGCCTTAACACATATGATTAAATTCTGACTAAAGCAGATATTATTCCCCCGAGAAGCGAATTCCTTGCTTAGGATAGTTTGGGGAACTGAATTGTTTCATCCCTGGGCTTTGATGGTCGAAAAGGACGTACATAAATTACGCTTCTCAAAAAAATCCCTATTCCACTTGGGTCTTAAGGGAGCTCTACCACAAGGAGAATTAGGGATCAGGAGATACAGTCTGAGGAAGCTGCAGTATGCTCCCAAAAGATTTCACCTAATTACTTCCAAATTAGACCAATGCCCAATTACCTAAACTATCTATTTTTATGGGACGATTGGCATCTTAGGCGAGCCTTAACTTTGTTTCGCTTTAATGTTTTCCCACCCACTGTTCTCGAGGGTTAGGGTAGATATAAGGGCACCCCCAGAGAACTACAGACATGTTTGAATTGCAATGTCCAGGTAATGGAGGATAGATTTAATGGTGTGTTTTTTGTCTGTCCTGTGTATGCTAAAGGACACCTGCTATTTTTGAATCATCTTTCAGAAGTACTCAAAATTGCCACTAAAGGTTTTTTTTACTGAAGCTCTTGAATGGGTATGACTCAGATGAACCTAATGTAGTGGCCAAATTTTGTGCCTATGTTTTACAGATTAAAAGGAATGTTGCTCAGCTATCCTAACTTACAAGCAGATGGAGGAATTAAAACTCTGATCTTGATATTCCCTGAGTGACTAACTACTGCATGGTTGTTCCTTGGGTTGCAATTTTTAGCATTTTATGTAATTATAAGTGTTGTTGCTTATTTATGCAATATTTTAGTTATGTAAATTATAATAGTGTAATAATGCTTTTAAATTCATTGTTTCTTTTATTTATTCTTATTGTTACAGCTTTTGCTAAAACAATAAAAACGTATCTATCTAAAAAAAACTGTTTACCACTCACTCTTGCTGGACTCACTTCACTCTCTTGGCTTCTGTGGCTTCATCCTCAAGTGGTTTTCCTCCTACCTCTCTGATCTCTCCTTCAATGTGTCTCTTGCCAAGTCCAACTCCACCTCCCTTCCACTCTCGGTTGGTGTTCCCCAAGGCTCTGTCCTTGGCCCTCTCCTCTTCTCTATCTATACCCTGTCCCTAGGCAAACTCATTGCCTCCCATGGCTTCCAATATCACCTCTACGCTGATGACACTCAACTCTATCTCTCTACTCC
>QEPC01005396.1:2952147-2991213 GCA_003113815.1 Sphenodon punctatus | reverse complement strand
AAGAGAGGAGGGGCTGCACATGGTCGAAGCGACTGGCGAGGTAGATGACCCTGGCAGCAGAGTTTTGGACAGAGATGAGGGGAGAAAGGTGGGACCAGGGAAGGCCAGTGAGAAGGAGGTTACAGTAATCGAGGCGAGAGATGACCAGAGCATGAACCAGAGTTTTGGCAGACGAGACAGAGAGAAAAATATATAAAATATATAATAATAATAATAATAATAATAATACATATAAGGAAACAAAATGAATGACAGATATATAGATTCCTGACTTGCAGTGCTCAGACCTTGAAAGATGCTCCTTCATCCTCTCTCCTCATTAAAACCCTGATTAGAGGTGTAGCACTAGCCGGACACCTGCAAAAAGAGACACCCCATCAAATCTGGGGTGCCCGACTCAACCCGGCTGCATTCAGGCACTGATTGGTGTCTGAACACGACTCAGTGGACTACCCGATGACGTCCCAGAAGTGCAATTTCCAGGATGCTCTGGGAAGCTGATCCCGACTCTCGCTCACACCTGCACACTCCATGGGCTGACTCGCCCACCTGGCTGCCCTGCCCGGCCATTGGTCCTCCTGGTTGCTGCTCAGCTGAGCCAGGTTCTTCTCACATCGCTTTTCTGAGTGTAGAGAGGTAGTGAGGATGCCTCTTTTGGTATGCCCGTCTGACTAATAAAGGCATTGTGTGCATGACCTGCGCTCAACCCACACACACCTACACTATGGGGACAGTGGTATACCACACACCCATTGATTTTCCAGCCAGAAACTGGGTCTTGGTATGCTGGGACGCTTCCTCGTTGCCCCCGCACCCTGCTCAGAAAAGTGGAGTGGGAAGAACCCAGCTCAGCTGAGCAGTGGCCATGGCCAGGAGGAGCAGGAACTAATTGAAGTATTTGTTGGACCACTAACCCTGATCCATCCAGGTACTTAAACATGTGCCTTCAAGCATGGGAATAGTTACCATGACTTCAGTGGAACTAGCTATTCATGTACCTTGCTGAATTGCAGTGCATTTTGAACTAACTAATTCTAAAAAGTAGATCTGTGGTGGATGAGGGCTTAAGGCACTCAATGACATTCCTGAAAGTTGTGTTTTAAGCTAAAATCAATCTGCGGAAGGTCAAGCTATTGCCTGGTCCTTACTTTTTCCTCCAGCTGCCAATGCTAACTCAAATGAGTGTATAAACACACATTTTCTGGGATTAATCACAGACTGTTTATTGATTGGCAAGGTTAGCCCTCATCGAATCTGCAAAAATAATGATGTTTTGGGCAACGTGGGGTACCTTTTTACCCCAGAAACATTGTTGTGAGGTAAAAATGTACCTCAGTGAAATTCCATTCCATGTGACAGCAGGAGTCAGTATGGGTCCCAATATTCACCCACAACCTTCCCATGGAAAAAACTACATACACAATGGAGATAAGGCTGTGTCTTGTGGGGTATGTTTGTACCCCAATATGCAAAATTAGCAGCCACACAACTTTTTTCCAAGTGGCTGCCTCCCCCCCCTCCCTCCTGCCACACACACTGGCATCGAGCCCAGGTGGCTGCCACTCATTCAGGGGCTTCATGAGAGAAGGAAATATGGAGGGAAATAAAATGCGTACTGCTGAATCAGGCTCCATAGGGCTTTCTTGTGAGGCAAACACCACAGTGTTGGCCTCTTCCCTCCTTTCTTTTTGTTTCTTTTTCCTCTGGGACAAAGCTTTATCTGCTAACCTGAAACCAGTCAAACAGGTTTTGCAAGTTTGCATCCTAATGGGAAAATCCATCCTGTCTGGGATACTAAGTTACCCTGGGGGTATATGTCTACAGAAAGCAAACAGTTAATGGTAAATGAATGAAATTTTGTCCCAAAGTGCACAGGGGAGCCCGTGACAATGTCGTAAAATGACAACGTTCCAGGGCCAGTAACTGTTTTTAAATATTTCAAAAAATTCACACCCAGGGTAAGAAAATACCCCAGAATTCTGTATGAGGTTAATAGAGTTTAAATGTTTCAGGCAAGGCTAGAGCAAAGTATTTCATATAGTTGATCATAGCCTAACAAAACAGACTGGGCAAGAAGAAATCATTACCTAATCCAGATGACTTCTGGCTTGGGGAGTCCAGGGCCCAGGAGACTCTTTGCCCACCTGCATGCCCTTCCCCACTGACCTATCCCCAAACTTGGGGTTTGATACACTTATAGGAGTAGTGAATGTCTTTCCTTTCAGGGATGGGTTGTTGTCAGTCCATTAATGTGATATTTTTCTGTTTTTAAACATGGAAAGCCCCCAAATTTCTGGAAACATACTGTTCTGATATCAAGTAATGTCAACACTTATCTGGTTGATATTTTCTTAATTATTCTTGTAAAGAGACCAACACATTTTGGTCCCCACCTTGGACAACTCTAGCTGCACAATAGCTATGCTTGTTCAAGCTAGCCAAGTCTAGTCTATGCCTTTCTGTTATTATATGCTATTAGTAAACTTGCTTAGGCTTCTCTGTTCCAAGCAGGACTATCTGTTAGTGTAACATATGGATTCAAGTCCTGCTTCTTCCTGCACTGAATGGCCACCTCCCGCCCACTAACTGTAATGAGTACCTGATCCATTGGGATGGGAAAGTCAAATGGGGTCATAGGTACTGCTGGTCACATCACTCTCTTATATACCCTAGGCCACAGAAATAGCTCCCCATATCCATGTCCACCTGATAGGCCACATTTAATCTAATTATTTATTTATTTGTTTAAATGTATACCCTGCCCTTCCCAGATGGCTCGGGGTTCACATAGCTTGAGAAATCTAGGGCTGAAACAAGATTTCACCAAAATGGGATAGCTCGTTGAACTCCCAGTTCCCGATACCATCTCAGTCAAATTGAGAACCTGTAGGTACTCGGTGACGTCTTGACTGAAGTTTTGTTTCTCAATGTACTGACTTTCCACTTACCAGTGTCCTGTTTACTGCTTTGCCATTTACTGCTTTGCCGTCCATTTCAAATCCGAAGAGGTAATACCAATGCAATACCACATTTCTTGCACTCCATTTTCTCTTGTATTTCCTTCTCACTCATTGGGTGATATGCAGATTCCTTTACTAATCTGCAATCCAGTTGCAGATTGGTCAAAGCAACAACATAGAACAGCAATTCTGATTAGAGGCACTGGAATGGAGGTTAAGGGGTGGGCTATTTGCACAGTGATTGGTTCAGAAATGCAGAAATAACAAACCCAGAAGTAAAATGATACCCTTGGCAATGCAATAAGCAGTGAATAAATGGTAAATAGTAAGTGGAAAGCTAGTAAATTGGGACGGTATTGCGATAATTAAGAAATTGCCTCGGTATCGGAAACAGTCAGGAAATAGAGCCCAGTTCCCGATATGGCAACATTTCTTGTGTGCAGCAATTTAGCTGCTCGTTTCAGCCCTACAATAGACTTTGGATTTTAGTTTTTAATCAAAGGAACAGGATTCCTACTTGCTTCTTTCTCTGCATTTCAGTCTTGCCTCCACTGAAACGAAATAAGACATTGGGTATTTTCAGAAGTTACGGGGCCCTTTGGCCCCGTACCGTATCGAACGTCTTCGTTCCCCGCCGGGGTCACCCCGGCACGGCCCAACAGACGTGCCGGGGGGATCCCGGCGGGGAAAGTGGGAGGAGCCGGGGCCGCGCGGCGCAACGTGCGGCCGCACGGCCCCGCCCCCTCCACGCACCCCGCCGCCCGCCCTCCGAGGAGACGGGCGGGCGGCGGGGCCAATGCGGCCGCCGCGTCTGGCCGATCGTGCCACGGCCCGGGATCCCGCCGGGGATCCCGGCCCGTGGCACGCGAACAGACGTTACTTTTTGGTCGCCACGGCCCGCGGTCCATTTGACCACGCTTCCCGGGACCTTCCCCCGGCTAGCCCGGGAAGCGTGGTTCAAATTGACCCCGTCTGCAGATTCAGCGTGGCCAACATCTGGCGCACGCTGTGCAGACGTGCAGGGGCCTTTCGCCCCGCTGCGGGGTTCACCGTGGTTCAGTGTGGTTCAGCGTGATCTCGTCACGTCTGAAATCACCCATTGGGTGCTTTCAGTTACCTAGGTGGGTGTTGTTGCTCCAGTTAGGATCCAACCTGGCTGCTGAACTAATGTGATGGCAGCTGGGCCGAGGAGGCAGTGGGGAGACACACAAATGTACATCCACCTGGCCCCGCCCTCCCAATATATTTTTTTACTAATGACCCATCAACAATGAAACAATCAAATAAAACATTTAGGGATTCCATCTTTTCCATCTGGACAAGGTTGATGTGTATCTCAAAAGCCCAGAGTAGCCATTGCTTTTCATCCTCCCCAAATCTTCTAATCTCTACTAAAGGCAAAACATTGTGCATTGGTTTATCCAGTCAGAGAGGTGAAAAACACAGAAGGAAAATCATTCCAAAACATAGTTTATAGAGAGCATCAGGAGAGAAAAAGGCCACATCCATGACCAATACCAGGAACGAAAGGTCAAATTGGAGGAAAATTGAGTGGTAAACTTTAATGCTGCCCATCAGGGACCCATGTTCACTGCATTTTCCCCATTGCCACTAGGGGTGTGCACCAGGACCCCATGTCATTTTTTCATTATTGTTTTTGTTATTAAAATGTATTTTTTCGTTAACAACAAAATGTTTTTCATTATTGTTTTCATTATTGGTATCGGTACCAACTTAAAAAGAAGATTTTACATTTGGTATCGGTATCAATTTTGTGTGCCAATGAAGAATTATTGTCAGATGTTGAACTCCTTCCCCTTCTCATTATGATACAGAAAAAACTGCACACAATAATATATACTGTACACAATATATAGTTTTATTTATATAATATATACAGAATCTAAGCTAAACCTAACCTATGTATAATACAAAATGTTCAACTCGGAGGTATATCTACTATCTCTAATCTATCTCTATTCATTCTATATATATATATCTAATGTGTGTGTGTACCTAAGGACTGAGAGGTAGGGAAGGGAATAAGGAATATATATATATATGGGAGAATTTCTAATGCAAGCAGCAGCAGCTTCTGCAAATGCAGCCTGACAAGCAAGAGAGCTAACACAGAGTGAAGCAGCCCAGCCCGACAATATTAAGGGTTGCAGTGCCCCCACCCCCACCCCCCGAGTCCTCCTGAATGGTTCTGGGAGGCAGAGGCATTAAGGAATCACAGGGTGCCATTCGACTGCTAAGTCCCTGCCCATACCCTAAGTTGCCCCAATATGAGACATCACTTCAACAAGCAATTGAAACAGTTAATAATACGGTCCAATCCTTTTACTTGGGATGCTGACAATCAGATGACTTACTTAGATGAAATAGGATTCTAGAAACAGAACTCAAGGGGACAGGTGTCCCTCAGTGCTATAACTGTGACTAAGTTCATCTGTCCTTTAACAGAGAAAACCACTTATTTAGGATATTTATACATCTCCCAATATGTCCAATAAAGAGGTTTCTATTATATTTGAACTCGAGTTTCCACTCCATTGCACAGGATGGTCCACAGGGTATTAAGCACTTAGCACTGTTTCACTTTATATTGTGTCACATCTAGAAGTGTTCCTCCAACTCTAGATGCTAGATACTTTAATTTTATTTTATTTGATTTTTAAATAGTGGCTTAGATTTTAGTGCGCAAGAGACAGCCACTGTAAAAAAGTTTTTGCTAAGTAATTTTTGTGTCATCCAGATCCAGTTGATATACAACCAAACCTAGGCTGCAGTTAGAGCTGAAACGAGTACCCATAAAATACCCATCAAAATTACAGCACCTGACCCGACTCAGTAACATTGGGTACTAATAGGTACCCAATTAGTGCCCAACAGGCTACCTGATTTTCTAACTTCCTGTACTGATTTTCTGATTGGTAAAACAGTAACTTTGTACTACCTGGTATTTTCGGGTAATCAAGTGCCTGAGTTGGTACACAGGTACGATCAGGCACTTGGCTGACTAATCAGAATTGCAGGTATTATCTGTGGGTAGTAAATGACCACCCATTTCAGCTCTAGCTGCAATGCTGAACCTATTGAAGGTAATGGCAAAACTCCCATTGACTTGAAAGGGTGAGGATCACACCGTAATATATAAGAAAACTACACAAAGCAATGATAAAGATTTTAGCTTTTCTAATGGTATTTCATGTTACTAGAAAGGAAGAAATCAAATAAGGCTATAGGTGACTGTTCCTTCAGCTGGATTGTTGGAGGGAGTGAGACAGTGTAGCTATAAATGTCTTCCCCTCATTGAATTCAGCTCCTGGAGAGGAAGAGAAGGCCATATGGTCTAGTGCCATTTACCTGGTGTAGTTATAATCTAGGCTAGGCTGCAGTTTTACACATATTTTACATCTACGCACCAGACAAAGCAATAACCAAGTGAAAAAAAACTTGAAGAACTTATTACTTCTCAGGGATGTGTGAATTTAATAGGGATGGGAAATCGTATTGAAAATTGGACTTGGATCAAAATTGGTATCAGATTTAGCTGGATCGTATTTGAATCATATCGGAATTGGATCATATTTTTTCCCCATTGACTTTAGTCGGAAAATTTCCCATTTAAGTCAATGGAAAACCAAACCTATTCAGTTCAAGGTGCCATTCATCATTCTAAGCCACAATCCTAGAAAGATGAATGGGCCAAAGAAGAGCCTGGCAAAGTTCAATAGTAAAGAGAGGGGGAAATGAGCATGAGTACAACCCTGAATTAATCCGATCCAATGAAAATCGGGTGGATCGGGAAAAATCGGGTGGATCATATTAATCTGATTAAAATTAAGTGAATCATATTAATCTGATTTTCCCATCCCTTGAATTTAAGTATGACTTGGCTTGTGGGCGGTGGGTTATTTATGTTTCTTTGCCCACAAGATGCACACCTGAGTGAATTTTAAGTAATGTTTCGTATTCTAGCATGGGCTGTCAGCACTGGATCACTTTTATCCATAGTAAACAAAGCCTCTTTGCTTATGTTTCATGGAATCTCTAAAAGTCTGGAATCTTGACATGGATTTAAAGCCAGCTATTTTTTCAACACATGAGAGAATCAGTTTCAGATTCTTGGTCTAACTGTCAATGTTTTCCAGGACTGAATACATGTATACATCCACACACAGCCTAATCCACCTTTACCTCGCAGGATGAAAGATTAGGGAGGAAAGTTACAGAGCCGCTTCTTAAATTCAGTATAACTTTTCCCTCTTTAAGCAAAACTAATACTAAGATTTTCAAAGTCATTTAGGAGATTTGGACATGTGAGCTGTTATCCCAAACGCTTTGAAAATCTTTGCCTTAAGTGTTAAATTTGGAAAACTCACTCTCCAGGGTGATTAGTTCTCCATACTGAGGCCCATGGGTGACTTTGGGGAGGGGGGGGGCGGCACAAGAGGGCATGTGCCCCTCCAGATTTTCGGGAGCTCTATGGAACCTATAGAAACCCTGCCCAACCCTACTACTGTGCCCCCAAAATTATGTACAGTTACAAGTCACCTATGCTGAGGGAGGGCCTTTCTAAAATCTCACTTCACTCCTTGAGCTTTCATAAGAGATCAGAATAGTTCTGGGTTTAAGAAGTTTCACACTTTTTTCAAAGAGGAAGTCTTGCTTGCTCAAGAGAAACCGAGCAAGGAACTAGCAGCTGTTGAAAACTGCAACAGTCAAATATTTCTGTGTGAGAAAGAAGATACAGTAATAAGAACATAAGTAGTGCCATTGCAGTACTGGGTCAGATCAATGGTCCATTGAGCCCAGCATCCTGTCTCTGACAGTGGCCAATCTCTGTCACTTGGAAGAATTATTCAGCAGGTCACAATGGACAATTAATTCCATTTTTACATTGTCTATTTTAATGATGTAAGAAATCAGAGGCTTGACATTTCCTAGTGGTCTATAGAGCTACTCTGCCAATGGAGTGTCTAGACTTTATGCTTCCAGCATAAATGGTACAGCTAGAGCTTTCTTGCACCGCATCAGATCTGTAAGGGCCTTAGTAACCACTGCTACAGCCACCCTTAAGTAATTTATGCTGAACTAAACAGCCCAGTACATGGAGAACTCAACTGTGAAGTGCAAAGTGACCTTTGAGTCAACCCAGCTATCCCACCCTTTCCTACTTCCTCTGTGCAGTCCTCAGCAGTGTTAAAAATTGGGAAGTTCCTTTTCAGCGATGGAAATCAACCTTGATTTAAATTCTACCTCAGGCTAAAACTGATTGAAATCTCTTGACTTTTTGTTAAAAATCAAAAATACTTGTCAACATTTTTCATGGTTTTGAGAAAGTTTGATTTCCCTTAGTATAATAAAAGTTAATCTAAAAATTTGTTTTAATTCCACAAAACCAAAAAAATTGGATTTTCAAGAAGTTTAGTAAAGCTAAACATTACAAAGAAAACTTGGAAGACTAAGGAAGATTTTTTGACATAAATTGGAACTTTTCAAAATGTATAATTTTTGACAAAATGTTATTTTCTTGCAGAAAAAAAGGAATCTGAAAGTTTGAATCAGCTGTGAATCTACCCTGATATCATCTGTTATCGGATTAATCCAGCATCTCTAGCAGAAGCATGATAGGATTTTACACAGAGTTTTCAAATACAATGTTTGAATGCCTTAGATTCTCTAGAGGAGCACCTCTGGGCAGGTATTACCATCCTGTAGCAGATTATTGAATCTGGTATCCAATATTCTCACAAGAAATGTGTTCAAAATCCCCTAAGGAACAATTATGGAGTAGCTTGCTCAGTGGCAGAGCAAGGCAGGTCCCAATTATGAGTCTCCCTTAAGAGCAAGGGAGTAGGATCTCCAGTGTGAGGAGTAGGGCTTACTCATGAAGGCAACGCTGGCCCTTTTCACATGAGATGCCCCCAGCCATCTCCATGCAGATTTGCGTGTGGAGATGGGTGGAGGGGCCCATGGAAATGCCACAGGGGATGAGTGGAAGTGCTTGTGCTTGTGTGCTCCCATCTCCATCCATCACCCACGCACAGAGCAATGGGCTCCAATGCCCGATGCTCCATGGGTGGAGGTGGGTGTTGCCCCGCAGGCGCGCACCCATCTCCACTCACCACGGCAGCACACCCATCCCCCCCCCACACTGCAGTCCGTTTAAAAACTGCCACTGTCCCACCTCCCTATGGGGGGCCCCAGAGGGGCAGACACCCCACCAGGAGGGATGTTTTAAGAGTAGGTGGGTTGGGACCAGCATTTCCTCCACCCATCCACCTCCGCTGGCTTATTTTTTGGCTGGGGGTGGGGGGCTTTTGCAAGCAGCCTGAGTGCCACTAGGAACTTTTCAGAGTGGGCAGGGCCAGAGTGCTGGCCCCACTCCTGCTCCCTCTCTCACCCATTCTGAAAACTTCCTAGGGTGTTTTTAAACAAGATACTACCCTGCATGGCCGCCCAGGAGCCATTCATCTGATCACCCGTCGGAAGGTGGAGCTGGGGGATGCGCGCTCCCTTGAGTCATGCAGCACCCACCCATGGCCATTCACGGTGGAAATCCGGAGTGCATCTTACGGCACATGGCAGCAGATGTCTACTGATGCATCCCCTGCCCAGATGAACTGGGACAGCCGCCCATGCCAGTCAGACAGTCCATCACTCATAGGCACTGTGGGCAGAAGCTAGTCACAGTTACTGGCCACGAGCATGAGGAAGCCTGGGCTCCCCAGAGCTCACATTGGGGACATGTCAATTTCAAAGGCCAACCTGGCACGCTTCCCCCTCCTCAAAGGTCTGTGGCAGGGGGGGAGTGAGAGGCAGTTGCCTCAGTGGTCATGCTGGGAACCTCCCGTTAGAATCCTCCGCCCCCCCCGCCCCCCCCCATACTAAACCTGAGTGCCTGCTCTCTCCACAGCAGCAGTGTCACTCAGCAGCCACCAGCCTTGCTCATTTAAAAAAATACCTAGTGGTGCTCAGGCTGCTTGCAGAGGGCCCCATCAGAGTTTGGGGTCCAGGCTCAATTGAGTGTGGAGTCCAGGCCCCTTGCTCCATGGCAGCTATGCCCCTGAGCTTGCTTCTACAGGATGTTTCTTCCCATATGCCCTGACCAATTAAAGTTTCTCTCTCTTGAGTCTTTTCTGGAAAATATATCCTCACTTTTGGTGTTCCCTTTAAGCATATAAACATACAGTCTTTCTTAATAATTACTACTAAACTCTTGAGCTCAGTTATATCTTGTGGCAATGGGTTCCACAGGGTCATAATACTTATTGTGCATAACACCTTATTTTTAAAAATGCTGCTTTATTGTTTTAGTACTGCCTTATATTGCATGAGGGAAAAAGGTAAATAGGACTGTACAACTGGTCTCTATATACAATTTGCTAAGTTAAATATCATGAGCCCTCTTATTTGCATCCTTACAAAATTAAACCATTGCAGATGTCTGCTCATTCTCTCCTCATCTGGAAATTTTCTTTGATCCACTGGAGATTTTCCTCTCTGATCCATTTCTATTTCTGTTTCAAATATATGGCAACACACAGTGCACTGCTGAGAAATCTGGAGTGTGCCATGTGGGGCAAGCCAAAAAAGTGTGCGTGGCAACAGGCATTCAGGCATCCCCTGCCTGTATGAACCAGGGTGGCCACCCACACCAGCAGACCAGTCTGCCTCTCGTAGGCAGCGTGGAAGGGGACATGACCTTTGCAAGTCACAAGAAGTGGATATAAAGGAGAATTTCAACAGGACAGAGTTTTCCGAAAGATGTAACACTGATTTACTTAATGTCATTAGGATATTTTTCATATGATTCTATGTTCCACTCCTCATTACACCTTAATAATATTGTGTACTTAATGAGCAGGGCCTTTTACTGAGCTGTCCACAGTGAATCTGCAACTTTTTCTGAAATCAATCATTGCTGCTAATTTAGTATCTGGCAACAAGTATATGAGTAATTCATATCTATTCCTTCCAAGGTGCATCACCTTGCATTTCTCAGGACTAAATATCTTCTGCAGTTGTGCTACCCTTCCTGACTGGGTGATGCTAAACTTCCTCACCGCCTTCTGTGATTTTAACTCAAACAACGGGTGCAGCCACAGGAGCTACAGAGGGTCTGATCTCTGCGCAGCCCTGTGACAGGCAAGTGCAGCTGTCACACTGCGGGGTCAACATGGGGAGCAGGGCAGATGGTTGGCTCTCCACGGGGAAGTTGGCCTGACAGGCCGCTGTCAGACTTCCCACTGTGGAGTGGGCCGAGGCACTGGTCACATGAGTGGGTGTCCGGCTCTGCCCTGCCTCCCTCCTGGCCTTAACCATTATCCCACCCCAGCTGTGACATGGTCCCATGGGACTGGAGTAAGTCACCACCACTCAAAGCCCCACAGCATGATGGGGCAGACAGTGACCAGGCATACGGGTTGCTGCACCTTGGGCAGCCTTTTCCATTTTGAGTAAGGATGCTACATGCTGCATCCTTGGCCTTTTTCCAAGGATCCAGCATGTAATAGCCTGCTGCCCGTCCCGTCATGCGGCAGGGGGAACATCTGGTGGATGCCGGCCACATGATGCATGGCATTGTGTGGTAAGGCTGCCCAGAGTGGGATAAGACTGCCCTAAGACAGAGAAGGCATCTTGTGTGGCTGCACCCAACGTGTTAGCTGCAATTTTTCCAAATCACTATTTGCTCCTTTTTCAGTGAAAAAATATTTTTTTTTGCACTTCCAGCCTTAGTACAGAATTGATTATTGTTGTTGCTTAGGCATCAGAGTGAAAGTCAGAGGTGCAACTAATGGGGAGGAATGTCTGAGGACCAGAGTTTTGTCCCTTAGCCATGCCCTCCAACCTCTGAGAACATATGTTCTCTGTCGTTCGCCCTCTCTCTCCCCCCAGAAATCAGCCTACTTAGGAATCAAATCAAAAACTGGAACCACAGATTTTGCAGTGTTCTTCACAAAATTTTGTTGAGATCTTCAGAGTTCATTTCTGTCCAAGAGAACACACCTGAGATGTAAGAAAGACTGTCCCTCTACCACTGAATTGCTTGTCCATCAACTTACCAAGATTGTTAATTTTATTGGCATCATTCTGAGAGAGAGAGAGAGAGAGAGAGAGAGAGAGAGAGAGAGAGAGAGAATAACTGTATTTTAAAAATGATTCTAAAGTACATTCTTAAGGCTTCTTGTAACACTCTGTTAGGTCAAAAAAGAGAGTCTTTCTAATGCAGGTTGTGTTAATGAGTCCTGTCTCATCTATTCTACTCTTTTTTTCAGTGTCAGACCAATGAAATGCTGAGAAGCCACTGGGGTTGTGAAACACAGCCAGTAAATTAGCACATGCTCAGGAAGCATTATTTCAGTTTTCTGCCTAGCCATTGGTCTGAACAGGGTGTGACATAATGGGTCAAGATTGGTGTTTCTAAATGACTGATAAAAATCATTTTCACAAATAATTTTGTATTATTATTAGGGGCAGGGAAAAAAGGGGGTAGGCAAGGCTCGCACTCGCACTCCCCAGTTGCAAGGGTACCTGCGGTTCGGGAGGGTCCCTCAGGGTCTTATAGTGGCTAAGGGAACAGGCCGCTAGAGCAGGTCCCAGCCGAAGATCATCATAGGGACTAGTGAACTGCACGGTGCCCACTCTATATGATGCCCCCACGCACACAGGTTCCAGGAGGGGGGTGTAATCAGTGGTTGTTCAGGGACAGGGGGCCCGGGACCAAGGACACCAAAAGGAGGGGCTAGGACACTCACTCGGGCACGGGGGAAATACGGAAAACTCGGGAAGGGAATGCTCACTCTTGCACCAGTCACACATCCTATCACTCACCCGATCACTCACTCGTCAGTTGCTCCAATCACTCGCTCAATCTCTCTCGCTCTCTCTCTTCAATCCTCATAACCAGCTCAATCCACAATGCTCAAGGGGCCAGTCTCACGGAGCACGTCCGATCACCAGCACCCCTGATTGCCACTGAGGAACTTAAGTAGCGCCGTCCTGGAGCCCCGCCCGGAGGCGCACGAAGCGCCGCAACCCCGCTTCCAACCTCTCCCTGCGCATGTGCCGGGAGTCCTGGGTTGCCTGGTGACCCTGGGATGCCGCGATGCCGCGCGCGTCCACCGGGTCAGGTGATCCCGACGTGGCCAGAGGCGCACTCGGGGGCGGAGCCGAATGGCGATGTCGGGGGGGAGGCACCACCCGCGCCCTCGGCCCCGCGCTCTCCCTCGGCCCCAACCCTGAACCCTGACAATTATTCATACTGGGGGTTGGGCTTTAGGTTTCCAATTAGGGTTCTGCATTCAAGTTTGGATAAAACACAAATAAGCACACACACACACAAATCCTTTTGATGTGAGATTCTCCTGCCTGGTGCTCTGGAACTTGTTGATCCCAAGGTCCTTTGTTGTTTGTTTTAGCGTCACCACGTGTGCATGTGTGTGTCTATGTGCACACACAGGGGTGCTGCACCCCCTTAAACACACACACACACAGGCTGCACCCCATGCTTACTTGCTTCCCAACTAACGGTAGCAGGTCCCAAAATTTTGAGATGGAAAACAGTACACACACAAAACAAAACACAAAAAGCAGCACTGAAACCAGATTAGAAATCATAAATACAATTTTTTTCCCTCTTGTACATCTCTCGTTACAATGCAATTTTCAAACCAACACAGCTAACATATCTTACAGGACAATAATTGAAATGTGTTGTGATAATATAGACTGGTAATGAAACGGGAGAATGCTGTAGAATATTAATGAGCTGATTCATTCAACCCAAGCAGTTACTTTGGAAGCTGGGTATCCTGGTACAAAACATTTAGTAAAGTGTTGCATGACATGTTGAGGCAAAATTTTGTTTTGGAGACAAATGCAGTTTTCAAGGACTACAGTGAATGGAGTTGTCTTGTCCTAAACCTGAAAGTATTAGACTACCCACATGAACCAGAAGCTAAGACAGAATACAAATCCTAAACAAAACACACAAAACCTCTGTGAGCCTGCTTTCTCACCACTTGCCTTCGTGAGCTGAGGTGTCAGGTCCATTCCTCAAAAGTAGGGTTGCCACCTCTTCAGGTTTCATTTAGAGATTATAGGTTTTGCCTCAGAGTTTCTCGGGGAAGCACCTATTTCTCTTGGACTGTCAGGGCTCAAGGCTGCGTTGTGCCTGCCTTTCTCCCCATGGTGCTTGACCTGCTTGGGTTGGGATGTTTCCCTATATTCTGTTTTCCCTCTCTCTCCTGCTTATTTGGAGGGCATGCCTGCTTTGATTTCTGATTGGTTTCTGCCTGCTTATAAGGAAAGCTGGCAGCTACAGGAAGCTAGCTGAGTATCTGGTGCTAGTTCCTTGTTGCTGGTAGTCTGGCCTGTAGCTTGGTTTGCTGCTCAGGTTGTATCCTTCTTGTCTTTGTTTGCTTAGCTTGGTCCTCTGTTCTTGTTCACCTTGCCCTCCCTTCTTATCTTCTAGTGTGTCTCCTTCTTGTTGTGTTACTTGCCTTGGCCACCTCTCGGGAACACTACACCAACTCTTTGGGGCCTCCATGTGAACCTGTTCTGCTGCATACAGATTTCTCGATGCAATTTCCTCTATGCACCTTCTTTGACTTTTAGTATATATACACATAAGGTGTCAGCGTGTGTGTTAGGTGTGTCTCTCTGGAGGACTAGCACTATGATTTTCATAACTTCTGCACCCCTTTGCCTTGGCCACATCTTGGGAATGCTACACCCACTCTTGGGCCCTCCATGTACACCAGATCCTTGCATGGTATTTGGGAGTTTCTTGAAATGGATTTTGAGCTGCAAACCCTATAAGGTTTTTGGGTAGTATTGCGTAAAGGGTATTTGTTTTTGTTAGTTTTCTTCCTGAAGGGGTTTTTTGGTTGGGAAACTGCTTGATGATAGACTGTTGTGCCTTAACTTACAATTTCCATGCCTTTTACTGCTTGATGGGAATTGTAAGTGAAGTGTTTTCCTAAAGGGTTTAGGAATTGTAGCGGCTTACTTTATGTCCTTAACCAGACAAGTTTTTTGGGTAAGAATATCCCCCGGGTTTTGTGGAACACCATGCACTATTCCCTTTTCTTGTTGTGCTGCCACATTCTAAGGCTGAGCAGTGCAACCCTTTGCTGGAGACACGGGGAGACACACACACAGAGCAAAAACACTCCTCCTCTTACTCTCAATTGCCACACAAATGTACGTTGAGGCATTTCCTTAAGATCCACTTAGTCAAAGGGTTGCAGTGCTCAGCCTTAGAATGCAGCAGCAGAACAAGAAAAGGGAACATTGCATGGAGTTTCACAAAACCCAGGGAATATTCCTACCCAGGGTGGTGGCAGCAGCTAGACAGGGGCAGGCAGACAAGAAGGCAGATGGGAGGGGAGCGGGCAACGGAAGTACCCCTCCTTCCACCCAAGCCTCTGCCATGGGACTGACTGACAGGGAGACAAAGACACACACACACGGAGTCAGACGCACACACACACACACACACACACACACACGGAGTCAGGCAAGCACACAGAGTCAGGCACACACATACCCCTACTCACCCAATGATCACGCCGCAGTGGATGCCTGCTGTAACTGGGGGGGGGGGGCGCGGGGGGTTAGGGGTTTTCTAGATGTTTTAATATTTTATTTTATGGTCATTTAAACTTATTGTTGTTTTTGTGTGTTTTAAGCCGCCCGAGATGCCATGGGCATGAGGGGGCGGCTAATAAATCTAAATAAAGAAAGAAACTTTCAAAGGCTCTGCTCTTCTGGGCCATGCATGTGTGGTCTTGGTTGGATGACCACCATTTTGGTTACTGGAGGGAGAATTTTGCTTGGCAGAGAGGATTTAACCCACCAGACTCTTTCTTCCACATGAGCAGCACTTTAAATACCCCAGCCACTGCCTGCTCCAGCACAGGTGAAAGGCAAGTGCTTACTTGGCCCTCAGTGGTTGCCCTGGGCCAAGCCCCCCTTCCACCACCACCCCATTCTGCTACTCTGCTCATCCCCCTTTCTTATGACTTTGAACTCCCTTTTAACCCTAGGGTGCACTCTTCAGTTAGGGACCCAAGTTTAGACTTGAGTTTAGACTACATGCGGTTGTAAGCTCCCCCACTACCGCTGTCCCGGTAGGTGTTGGAGGCTCAGGTGGGGGGAGGATTTTTTTTTTTGAAGGGGTGGACCTGGGAGGCTAGGGCTTTCACCTTTCAGTGTTCCCTGCTGCAGCTCGGGGTCTATTTCACTCCCCAGTGGCAGCTTGCTGCTCTTGTTCATTTCACTTCCCTCAGCTACTCAGGATTTGTTTCCATCCTCTTTAGGTTATCTGCTGAATCTGAGCGGAACAATAGCTCCCTATTTTATGTTCTGGAGGCAAGTATGTCCCCGCTCTGCCATGCTCCTGCCGTTTGACAGTTTCAAAGGGTGCTTCTGGCCACCAGAACAAGTGCTGCACATGTGACATCAGACATGCAACCAGCCAATCAGGAGACAGTCAGAGCCAAACAACCAATCAAGCACACCAGCACATACCATTCTTTATACACTGGAGTCCAAACACCGCATGAATACACTGTGCATGCGTTGCATTAAGAGCCGTGCCGTTGGGGAAAATGGCATTTTCAGGGGCTTGTAATTTTTAAACGAAGCAACTGAACAGCATCAAATTCCACCTATGGAAACCAGGCACGGAGGCTGATTTTGTTTTAGCAGGGGCATCCCACAAAATCCCCTCCAGTAATGTCAGAAGGTCCAGCAAAAAAAAAAAAAAAAGGTCGCCACCCGGAGGCGCAGTGCCTGAAAATCCCAATGCAAAGCAATGGGAGGTTTTGCATTGAAAGGACCACGTGCCTTAACTTAATGGAAATATACTGTACACAATATGTAGTTTTATTTATATAATATATACAGAATCTAAGCTAAACCTAACCTATGTATAATAGAAAATATTCCTATCCTATAATCCTAATATATATAATAAAACAGCCTACTATCTAAATATCGAATCTATATATATATATACAACTATCATCTATATCTATATAATATATGGACAGGGGGAGACAGACAGGGGAAGGGAAAAAGAAAACTCAGAGATATATCTATTATCTTTAATCTCTCTCTCTCTCTCTCTCTCTCTCTCTCTCTCTCTCTCTCAAAAATGTGGATTTCTAGTGCAAGCACCACAGCTTCTGCAAATGCACCCTGACAAGCAAGAGAGCTAACACAGAGTGAAGCAACCCAGCCCTGTAATATTACGGGTTCCAGTGCCCTCCCCCAGAGCCCTCCTGATTGGTTCTGAGAGGCAGAGGCATTGAGGAATCACAGGGTGCCATTCACCTGCTGGGATCTGCTTGCGCTGCTCATTGGCCAGAGATACATCCATCAAGTCCTTCCCCTCCCAGTTCAAGAGTTCAACACTGTTTCTGGCTCCGAGATGTCTACTTCCTCCTTCCCTCTCCACAATTCCCTCCCCAAAACACCTGCCAGGCAATAACTAAATCAATGGGTGAAAACAGACATGACACTAACCACCCGTTAACCACCCTTGGTGGTTATTTATGCATGTTACAGGGCTGCATAGGGCACCAATACAGCCCTGCAACATGCATAAATAACCACTTAGGGTGGTTAAAGTGTGGTTAGCGTCATGTCTGTTTTCACCCAATAACAACTTTCATTATTGTTATTGATTTTATTATTATCTTTTGTCATTTTCTTTATTGCAATAACAAAAATGATAATTTATTTTCATTTTCGTTATTGATATAACGAAAATGACATGCACACCCCATTGGGCTGAATATGCAGCCTGCTTCGATAGCAGATATGTTCCGTTTGATTTGGTATGGATTAGTGCTGAAACTCTCTATTTGAAATTACTTGGTTTTTACTGAGTATTCTACTCAAAATTACCAAGTAACCGAGGAATTGGCCTGGTACTTGGTACTCTGTATTTGGTACTTGGACCAACATACGGGGCTTTTCCTGCCCCTATGTAAGGTGACTTGGTACCTGGAAATTACTCAGCACTCAGTTTCATTTTACTAAATATTTTACCAAGTAGCGAGTATTCATCCAAGTTTCTGAGGACCAGCTGAGCATTCAGAGCCAGTCCTTGGAAACTCAAATACTTGCAAATATTTTTTTTACTATTTGTTTCAGCCCTAGTTGAAACAAATAGTCTGGTTCAGTGAGAGCGAAATCAGTTTGGTTTGGTTTGTTTGTGCATACTAAGATCTCGGCCAAATCCAACCAACCCATTTCCTTGTGTTTTTTTTGGGTGAGGCCATGCAAAATGTTAACCCACTTTGGGCAGCATTATCCCACTTTGGGCAACGTTAACACGAGATGCGTGGGTTATATGGCCAAATACACACCCAAACCTGCTCCAGGGTGGGCAGTCAGTTGCTACGTGATGTGTCAGTCAGAGACACCCAAAGTGGGGTAAGGCTGCCTAAAGTGTGTTAACAGGCCGCCTCTCATGTGGCTGGTTCTGTGCAGCCCCACCCAGCAGCAGTCAACCAGGACCATAGAGCAGCAGGCTTAGGTCACTATTCCCGTGTGTTCATGATATGGCATGGGACGGGATGGTGGGTGGGACAGGGCTGGGGCACTCACATGTGTGGACCGTTCCTTGGCCTACCTCTTGGCCCAGCCCGGGACCAGTGGAAGTGGCCCGCCCACCTTGTTTCCCTACAGTGAAGCAGATCATGTGGTCTGCTCTTCCCCATCATCCCAAAGTGTGGTGACTGTTTGCCTTCCCTATAGTAAGTAGGAAGGGGACTGAATCCACCTTGTTTTGTATGGATTTACCCTATATCTTTTACAAATGTGACAGCCTAACCCTCCACAAAATCTAAGATGTATAATAGCTTTGTCAGCTTTCACACAGAGCTATGTGATAAATATCATGGGAGATCATTGTTGTGGTTATGATCCGTGCTAAGGCTGCTATTATTCAAATAGCTTTCCCATGTTCTAGCACTTCCACCAAAGCTGATTTAGAAAGACATTATCGTGATTGTGTGCTCCCACAATAGCTAGCCTTGTATGCAAACTTCCCAGGGAAAGGAGCAGCTCTTAAGGAAATTATATCATGGCTAAATCCCTGAGCAAAATATAGAGTGATATCCAGGAAAATCATTAACACATATATGGAGACATTCATGTGTATTAGGGTTGCTAAGGAGCCCTAATTCACATCCCTTGTAGAACCTGTAAACGGTTCCCTTGTATATGTAAAGCTTGCACATTTACATCAGTCCTTACTATTCTTTGTACTAATCTTATCTCCCTTTGCAGCACCCCTGATTTCTGTACTAGGGCAGGATGGAAATCCCTGAAGAAAAATATTTTCAATTTACTTAATGGCTAATAGGAGCCAAAGGTGTATGTTGCGTGCAAAAGTAGAATTTCCTCACAGCCTACATGAGGTGGCCTTCCTAGGATTGTGGGAGAAGAGAAGTGTATTAAGCAGTGCAGGAAATTTTCATTTCATGTAGAACACTTGGGCAACAATCCACAAGCCACTTACTCTGAATCAGGGGTGCTAATAAAATTTGTTGTTTTCGTTATTGTTATGTATGAAATGTCATTTTTCGTTATTATTGTCGTTATCATTATGGGTACCAATTTCAAATGAAGATTTTGGTTTTCGTATCGTTATTGGCCAACAAAGATTTTATTTTTGGTATTGTGATTGTGCAAAACCGGGAATGATACAAAAACCAGAAATGGTAGTTCGATCAGCTGTGTGGTGGCATGGTGTGTGGCTGTCTGGTTGTGTGTGTCTGTTGTGGCTAGTTAGCTGGGGGGGAGGTGTATGTCCGTGTGAGGATGGAAGGAAGCAGGAAGAGCCGGAGGAGGAAGGTCAAGGTGGAGGTGGAGGAACAAATCATGGAGGCCCAGGCTGGACCATCTCATGAAGTGGTGGAGGTGGGATCCTCACTAGAGGAGGAGGAGGGCAGCGGAGGTGACACTGCCAAGTTTGTAAAATTTGTTTTTATTTATTTAGTGTTCCCTTATTTAGTGTTCCATAGAACTTTGAGGAGGGAGGGACAAGAAGAATACTATCCTTTAGAGTGAGCTTGCAGGCATGTGGGCTAGTGGACGGGCAGTCAGGCATGAACAGCATCAGCACCCTAAGACATGCCTGGGTCTCAACTTGCAGAGAGCACCCCAGGAAGGGCAGGACTTGTGTGTGTTGTTTGTGGGTCTGCTAGAGAGAGAGAGAGAGAGACTCTTTCAGCAGCATCAGTGGAGGAGCAGGCTGGTGGGTGGGTAAGCTGTCAGGCACAAGCAGCAGCAGCAGCACCTCAAGACATGCCAGAGTCTCAGCTGCACCCCAGGAAGGGCAGGACTTGTGTGTGTTATTTGTGGGTCTGCCAGAGAGAGAGAGAGAGAGAGACCCTTTCAGCAGTAGCAGCAGCAGCAGGCATCAGTGGGTGGCAGTGGAGCAGCAGGCTGGCGGGTTGATGGGCGGGTGGGCAGTCAGGCATGAGCAGCAGCAGCACCCAAGACATGCCAGAATATCAGCTTGCAGACAGTACCCCAGGAAGGGAAGGACTTGTGTGTGTTATTTGTGGGTCTGCCACAGAGAGAGAGTGGGGGGGAGGCTCTTTCAGCAGCAGTGGGTGGCAGTGTAGCAGCAGGCTGGTGGGTGAGTGGACAGTCAGGCATGAGCAGCAGAACCCTAAGACATGCCAGGGTCTCATCTTGCAGACAGCACCCCAGGTGGTGGTGTAGGTGGGAGAAAGGGAAAGAGGCAAGGAGGCAGCAGCACCATCCATCCACTTGGTGTGGGAGAATGGGTATTGGACTGGAGGCATCACCATGATTGCATAATAGTATGTAGCTATGTGTTCTTGTTTCAGAGAGGGTGATGATGATGATGATAATGGTGCTGAAAGCCCCAAATCAAGGTCGACGTCCCAGAGCCAAAGCAAGCCAACAAGGTCTGTGGTATGGAAATATTACCATACCCCAAAAGGTGGCTTCACACAATGCAAGGTAAGGCAGGGGTCTGGAACAACAGGGAATGGATTTCCCTATGACCTGTTAGGAAGTCCCCCGCAGAGACAGATTGGCCAGTCACTTGTGGAGACAGAATGCAGGCAGGGACTTGCTAGACCATTGGTCTGACCCGGGATGGCACTTCTTAAGTTCCTATCTTTTTATGTTCTTTAGATCTATGACAAAAACATAGAGGGGGCCACAAGGGACCACATCTGGGCTCATAGCCCACAGCAAGACTGTCTGGTGGCACTGGCAGCACTCAGAAGGAGGAACAACATCAAGTGGAGGGGATAAGGAAATTGCGCCAGAAGAGACGCCATCCCCGTCCTTCCCCATCCAGCTCCTCTGATGATTCCCCAGCTCCACGTGATGAGGATACCCACAAAGTGAGGGCATTTCGTGGGTCGCTAAGGAAAACGGCAACCAAGTACCTTGAAGGTTTCCAGGCCACCATGAGAGATGTGGAGGAAAGTCTGGTGGAGTGGTTTCTGGTGCTCCAGATAAGGAAGTGGCAGGTACAGGTTTACATGGAGAACGTTATCACTGAAAAGGATGCTGTCGAGGTGTTCCACCAGTCTGTGGTGCACTAGAAGGAAACAACATTGGAGGCCCTTGATGTTGTGAAACAACATAGGGCAGAGGTCGTCAAGGTCCCTACACCTCTGTCCCATGGACCCTCATCCCCTTTCCCCCATATTCCAGGGGACAGGGTAGAAGTATCCTATTTTTTTCTTTCTTTCCCTTTTTGCACATAATTCAAATATTTGTTTTCCTCATAGTTAAAATGTGTCTTGAAATTTTTCTGTAAAAGTTATATTTGTTACCAGCCAATTTTGACCTGTCCAATCTGTTATTCTGCTATGGTTCTTCTGGCAGGTGGTAGAATCTCATTATATATACAGCTTGTCAGATCCCTACCTGACAGCAGCAGCACTGGTAGCGTATTAGCCCTAAGGTGTGCCGGGGTCTCAATTTGCAAACAGCACTCCAGGAGGGGCAGGTGGCAGCGGTGGAGAAGGCGGGTAGCACTGAAGGAGCAGGGCAGGCAGATGATGGGTGGACAGGCACGAACAGCAGCAGCTGCAGCTCTGGTAGTGTATTAGCCCCAATATGTGCCAGGTCTCAACTTGCAGGGAGTACCCCAGGAGGGGTAGGGCTTGTGTCTGTGTGGGTGTGCCAGAGAGAGAGAGAGAGAGAGACTGGCAGAGGCATTGACAGGTGCACTGCCCACTTTTGCAGAGAGATCGCCCCACAGGGGGCAGCCTTGGGAAGCCCCCAAGTGTTGGGGTGTTTTTAGCTCACAGAGAGATCACCCCTGAGTGGTGGGGCATCTTCAGCTTGCAAAGAGATTGCCCCATGGGGAATGGGGGTGATTGGGGGAGAGAGAAAATTAGTCAGTGATTGGACTCACTTCATTCAATCATTGCAATAGGTGGTACCAGGTGCAGGCACATATGTTGTGTGTTTCTCCCTTGTTCTGGTGGGTTTGCTGCTGGATGTGGGCATTGAGCTCTCTTTCTGATTCTGGTGGGTGACAGTTTGGGCAGGATGCACCTCTCCACCCCCACCCCACCCCACCCCCGCCCTCATTCTAGCAGCGGGGAGCCCCTCCCTCTCTCTATCTTTGGTTGTGTATGGCAGGTGGTGGGCTGTCCAGCAGTATGTCTCTCCCTCTCTGTCTAGCAGCATGTCTCCCTCTCTCTCGCTTTGGTTCTGTATAGTGGGTAGCATTGGCCAACGCAGTCCATCCACTGCCTTTGTGTGTAAATCTCAGCTATCAGATTCCTTCCTGACACAAAGTCAAGGCTTCAACTTGCAGAGTGTGCCCCAGAGTGGCCTAATAGCACCATGTGAGGTAGATGGAATGGCAGGCAAGGACTGGCTGTTCACACTACCCTATATTACAGGGTATCAACTTGCAGAGATTGCCTGGGGAGGAGGGAGGATAATAGAGAGAGAGGAAGAGATTGCCCCTGGGTAGATGGAATAATAAAGGGAGGGAGGGTGTCACAGCAGCCCCATCCAGCTTTTGGGCAAGAGGGGTGGGCGCAGGAGGCATCAAGAGAGAGACCATGGGGAAGTCTCAAGCAGGTTACTGCCCCCTCACTCCAAGTTCACCGTCAGCTCAGGGAAACTCAGCAGCGGCAGATTGACCTTCAAATCAGGAACAGCAACTGCTCCACGAACCCAGCACCCAGCCTCATACAATGGGGACTCATGATGTCCCCCACCTGAGAGAAAACCCATTCACTAGGCATGCTGGTTAGTAGGCAGGACACCAGTTCCTGTGCCACCCTGGTCAGTGTTAGACCACTGCTGTGGTCTAACACTGGCTCCTCCAGATACTTCTCCACTGCCATCTCTGCACGGTCAGACTCCTTTTGCCTCTGCCTGCTACTAACCTTGTCCCCAATCATGTTTGCCCACACTTCCTGCCCTGCCATGGTCCAGTGGGTGATAGGCCTAGCCACCGAGGAGCTGCTGCTGCTGGCCCTACTTTCAGAGCTGCTGCTGGGGGTGCTCTGCATATCCTCTCTTCTGCTGCTGCTTTGTCCCTCCTTACGACCCTGCTGCTGCTGCTGTATAACCCCCTCTACTTCCAGCTCCCTCTCCACGTGATAATGCTTCCTCAGGGTGAAGTCTGCCCTGTGAGATGCCACACTTGCCTTCACCTTGGGATCCACCATGGTGAAAAGGATATAGACTTCCTTCCCAATCAGGTGGTTAAAGCAAATCTTGAGCCCCTCCTTCAACCTTCAACCTTCGTACTAGGGTCACCACCTCTGGTACAAGGTGCCGCTCTGCCCCCCTCTCCTCCGGTGAAGCAGGAAGCCTGCAATCTGCCTGACCAGACTATGGACCATGGAAGTGACCTGGTTCACGGTGGCCGTCACCGCACACAGGTTCTCTGTCACGTCTTAAAGGGCTTAAGGACATGTATGGTCTGGGCCATCATGATCCATTCATCCTTCGCCACCCCAATCTCCCCGTCAAGGGCTACCTCATGCAGGAACTGCTGCTGGTCCACCAGTAGGGATGTGTGAATGGAGTTCGGAAGTTCAGAGTTCATACCGAACTCGAATAGTTTGATCAACCAAACCGAACTTTCGAACCAAACTCGAATTCGACCGAACTGTTCGGTCAAATCTGAACCAGTTCAGAAGGCCCAAAACCCCAGTTTTGAATGTACAAACTCAGTTCGGAATTTGACCGAACTTGAATAGTTCGGTCGGCCGAACCGAACTTTCAAACCAAACTCAAACTTTCAAACCGAACAGAACCGAATTTCCGAACTCAGTTCTGTTCGCACATCCCTATCCACCAGATGCTCTAGCATGAGGTAGGTGGACTTCTACCTCCGTACTTACGTCCTGCATGCGGCAGTGCTGCTGTGCCCCCAGCTCCACCTGCTTATCCCTCGAGGTTCCCACCCTTCGTGCTCCTATTAAAATACCCTGTGATTTTTCTGCCCTTCTCAATCAACAGGGTAAGGGGGCTCCTGCTGCCGCCATCTCCCTTGTTCTCCCCCAGGACAAGAGCATCCTTCACCACCAGGTGAAGGGTGTGGGAAGCACAGGGAATGTGCTGGAACATGGCATACTGCACTGCTCTCTTCATGTTGGCCGTGTTGTCACTGACCACAAACCCCTTGGTGAAAGGAGCTTCCTCCCTTAGCCACCCCTCCACCGTGGTGTCCAAGGTTTCCCTATGTTGGCAGCAGTGTGGCTCTTGTCCATGACCTGGGCGTGAAGCGGGGCCCACCTGTACCCTGCCCCTCGCATTCCCTACTTCTCCTCCTCCTGTTACCTGAAGCTGCCACCAGTGAGAAGTCAGGGCCAGGTAGGCATGTTGTGCGCTTCAGCTGTTCCAAATGGCTGTTGTAAAATGCACAACTGCCCCACCTGCCCTGGCCAGTTGCTCTTTCATCGGCTGCCTGGTACAGAGAGGGCATCACCCGCCTGCTGAAGGTGGTGTGTGAGTAGGGATGGGCGAACGGGGTTCAGAAGTTTGGAGTTCGGTCCGAACTCGGCCTGTTCGGACAACCGAATCCGAACACAAATCCGAACATGAACTGGCTGAACCGAACTCAATTCCAAACGTTGAAATGACCGAACAGTTCGGTCAGTTCTGATCGCGTTCAGGTGGCAAAAAAAGGTTCACTGGAAGGTCAAATGTGACAGAGAGGGGTAGTACTAGTCACTGAGGAGCAGACTTCCAGACACCAGGGGTGGAGAGGATTGCAAGAAATGAAACTATCTGGCTCCCCCCTTCCCAACACCTTCTGACCTAGTCACTGTTCCTGAACAGCAGGCATTGAGTAGGATTATTAGATTGCTTTAAGTTTCATTTCAGTTTTGTACTGAAATGAAACTTAAAACTTAAACTTAAACCTTGTGTTGTTTGTGATTCCCCCCCATCCCATATATATCTATATCTATATCAATATCCCAGGAGGTTTGAGATAGGGGCTGCTGCTCTGCCTCATTCCCCTACTGATTCTCATGCCACGCTGCCTGCCTGTCCACCCGCCCAGGTTGCAAAGCTCAAACCCTGCCTTAGTCTGCCTGCCTGCTGCTCATGCCACACTGCCTGCCTGCCTGCCCTGGAAACCAATGTCTGCTGCTGCTGCCAATGGCCCCCAGGCCTATATGCTGTCTGTGCCAATGGTTCTGTACTCTGGCAACCCACTGTCTGCTGCTGCCAATGGCCCCCAGGCCTATATGCCATCTGTGCCAAGGGTTCTGTACCCTGGCAACCAATGTCTACTGCTGCTAGTGCCAATGGCCCCCAGGCCAGGCCTATATGCTATCTGTGCCAAGGGTTCTATACCCTGGCAACCTACTATCTGCTGTTGCAAATGGCCCCCAGACCTATATGCCACCTGTGCCAAGGGTTCTGTATGGCAATCAGTGTCTGCTGCTGCTAGTGCCAATGGCTCCCAGGCCTATATGCAGGGACCCAAGTTCACTGCACCAAAAAATCTTAAATTCTGCAACCAGTGAAGCCAAATTCTGCAAATTCACTGCGAGAATTAATATTTGCATAATTAACTTGATTTGCATAACTATGCATACTGGGAAGCAAATACATAGAATCACAACTTTGCTAATCAAACACAACTCAAATCCTCTGGAATTTCAGCACCTCCCTAATGCAAACATAAGGCCTTCAGACCCCACTCATCCACAATTCCTCTCCCAGGGACCTATTTACCCTCGGGTCATGGTCATGATTGGCTGATCATGCGAGGATTGGCCGATTCTGTGAGGATTGGCCGATTCTGCAAAAATCACTGCAAATTTCAGCAACACAGTCAACTCAGGTCCCTACCTATATGCCATCTGTGGCAAGGGTTCTGTACCCTGGCAACCAATGTCTGCTGCTGCCAATGGCCCCCAGGCCTATATGCTGTCTGTGGCAAGGGTTCCATACCCTGGCAACCAATGTCTGGTGATGCTAGTGCCAATGGCCACCACACCTAAATGCTGTCTGTGCCAAGGGTTCTGTACCCTGGCAACCAATGTCTCCTGCTGCTAGTGCCAATGGCCCCCAGGCCAGGTCTATATTCTGTCTGTGCCAAGGGTTATGTACCCTGGCATCCAATGTCTGCTGCTGCTAGTCCCAATGACCCCCAGGCCAGGCATATATGCCATCTGTGCCAGCAGTTGTGTACCCTGGCAACCCACTGTCTGCTGCTGCCAATGACCCCAGACCTATATGCTGTCTGTTCCAAGAGTTCTGTACCCTGTCAACTAATGTCTGCTGCTGCCAATGGCCCCCAGGCCTACATGCTGTCTGTGCCAAGGGTTCTGTACCCTGGCAACCAATGTCTGCTGCTGCTAGTGCCAATGGTCCCCAGGCCAGGCCTCTATTCTGCCTGTGCCATGGCATCAAGAAACAGCTACTCAAGCCCCAGGACCCACCATCAGGGTTCTGGGGCCTACTTTACTGGCAGGGAGGGCTGTGTCCAATATCTAGAAGCTGCCACTCTAGTCCCATCCCAGGACCCACCCTCATGGTTCTTGTGCCTTGTCATTCCGCTCATGGGGCACTGTCATTCCACCTTTTCTTTACACAACCTGCTGTTCATGGAGAGAGAGAGAGAGAAATTCTCCCCACTGCTAGAAGAGACAGACACAATCCCACCCATGCTGTCACATGCACTATATGCACTATATGGCCAGAACAAGAGAGATGGGGTGGAGGGGGAGAGGTAGGTGTATCCAGCTCAAGCTACCACCTGCAAGAACCAGGAAGAACTCTCATCTGTGCTCATGCACCCGATCGATGCCCATTGGCCACATCCAGCAGCAAACCTACCAGAATGAGATGGAATATATCAAAATAACACAACGTATTATATGTGTCTGCCTGCCTGCCTGCCTGTGTGCGTTCCTGTACCTGCTGCTACCACCTATCGCTTGATTGAATGAAGTGTGCCCAATCATGCACTAATTCTAGGGACATAATTATTATTAAACTCACATAGGCTGTCATTCCATTGTACCTGAATCAGTCATGCCCGCCCATCCCAGGAACCATCAACAAGATTCTGGGACCATCATTCCAGTCACTGGGGCATCCAGAAGCCTGGTGCCCACACAACACCCTGTCCCCCCACCCCCAACAGCCTACTCCTCCACACCCACCCGCGTATGCCCTTTGAAGATGCTGGAAATAAAAGCCCCTCTGACCACCAGCTCCTGCTGCCTGCTGCCCACTGCCAAGGAGCCGGTCTCTCTTTCTCTCTGGCACACCTACACAGACACAAGCCCTACCCCTCCTGGGGGGCTGTCTGCAAGTTGAGACCCTGCTGCTTCCTGGCCATCTTTGGGTTAATACATGCTACGCTACATGTGGTGCCAGGTGCTGCTGGTAGGGATCGACAAGCTGTATGAGATTCTGCAACCTGCCAGAACATCAGCACAGAGGGATAAAATATTGGACAGGTCAATCGAAGCTTGTAACAACAAATATAACAATGTTTATTAAAACTATTTAAACAACAACAACAAAACAACAACAACATTATAAAACCAAAACCAAACACTGAAAGGAAACTTAAGGGGTACTACTGTTAGTTTTTGGGCCTGTCCCCCGGAACTTGGGGGAGAGGCAAAAGGCGGCGGGACACAGCACAGGACTGAGGGGCAGCCACCCTGTGCTCTGCCATTTCGTAGCCATGGGCCAAGGTGAACTCTACAGCCCCTTCGACATCTGCATTCCACCTGGAGACCGCCTAGTGGTAGTGTTCCAGTCTCTTCATCTCAGTGGAGAAGTACTGGGAGTACACCTCCACCTGCTTTTTCTCCACCTCGAAAGCCTGGAACTTTTCCACCAGGTGGTTCTCCATGGTGTGTATTCCCATCATCATCTGGCGGCCAGGCCTCTCCACTTTGGCCCGAAAGGCCTTTGCCACTGCAGACTCCCGGGGTCCGGGGGACTCTACATTGGGGCTGAAGGAGGGGGAAGAGCTTTGATGGTGTTGCTTTCGGGTTGCCTTCCCCCCTTTCTTCTGTCGCTGATGCTCCAGCTCCATGGCCACACCAGAGTCCTCCTGCCACCTCACCGTATGGCCATGGAGTCTTTCAATATAGGTGATTAGCCCTGATGTGGTCCCTCTCTGTGCCTCCTGAATCTTTTCTTGCAGATCTAAAGAACATAAAAAGATAGGAACATAAGAAGTGCCGTACTGTGTCCAACCAATGGTCTGTGTCAAGTCCTGCCTGCATTCTGTCTCCACAAGTGGGTGGGCAGCCATTCTCTCTCTTCAGGGGACTTCTGTTCCTAACAGGTCATAGGGTAATCCATTCCCTGTTGTTCCAGCCCCCATGCCTTACCGTGCAGACAACGTATTCTTCATGCTTCTCAAACCACCTCCAGACATTGGACCTTGTCCTCCCACTGTCTGGGGGTGGCACTGACGACCTCCACCTCATTGTCCTGCATGGCGTGGCACCAGCACCGGCATCCGATTCCTCTCTGAAACAGGAACACATAAACAACACCTAAGTAATATCATGCATTTATGATGATACCTCTAGTCTTCCCTCCTTGGGGTACTAGGGGGATGGCAACAGGAGACGGTGACCCTGGCTGGCAGGTGCAAATCCTGCCCTCCTTGGGCTGCTAGGGGGTTCTAGGGATGGCAAATGGAGAGACCCTGGCTGGCACATGCAAATCCTGCCCTCTTTGGGGTGCTAGGGATGGCAACTAGAAAGACCCTGGCTGGCACATGCAAATCCTGCCCTCATTTGGGGGTGCTAGGTAAGGATGACAACTAGAGAGTGGAGACCCTTGCTAGGGATGGCTGGCAGACACATGTCTGGGTGGGGGTGCTGCTCATGCCTGACTTCTGGAAGAGCCCCCCAGACTATAGTACCCTCTCTCTCTGTGGCAGACATCCACTGCTACCTGCTGATGCCCACTGTTTGTGCCTGACTGATGCCCACCACCCACGCACCCACCCACACACCAGTGAGCTCGCTCTAATGGATAGAGCCTTTCTTGTCCTCAAAGTAAAAAAAAGTTTACATACCTGGCAGCACCTCCTGTGCCAACCGCTTGCTCCTCATCAGAGGAGCCGGCCACCACCACCGAAGGTCCAGGGGCTGGGTCAGTGACCTCTTCTTCCTCCTCCGCCTCCTCCTCCTTCTCCTCTTCCACCACCACCACCGGCTCCGGGAGCACCACGTTTGCCCCCAGGCATTTAATTAATACAACAGTCTTCTTCATTTTTATTTTATTTTTTAAGCAGACACTCCGACCAACACACAGACCAACAACAGTCATCCACCAACACTCACCAACCAGCCAAAACAACACAGTCAAACCAAACACAAACAGCCCAAACACACAAACTGAACAGTCAGTCATCCAAACACACACTCTCTCGCCACACAGCTCCGCACACACTCAAATTTCCAGTTTCCGACGCGATCACGGGATCTCGCAATACCTTTTTCCGAACGCCCAAACCGAACATGACTGAACTGAACAGCCAAACCCAAACTTGGCGACCGAACTGTACGCCCGAACCGAATGCTTGAACCTAACCGGACCGAACTGAATGACCGAACCTGAACCACAATCTGTTCACACATCCCTATCCCCAATGGGGCAACAGGAGGAGCATCACAAGCAGGTATCTCCTCCGCCTCCTCCTCACTCCCCTCATTGCCCAGCTCCATGATCATCAAGCTGCTGCTGCTACCACATTGCATCACGGGAGATGATGCCCTACTGCTATTCACAGAAACACTGGGGGAGAATGAGAATAATGGGCTGCTCACATTGCTGTCAAGGTCTGGGATGTCCTTAAATAAGTCCTCCCCCAAATCCTCTAAATCATGGAGGGTGGTGCCAGAGGGGGAGGCCTGCCCAACAGGAGAGGTGGGTGCCCCAGCCCCTGCATCACTCACAGTGACAGCACCCACATCAACAGCATCATCATCCCTCCCCGCATCAGCTGCCCCAAGTGCAATATCACTGCTGCCAGTGCCAGTATTTCAGGAGGGGGGCACTGCTGCTGCTGCACCCCACCTTTACTCCCTCCTCCAGTGCCAGTGCTAGTGGAGGGAGGGCTGGGGCTCCCTGCCTTCCACAGATGCCTTTCCTCCAATAATAATCTCTGCTGCCTCTTCCTCTGATAAGACTTGCAACTTGGGGGTGAAAAATGCTGGTCTCTTCATTTTGGGTGGTGGGCTGCCACCAGTGGCAGAAGTGTCAGCACTGGCAAAGTGGCCAACTCGCCCATGTGTGCCACGGTCACACCCTCTACCAGGGCACCCTACCCCAGACTTGTCAGCAGTTGAACTCCTTCCCCTTCTCATTGTGATACAGAAAGAACTGCACACAATAATATATACTGTACACCTATGCTAACCCTAACCTATGTATAATACAAAATATTCCTACCCTATAATCCTAATATATATATAATAAAACAGCCTAGTATCTAAATATCTAATCTATATATATACAACTAACATCTATAACTATAGAATATATGGACAGGAGGAGACAGATGGGGGAAGGGAAAAGGAAAATTCAGAGGTATATCTACTATCTCTAATCAATCTTTATTCTGTATCTATAATTTATCTACCTATATGTATATCTAAACTATACTTCCTATATCTATCTCTATATATGTGTACCTACAGGGGGGGGAACAGGCAGGGGAAGGAAAAAGGTAAAATGTAAGGGTAAGGAATAAGGACTGGATGGTAGGGAAGGAATATATTTATATTTGGATTAGTGCAAGCACCAGCTTCTGCAAACGCACCCTGACAAAGCAAGAGAGCTAACAGAAGCACCGTGAAGCATCCCAGCCCTGCAATCTAAAGGGTTGCAGTGCCCTCCCCCAGAGCCCTCCTGATTGGTTCTGGGAGGCAGAGGCATTGAGGAATCACAGGGTGCCATTCAACTGCTGGGACCTGCTTGTGCTGCTCATTGGCCAGAGATACATCCATCAGATTCATCCTCTCCCAGTTCAAGAGTTCAACACTGTTTCTGCCTCTGAGATGTCTACTTCCTCCTCCCCTCTACAACTCCAGGCAATAACGAAGTGAATAACAACTTTTGTTATCGTTATTGGTTTCGTTATTATTTTTTGTCATTTTCGTTATTGCAATAAACGATAACGAAAATGACAATTTTCATTTTCGTTATCGACATAACAAAAATGACATGCACACCCCTGCTCTCTGAATAAGTCCAATTTGGCCTTCAGTGTGAGTAAGCAGTTTGTGGATCGCGGCTTGTTTGTTTTTGAATTCCTCTCTTGGCTAATGTGTGTAGTGTGGCTGATTTGTGCTATAACAATTAGGACTGAAAAGAACATCCAGAATCATAAGACTGTGCATTGAATTTTACAGATTCACACATCTGAACTAGAATTTGAAAATGAGGCTTACAAATGGATTGCGGAGCTTTGGAATATTTTGTATTTGATACCAAATGAGATTCAATCTTTCTTCATTTAATATTTAATATTTGATCATTTGATATTCAATTATCCAGTAAATCAGTAATTAGTGAATGACTGGTTGTCAGTCATCACATAGTTCTGGGTATACATTATATTGTATGCTTTTTATATCATTTCATATAGCAATACTCAGTGATTGTTAATTCATTTCAAACATATTGAACTCAATTTTGATTTTAAGAATAAAACGTAACCAAGTAAAAATCCTTGCAAATACTCAGGTTTGTTATAACTAGATACAGAGATCCTTAATGGAAACCAATCTTTGAATTTTATTCACAAAATCAGAAATGCCCAATTCATTTCGGCTTTAATGAAAACATTGACATGAAACCTGTCTTTGGGGGCTTTCTATTCCTTGTTTGAAAGTTTACTATTTTTTCTTGTGCCACTATGGTGGTTACCAGATGTAATACTAAATCCATGGAAATCCATCACACATAGAAATTTCTTATGCTATCTAGCGTACATGACTGGTTTTAGAGATGTTTATGTCGCAACATGTTTTGGTTCCTGCCTGAAGTTACCCATAGTCCCTTGCCACTAGTTGTTGAGAAGATGTTTTCTCTTGGTGAAGGGATCCCTATAGTATCTCGGACAACCACAAACCAAAAGTCAGGCATTGGGTTTACCTACACATAATAGCTATGTGCTTTCCAAGACTGTGCTTTCTGAAATCACAACTCAAGTGCGTGACACAAAGCGTATTTGAACAAACTGCCGTGCTGGGTAACTGTGTGTTTAACATCCACACAAGTGGCTAGTGCTATGTCTGGTAACACCCTATGTATTTTATATCCACGTTCAGTAGATCTGTGAAAAGCTTGCATTGCTCACTGTGATAACCCATGCTAAACGTTTGCATAACCTTGGATAATCGTCATTGATTAGATTGGCTAAATGGATAGTACAAAAAAGGTTAGATGTGGAAGTGGAAACAAGCAATATGTATTTCGAAAACCTGTGGCACTCCAAACACTCAGTAATGCCAAGGATTATGAGGCAGCATGACAGAAAAGATGGTGATAGGAAGGAAGTGGGCAGGAAGATAAGGATCTCAATTTTAGTCAGGTTATTTCCAAAATGTTGGTGAGGCATGAAATCAAAGAGATGGTAATGAATCGGACTGAGGTGGTGTCTAGTTACCATGGTGACAGACAAAGTAGATAGTCTTTGTAGACAGAGATTTTGCAGAAATAGAGAGGTTGGGTTTGCAAAGCCACAGCAGAGAGGTGATAGCCACTGCCAGGAGGTGAGATGCAAAAGTCCCGGAGTGCGATCTAGCTCCCATTGAAGTCAATGGATAAACTCCCATTGACTTGTATAGAGCTGGATTGCATTCCTAGTCCACACAAGATACTTGCACATGTCTAAGCCCTTTCGTCTCATAGGGGTGTGCAATTCATTTCCGTTACTATGATAACGAAAATGAAAAATTCTGTTTTCATTTTTGTTATTCTAATAACAAAAATGAAAAATGATCATGAATTTTAATTTTTGAAATAATGGGAAGCACTGAAAAATGTATTTCTGGCTAGAACTTTTTGTTTCATATTCAATTTTGATGAAACTTCGGGAGATTATAACCCCAATGGAGGCCACTATGGCCCTTTTCACACAGACACTGATAAAATGGGTGTTACATTTTATTATACATGTTGCAGGGTTGCAGGTGTGCTCTATGGGTGCCTTGCAACATGTGCCCTGCAACATGTATAAAGGGACACAATTTTATAAGCAATTGCAGTTGTCCCTTGAAGACCATTATTCAGATAAATAGCAGCACATGCAGTGCCAGTCAGAGGCAGGCACCTGGCATGGCAGGGGAGGGAAGCTGTAGGAGGGAGGATGAGGGGCAACCCAAACAACTGACAGACACCTTCACTGTCCAATTACTGCATGCTTCTAGCTTTACAGGACCAATTGGTGGTGGCTTCGAGGCAGGCATAGGGGGCGGCCCTGAGGCAGGCATAGAAGGGACATAACTGGGATTTTGGGGATAGCATCCCAGTATTCAGGAGACATGGTTTACACATCCAGTCTGGCCAATTATCATCACAATCACATCTTGCAACACTGTGACAAAGGACATAAGAGAATCTCTATTGGCTTGTTCCTAAACAGATGCTTCTGACTTCCCAGTAACAAGTAGGGGAGAGGTGTTGGGGTGGTCACAGCACAGAATGAGGATATTTGGTTGACATTTCTGCTGGCCAGTTGGCATTACAAACCAATCTTATACCACAGTGACATGTAAGAGAATCCGTGGCATAGGTTCATTCTCTACATATGCTGTGGAGGCTTATAAAATTGGGATCTTTTATCACAAATTTCTTATGTTTTGCAGAGATGATCATGAAGGTGTGAGAAAATAGATCTTTGCCAAATTTCATGTACACTGATTGGACCAAAAAGATGTTACATTCAGACATACATGTACAAGTTAATTGCCTATACCACCAGGACCATTTATCCAATCCTTCCAAAAGTTGTCATAGATAGTAAACTTTGGTAGGGGTATAACCTTGCCAAGTTTCATCCACATTAGATGGGAGACACAGAATTTACAGCCAGGAATATATATGCAGATTTATGCCAAATAACAATGCAACTGCTTATAAAATTGGATTCCTTTATCCAATCTTTCTTATGTTTGGTTAAAATAATGCCATCCATTGGAGGTACGCTCCTGCCACGTTTCATTCAAATATAATGAAAAAGAAAAAAGTTAAAGTCAAAAATGTGTTTTCCATTGAAACCAATAGAAATTGAAAACAAAAGCAAAAACAAAATTTCGATAATTACAAAAACAAAAATGAAAAATTTAAATAATGAAAACAAAAAACAAAAATGAATAATGACATGGGTACCAGATGCACACCTCTATTGTCTCACCCCTGCATGTGCTAGTGACACAATCACAGTGGGTAAGTTCTTTCCGGGGTAGGAGTATGGCCATAATGGAGAAGTATTAGCTGTGGGGATGCTATGTGCATTATATCTGGCCCCTGTACTGCCTCCTCCTTTCACCTACTGAGTCAGTTTGCAACTTTGCATGTACTGCAGCATCATTCACAGCTAGATCTGGAAAATCACCCAACAGGCAGTCACAGCTTTTATTGGGATGCTCTAAAGGCATATCGCACTGAAGTGAGGCCCAGCTATACAATTGCTGCTCTCAAGGGGTGATTTCAGACGTTACGGGGCCCATTGGCCCCGTACCAAAATCAACCCATTCATTCCCCGCCGGGGTCACCTTGTCACGCTGCAACACATGTGCCGGGGGGATCCCGGCGGAGAATCTGGGAGGGGGCGGGGCCACTCCACGCTCCCACTGCCCGCCCTCTGGGGAGACGGGCGGGCGACGGGGCCAATGCGGCCGCCACGTCGGGCCGGATTCGCCACGGCCCGGGATCCCGCCGGTGATCCCGGGCCATGGTGCCTGGCCAGATGTTACTTTTTTTTGGTCCCCGCTGGGGATCTCTTTGACCACGCTTCCCGGGACATTCCCCCGGCTATCCCGGGAAGCGTGGTTCAAATTGACCCCATGTGGGTATTGACCGTGGCGAACATCTGGCAGCTGCCAAACAGACGTTCGAGACACATTGACCACAGGTGGGTATTCACCATGGTTCACTGTGATCTCGTAACGTCTGAAAATACCCAAGGTCTCAGACAGTTGCATAGCCATGTTAGCAGCAGTGCCATATTCAGAAAAGCCACTGTGTTGCACCAGTCTCCCACTTCTTCAGCAGGCTGGTCCTGTTTTTTGTCTCACATACATTTATTACAGTTAGTTTTAAACATAAATTAACATAAAGGGATTGTGCAACAAAAAAGAGTAAACAAAGAATTGTAGTAAAATCAGCTTAGTGTACGTCTGGGAGCCTAGACAAGCATCCATATATTATGGAGGGGTATATGGTGACTGGCAATTATATTTCCTCACTGAGAAGCAAAAGTACAACAAATTTAATGAGCAGAGGGTCCTGTAGTTTAGCTGCTCTGTGGCCCTGAAGAGATCCAGGTTCAGTTCCTAGATTTGCCACGGAGTTCTTGTGTCTCGTACTCCCGGTTGGCAGATCATCTAGCACACTGGGACTTCTTCTGCTAATATAATAAACAATGATAAATTAAAACAGATGAATACCAGTATCTCCTTCCCGTTCTTGGATGGATTTTATTGGCTCAGAAGGTACATCACAAGTAGAGCTGAAATGGGTACCTGTTTTGGTATCAGCAAGTAGTACCCACACTTTGGGGTACTTTTTTGGGTATCTGAATTGGTACCCAAATATCGTTTGAGTGCTTGACATACCAACAACCAGTATACTGAAATACCAGCAACTGGTATACCAAAATACCAAATTGTCCTGAAAAATCCCCATATCTGGGATGAATCCAGGACAAAAATCAGGATTTCGGTATACCGGTTGTCATTATTTCAATATTTTTGGTACCTGATCAAAAACCGGTTCAGGTACCAAAAAGTACCCGAAATATATGGTTTGATTTGGGTACCAGAAATTCAATGGGTATACCCGGTTTGGCGGGTACTTGTTTCAGCTCTAATTGCAAGCCATCCCTTGCACTGTTGACAGCAGCACAGAGGTGTGTTGGTCTCACAATGGGAAGAGAACTAGGGTAGGACACTACTGTACATCTCTTGCTTTTCTGCAGGGGGAACCTTCCTCCACAAATTCAGGCACAGCCACTTCCATGTCTCTTCCAGTCAGCCCTTTCCTAAAATAATGGCTGTGTCAGGATGCAGGGCCAGAGGCACTGTCCATTTTCAAAACCACAGCACAGCTGGGACTGGAGCTGGCATCCCCCAGTGGTGGCACTGGACATCCTGCTTCCTTGGTAATGGGAGACAAGGGGTGATTTCAGACGATACGGGGCCCTTTGGCCCCGTACCGGAACCACCGGCTTCATTCCCCACCGGGGTCACCCCGTAATGGCACAACAGACGTGCCGGGGGGATCCCGGCGGGGAAAGTGGGAGGGGCCAGGGCCACGCGGCGTAACGTGCGGCCGCACGGCCCCGCCCCCTCCACGCACCCCGCCGCCCGCCCTCCGAGGAGACGGGCGAGCGGCGGGGCCAATGCGGCCGCCGCGTCCGGCCGAATGTACCACGGCCTGGGATCCCGCCGGGGATCCCGGGCCGTGGCGCGCAGCCAGACGTGACTTTTCGTTGGTCACGGCCCGGGGTCCGTTTGACCATGCTTCCCGGGACCTTCCCCCGGCTAGCCTGGGAAGCGTGGTTCAAACGGACCCCATGTGGGGATTCACCGTGGCCAACATCTGGCGCGTCGCAAACAGACGTTTGAGACACGGTGACCACAGGTGGGTATTCACCGTGGTTCACCGTGATCTCGTAACGTCTGAAGACACCCAAGGTGAGCCAGTGTAAATGAAGGTGACTGCGGCAAAGGTTGGGGGTGGGGCAATGGGACTCTAAGATCAAGTGGTGTGGCTTCTGAGAGTCCCTTCCAAGTTGGGGCTCTTCTTGCAGCCTGTAGAGGTGAAGGACATAATTGTCACATACACTATTGCAAGGTATTAAGTTCTCTTTTAAAAAAACATTTTTGGTTGTGTTTTGTTATAATTCACAAGGCTCTTTGTTTTCAGTAATTTAATTTTTAAAAAAGAACCCTGAGTGCATCTTCTTGTAATCTCAATGAGCCATTTGTTTTAGTCCCCTTTTGTTGATTCTGTTGGTGTGGGCTAGAGTGATCCTCAGTACACAGAACTGCAAATCATCTCAGTGAATACTTAATCTTTAGAAAGTATTTACAACAAGCCAATGCCCCCTAGAATAAAAGAGAGCATTTAATGTGGCAGACCATGATGTAGAGGAAGTAATAAAAGAGGAACACAGCTTGAATTGCAATATTACTGGGTAACTTACATCTCCCTGCTGAAGCCAGCAGACTTGCAGTTACTGAACTGCTAATCTGTTCTACTGTTTTTTAATCAGATGTTGGCATTATCTGCCACTAATTGCTTTTTCATTTCCACTTGTAATTATTCCATTGCATGTTTGTGGTGAGAAGCTGAAAATGAAGCAGATCACTGAGAGAGAATTAATTGTTAATGAATAATCATCAGTAGGAAGCCAATTTCATTATCTTCAAAGAGGTAGCCAGAGATTAACTCCTAACTGGGGTTTCTCCTACTTTTTTTTTTTGTGCATGACTGTAAAGTAATCACAAATAATCACACCCTCCAACTTCATCAATTATTTTCTATTATGTGGATAGATACCCATTTTTGTCTTTGTTGTTTAATGTTAATGGTAGGATCCATGCTGGGGAGTGCTAATTGGAAGGGGTTACATTCAGTGGGCTTTAGGCCTAATTATTAGAGCATCTTCTTCATAAGCACATGATCCTACTAAAGGTTGCTTGGTGGGCGTTACTAAATTTAATATGATACAATTTTATCCTGATTAACAAACTTTCAGTGTCTGGATAAAATATAATGATATATGTACACTAAACTGCCTTCTTAAAATTTCACATACATATAGGGCCATTGTGCAAAGTTTGCCATCTTTGTCTGCTGAGACATTCTACCTAAATCAACATAGTGAAAGTAAATGTGCTTCTTGGGATTTAAACAGTAAATATAATAAAGTCAAGGTAAAAAAAAATAATCTGCTACACACAAAGCAGAAGCTTCAAAACAAAACATCTGTCTCCTCATTATTGTATAAGATTCTGGATCCAGCAAGAATTCTTAACACTCGACTTTTCACTTCTGCTTTGTTACTGAAATCTGGTTCAGTCATTTGAGTGACCAATGGATATATCCAAGGAATCATTAACCAAATCCTTTCAGATTAATGTATTATTAGAGCCATGACTATCTACAGTTTCAAATTTCAGAGCTATGATCATTGTACTAGGCATCTAAATGGCAAATGAGATTTAATGTGGACAAGTGCAAAGTGATGCATGTAGGGAAAAATAATCCAAACTATGCGTACACAATGCTGGGTACTAAGCTAGGAGTTACCACTCAGGAAAAGGATCTGGGGGTGGTTGTGGACAATACAATGAAATCCACAGCGCAGTGCGCA
>QEPC01005396.1:2919701-2932477 GCA_003113815.1 Sphenodon punctatus | reverse complement strand
GTGTGTGTGTGTGTGTGTGTGTGTGTGTGTGTGTGTGTGTGTGTGTGTGTGTGAAAAATGAATCCAGAACTTACTTGTGGGCTTGTAAACCCAGAAGATTGAAAGATCCGGAACTTTAACGTGTGTCTAAAAATGCCCAATGAAAATCCACCAACTAGACATTAAGGAGTTAATAATCCTGAGTGAGTTAAGTGCAATTGTAACTACATCTCCTATATTCTAGGGGAAATGTAAGCTAATTTAATAGCTGCAAAAAATACTGCACATAACCTCATGGGAACCAGGTGACTGACAAACATAGTTCAATTGTGTGGCATTACTGTTCCTTTAAATAGAATGTATTAGAGAACGACAGTTAAGCAACTAGAGGCAGTTATAGGTAAGGAGTAATGGAGAATGAACACACAATTCTAAGTATGCAAATAATGACTATGTTATATAATCTATATAAAATCTATTTAAACAAAATTTGAGTCTTCACAAATTGCACTGAAAATAATGAAAAATGTTAGATAATGCACGGTGATCTTTTGTTAATGATCTGGCTAATTCTATTACAATTGCCATTGTGATAAGATAATATGCTCCCTTTTGCTGTAAAATGGTGCCCCACAAAATCTGACAGAGCTTAAAACATTGTGGTGACAGGAAGCCATTATTTTCAGTCAAAAAGTTAAAAACAATAACTTGGTATTAAGTCCTGCTTTAAAGTGAGATAAATTTCCCCTTCTATTGTCCATTAGATGATGTCACCACTGTTGTAAAATATTCTTTAAACTGTGTATTTTTGCATTTATAATAAGGAGACTTCAGTCACATTTTGTTGTTTGCCGCCCTGGGCTGCCCTGCGGGCAGGAGGGGCGGGATAAAAATGTTATATAAATAAATAATTTTTTACTTTTTTTTGGCAGAAAATCTGACAATCTGTTAAATAAATATTAATCCCTAGCTGCTTTCAAAGCCTTCTCTGCCATATTAGGACTTTAAATATCTTCATTATTAAGTTAACTACCTTTTCGTGTAATCCCTAAGGGATCCTTTAATACCAGTCACTCTAATATGATGCTAAGTGATTCATAACTTCACCCAGTTATAATGCAAAATTCATTTCTAGCAGGATTTCTTGCAGACTTTTTTTTTGTGAAGGGATAAAACTAGCAACTTATTATCTAGATGAGACTGGTTAAAGAACTGAAGTTATAGAAAGTAATTCTGTCCAATAATTCTAAGCAATAATAATTCTATCTTAGCCAATGCCTTTTGTAATAAATATGTTTGGGGCTGACGGTAGGTAATTGGGGCTTAATGACATGGCAGTTACAAGGCTAGATTGTATCAAATGCAAGATAAAAATCAAAGTTGTAAAAAGATAAAAGTGAAAGCAATGTTACAAACTCAGTAAAAATTGAGCATTAAAAATTAAACTTAAAAAGAGTGGAGCCAGTTGAAATTTTTAAAAAGAGAAGCCAGTTTGGCCTCGTTGTTTAGAAATGTAGACAAATAGGAGGGTGTAGCAGAGCTATATAAAAACGCATGATGCACAAAACACATGGTACCTTCAAGGCCTTTCATGGTCTTGCCCCCTCTTTGCATTTTTGTTTCCCACTACATTCCCAGGACTCCCGCTACACCATCTGTGAGCTCTGGCCTCCTCTGTCGTGACCCTTGCTTGCTCGCGATTCCCTTGCTCCTTGAAATGTATCTGCCCAGTCTCCCTTGCTGCCCCTCATGTCTGGAACGCCCTCCCTGAATACATTAATTCTACCTCCGTCCCGAAATCCTAACACTTCTGCCAGGAATTTCCTAACTCCTCATTCCTTTAGTCTGCGCCCTGAGGAGACAGGGAGGGGAGGCTACCATGACTTGAGTAGTCTTACCCCACCCTGCCCTGGGTAGCCAGGCCACGTAATTCAGTTCATCATGTGGCTTGGCATGGCACCAGCGCCGGCATCTGATTCCTCGCTGAAACAGGAACACATAAACAACACCTAAGTAATATCATGCATTTTAATGATGCCTCTAGTCCTCCCTCCTTGGGGTGCTAGCGATGGCAACGGGAGATGGTGACCCTGGGTGGCACGTGCAAATCCTGCCCTCCCTGGGGCGCTAGAGATGGCAACTAGAAAGACCCTTGCTGGCATGTGCAAATCCTGCCCTCCTTGGGGTGCTAGGGGATGCTAGGGATGGCAAATGGAGAGACCCTGGCTGGCACGTGCAAATCCTGCCCTCTTTGGGGCACTAGGGATGGCAACTAGAAAGACCCTGGCTGGGACGTGCAAATCCTGCCCTCCTTGGGGTGCTGCTAGGGAGGGATAGCAATGGAGAGACCCTGGCTGGCACGTGAAAATCCTGCCCTCCCTGGGGCACTAGGGATGGCAACTGGAAAGACCCTGGCTGACACGCTCTTATTTGGGGGTGCTAGGTAGGGATGGCAATTAGAGAGTGGAGACCCTTGCTAGGGATGACTGACATACACATGTTTGGGTGGGGGTGCTGCTCATGCTCATACCTGACTTCTGGAAGAGCCCCGCACACTACAGTACCCCCTCTCTCTATGGCAGACATCAGCTGCTACCCGCTGATACCCGCTGATACCCACTGTTTGTGCCTGACTGATGCCCACCACCCATGCACCCACCAGCACGCCAGTGAGCTCGCTCTAACGGATAGAGCCTTTCTTGTCCTCAAAGTAAAAAAAAACTTTACAAGCCTGACAGCACCTCCTGTGCCCGCCACTTGCTCCTCATCAGAGGAGCCGGTCACCACCACCGAAGGTCTAGGGGCTGGGCCAGCGACTTCCTCCTCCTCGTCTGTTGGATGTGCCGGAGTGATCCCAGCAGGGAATCATTTGGGTGATTCTGGGAAGGGGCGAATGCCGCCCTGTCTCGTCTGAAATCACCCCTTGACTTCGCGAATACGTATCCCTCTCTTTCCTTCTGTCCTCCCCTCTTCATCTCCCCTCCCTTGATCTCCTAGATTGTAAACCCACTGGGGCAGGGACTTGTCTATACTTATGATTATAAAGTACCAGGTACATTGTTTGTGCTATATAAATACATACAAATTAATAGTAATAAAATAGGAACATATTTTACCATTAGGGATATACCACCATGGGTATACAGAGCTGGAATTGAGGTTGAAAATAGAGCTGAAACAAATACACCCTCACAATTGGAGGGCTAAGACCTCTATAGTGTGAATTTATCAGTATACTACCTGTCCTGCTGGAACATGGAATCTTACAACAGAAACAAAAGAAATCCTATTAGTGGGTTGATTAAACCCTCTTTGTCTTATATAATATTCTGCATCACAACTCGTAAAAAAATAAAGCAAAACAAAAAAGCAAAATAAAGCATTGAAAATATATCCACACCACTGAATTTAGAGGATATTTTATTATTACATATATAAGAACATAAAAAGTACTGTATTGAATCAGAACAATGGCCCATCAAGTCCAGTATTCTGGGTAAAAACAGATGAGACAGCAGCCCACTGTGGCCCACTTTGTCTTGCTTTGGGTTGGACCTCGCCTGCACATCTGTGCAGGCACTACCAGATGTTGGCCCGGGATTGCCCCAGGCTGTGTGGGTGGCCAGCCCAAGCTCTGACCTCAGAAAACCTCCGAGGTCACAGCCCGGGCTAAGATCCACCTGCCCGGGCCAAAGCAGGCCATAGCAGGTTATCACATCCAGCCAACATACCAGCCCGGGTCAGATCCATCATTCTCAGCTACCATGGCTGGCCATCATTGGTTGCCAAGCATGGTGGGGCAGTGGACACAGAATGGGGCTGGGCTGGCCAGCCACACACGTTGAGTGCGCTCTCTGCTCTCCCTGGCAACGCAGTCATGGGTATGTCTGTTCGGCGCACCAACCCAATCCAGAGAGTGTCCGCTGTCACTTCCTGGACTAGGTCGGATGCTGCTGTGCAGTCATCACTTCTGTTTTTTCCCTCTGTCTCTGACGGTGGCCACCTTTGGTCGCTTCACAGAGGTACACAATAGGTCATAATGGAACGATCCATTCCCTGCAATTTATTCCAGCTCACAGCTGCCAGAGGTTACATCTTCTGAGGAACTTGACTGAGTCATTTATGGACTTTCCCAAGAACTTATCCAATCCATGTTTCTTAAGAACATTGTCTAGTGACAAATTCCACAAGTTAATTATACATTATATTACAAAGTATTTCCTTTTATATGTTTTAAATATGCTAGCAGTTGGTTTCATAGAGTGTCCCCTACTTCTATTATTGTTTGAGATGGTAAATAACCACTTCCTATTTCTTGTTCCACACCACTCATGATTTTGTAAACTTCTATCATATCCTATCCCCTCTGTGTCTTCTCTCTTCCACAATGAAGAACCCTAACCCTGTCAAGCCTCTCTTTGTACAGAAGTCATTCCATACCATTGATTAGTGCTGCAACTCGGTCCTCGTTTTTCCTTGAAATTTACCAAGGACTGGGCTATTCGACCTTAGTTTGCTGAGTACCGAATTTCCGAGGAGTTGCACCCAAAATTCAGTACTCAACCAAACCTCAGCTGAGTGCAGGGAGGGGGGACAGAGAGTAGCAGGTAGAGGGAATTGTGTAGCGAGAACTGAGGAAGGGAGGGAATAGGCCAACCTTGGAAAGGAGGGACCTAGTGGGGGCTCAGGGGTGGGGTACTTACAGGGGGTGGGGGCCTACTGGGGGGGGGTCAAGGGTAGTGTACGTACCCTCTGGAGGGGGTCCTGCGACACGTGGCTTCATCCCAGGCTGGTAAGTTAAAAGAGAGAGAGAAAAACTGGGCATGTTCAGAAGGGCCTGAATGGCCCCTTCTGAGCATGCTCAGACCTTTCCAAGATGTCACTGACAGCATCAGCACACTGTGGACATCATCTTGGATGTGGTCAGTCAGTTTCAGGCATGTTCAGAAGTTCTGGGAATGCTTAGAAGAACTGGCTGGCCACATCCAAGATAGTGCATGCAGCATGCTGATACTGCCATCTTGGATGTGGCCAGCTGGTTCTTCTGAGTATTTCTGAACATGCCCAAAACTAGCTGGCCACATCCAAGATGGTGCCCACAGTCTGCTAATGCTGTCAGTGCCATCTTGGAAAGGTATGAGCATGCTCAGAAGGAGCCATTCAGGCCCTTGTGAGTATGCCCAGACTTTTTCTTTTCACTTACCAGCCTGGGAAGAGGCCACACGTGACAGAACGGTCTCCAGAGGGTAAGTACACAAAGCCTGAGCCCCAATAGGCCCCCATTCCCTCTTCCCTGGCTCCCACTGGCCTTTTCCTTCTCCCAAGGTACCCTTTGGCCTCTGTTTCACCTCCTCCCCCAAAATTCTGAGTATTTTCCAAAGGTTTGAGAACTGGCCTGAACAGTTGGGACTGGTCCTTGGACCCTCGGAAATACTTTCCTTTTCTTTTTTAAAAAATATTCGGAACAGCACTACTGTTGATCAATTTTGTTGGCCTTCTCTTCACCCTTTCCATTTCTACTGTATCTTTTTTGAGATGCGGTGACCAGAATTGAACCGTACAGAATTTTCCCAGTGTGATTGCATCACAGGCTTATATAGAGGCATTATGATGTCTTCTGTTTTATTCTCTATCCCTTTCCAACTAATTCCTAACATTCTGTTTGCCTCTTTGACTGCTGCTGTACGTTGAGCTGAGGATTTCAACATATTGTCCACAATGGGTAATTTCAGACGTTACGAGATCTTAGGGTGAAAACAGACATGACGCTAACCACCCTTTAACCACCCTTGGTGGTTATTTATGCATGTTGCAGGGCTGTATTGGTGCCCTATGCAGCCCTGAAACATGCATAAATGACCACCAAGGGTGGTTAAGGGGTGGTTAGCGTCATGTCTGTTTTCACCCACAGTCAACAACAGTGAACCACACTCAATCCCCCAGTGCGGCCAATGAGCCCTGAACGTCTGTTCGGTGGCATCCAGATGTTCACCACAGTCAATCACCGGTAGGGGCCAAGGCCAACCATGGTTCTGGAGTTCGAGATGGAAGCAGGTCCAGAACCATGGTCAATGCAAACCCCACCGGGAAATGGCCAAAAGTAATGTCTGAATGGCAACCGCCAGGTGCAATCACACAGAACAATCCCATGTCGTGGTGAATGCATGCAGCGTTGCTGCCAGGCAACGGCCAACAAACAGAACAAGGAGGGATATTTAAAGGGCACACTGCAGCAGGGGAATGAGATGGCAAGACAGGAAGAGAGAGTGGAGAGACAGGACTGCGATGGAGCAGCAGAAGTAGCCAGAACAAGCCGCTCCACAGGGGGATACCAAACAAGGGGCGGAGGCCCCCCACAAACAGGTAAGGAGACCACAACAGGACAGCCAGGGGGCGGGGGTGCAAGGGTAGCGGACAGCCACAGAGGGGGGCCGAGGGCAGAAATGGCACAACCACAGCACCCAACCCCCATGTCCACCCAACAAACCAGGAAATGTGCCCGAGCTCCGGAACCCCCACAGGACACCAGCAGGGAGGAACCGGAGGAGGAGGAGGAGGCAGCACAGGAGCTGGAGGGTCCAGCACAGAGATGGAGGTACCAGAGAGGAGGACAGTGGGGAGTCCAGGAGACCCAGGACTTCATCAGGCTCTGGGGATCCCTGGAAAACCAGGTGGAGCTCATGGTAAACAAATGAAATGAGCACGTGTTCAACCCGATTGTGAGGGACATGGGGAGGCCGGACACCAGAGGTCGGCAGCACAGTGCCAGTTGAAGGCCAGGGAGCTCAAGAGGGGCTACAGGCATCCATCGTGGGGCCCCAGGTGGTAGGAAGTGCCGTGGGACAGGGCCAGACACGGGAGGATGTCCCACCTCCCATGGCAGCACCGGGTGCACCCAGAGACACCGTGGGACCTGCACCCCAAGAGGAACGGCCCAGGACCTCAGGGACCAGTAGGCCCTCGTCACAGTCAGGCATGGGGAGCCCACTACCACACTTGGAGTCAGGCTGCAATGATGATACGCTGGTCACTCTGAGCCAGTGGATGCAATGGGAGGTCTCCGGGCAGAGCCCTATCGAGCAGCTGGCCACGGAGGGCTCGGAGATGAACATAGGAGGTAGACACAGGGCGTGGAAGGCACAGGGGCCTGCACAGACCCAGCAAGGGAGAAGGGGAGGTACAACAGGCAGGGAAATATACCAACATCTTCCTCCCTTCCTTACCGCAGGAGCAACCGAGGGAGAAGAAGAGGCAACGGAGGGGGAACGGGTGCGGTGACTGTCATGGGATTGCGGGTCCAACACCCCACTTTCCTGGGTTGGGTGACTCAATTTTCCTCACTTGCAGTCCACCTGAACCAGTTCTCTTTCTGACTGGTCCAGTTCTGCAAGGGGGGAGAATCCTTTTGCCACCCAAACTCCAGAAAGCTTCCCGTTTACAGACTCTTTCTCTCTGGACTCGCAAGAATTTGAAAACTCAAGTGGCTTGCTTGTTTTTCCAATGTTAGACACAGACACTTCTTCATAAAGATAAGAGGGAAGTTTATTGATTACATAAGACAATATGTTTGATACAGAGTGGCTAATCAAAATGAAGAGTAATATAACGCATCCTATTCTATACTGGGTGGATCACTATATAAATCTTACCCTATAAAATAGTCCATGTGTGTTCATCTTTTATCTCAGTCAGTGATGTAAATGACTGGGTCTTCAGTCTTAGAGTTGCTGGAAAGCAAAGTCTTTCTTCTCAGTCCATAGTTCCAGCAGTCTTCTTGCTGACAGGCAAGATGGAGATGAGTTTTCTCCAAGAGGTAGCAAAGATGGCTTAATGGCCCCGACTTAAATAGCAATTCCGAGTCCTTTGTTTCTCCTTCCCGCCTTAGAGCCTGCATGGTTCGAAGCACGTAGACAAAAGGCAAATAGGAAGGTCCATTTGCATCTCCACAGGTGTCTGTCTGGCTGTGGGGTGAATCCACAATCTTTATCTCCTTTCCTTTCCTGGAGTTTCGTCAGTGTTACAGTACATGATTACATGAAGTGAGTTTGGTTCTGTGCAGCCTAGCCCGTGGCCAATTGCAGACTTCCAAGCCAGTGGTCTGAGGAAAAGAGGGATGGTGATTGGGCAGGCTGGCTGCTAGTCCAAGCCTCTCTTCACCTCTGGGGCCAGGAAGTCTGCTCCTCAGCTGCCCTCCCCCCCCGGGCCTGCCAGCCAGGTTTTTCCCATCCGAACACCCCCCTCAATGCCCCTGAACGCAGCCAAACTGTTTGTGGGTTCTGGCATTCGGTTTGGCCATTCTGTTCTGCTGTCCGAACTGGGTGAGTTCAGTCTGAACTCTGAATGTCCGAACCGCGTTTGCACTAATGGTCTAGTTGCCCTAATGGTCTCCCTGTAGGTCCAACAATGCGGACTGGCTGCCGAACCGCTGAGCGGGAGCTCTGCTGCAGCAGCATCGGTCATGGTGCAGCTGGCAGAGGGTCTGATAATCAAGGACAGTGGGACCCCTCAAACCATGGTAGGCAGGGGAGGCAACCAGGGGAACTCCAAGGCCACGCGATAAGGGTAAGGGCAGCACAATGGGACAGCAGGGAAGCGATGCATGGGGAGCGGACACAGCACAGCTGCAGAAACCCAAGGCCAGAGACGGCCTACACACAGAGAGCAGTGATATGCACACAACGTTCATTCACCCTCCAAGGCCCCGTTATGCCACCTACATGCCAGGGGCACAGCCCTCCCCTCTCCCATGCACCCGAGCACCCAACACCCTAATAGCCATTAGCGAGCGGCACCATGGGGCATGGGACCTACAGGCAGAGCTCCCTGGTATGGGTGAGTGACTTCATGCCACCAGGAGCACCCAGTAACGCACAGGCCACAACCAATAGGCACAGCACCTGGGTACAGGGTCAAACAGACAGCTGGTGGCGCGTGGGCATGTACTGGACCCAGGCCCCTTATAGCGAGCCACAACCTGCTGCACAGCGGCACGAGCGTGCCTCTGAGTAGTGTGCCTGACACCGCCCGGCACTCCTGGGGCACCTACCTGCTAAGGTCCTCGCAGGTACCTGACATTGATGTGAACCAGTGGGGTGCCTGCTGGCTCCTACTGGAGATCATAGCTGAGTAGTACCACCAGCACACCGAGCTCCAGCGGGTCACCATGGATCTGCTCAAGATGTACACTGGGGTGCGTGAACCCCTGGCCCGGTTTGCTCCAACCAGCCTGCTCGCCCACCATAGGTGCTGCCGCATCAAGTCCATGCGCACAGCACGCCGGCTCTCTGGGATGTACCGCAGGGCCCTGCTGATTGCACGCACCTTTCCGGCTGCCTTCAGGCAAGCAGCTGCACGCCACTACTGGAGGACGGTGGCCCTCTTCACTGCTGTCAGGCTCGTTATGCCCATCGACAGGTGCCTCTGGACCATGTCCAGGGCCCAGCAATGGTGGGAGGGGGCCTTGACACAATGGAACAATGCTGCTTGGAGGGTACACTTCTGGATGGACCGGGGGGTGCGTAAATGCCTGGCCAGGTTCACTGCAACCAGCCTGCTCGCCCACCACAGGTGCTGCCGCATCGAGGCCATGTGCATGGCGCACCGGCTCTCTGGGACATACCACAGGGCCCTGCTGATTGCATGCACCTGTCCGGCTGCCCTCAGACAAGCAGCTGTATGCCACTACTGGTGGAGGGTGGCCCTCTTTACTGCTGTCAGGCTCGTTATACCCATCGACAGGTGCTCTGGACCGTGTCCAGGGCCCAGCAATGATGGGAGGGGGCCCTGACATGATGGGACAATGCTGCTTGGAGGGTACACTTCTGGATGAACCAGCGTACCTTCCTGCAACTGGCAGAGTTCCTGCGGCCCTGGCTGGAGCAGCTGCACACCCCCATGTGCTCCCTTATTCCAGTCGCCCATCAGGTGGNTATGCCCATCGACAGGTGCCTCTGGACCATGTCCAGGGCCCAGCAATGGTGGGGGGGGGGGGCCTGACACATTGGGACAATGCTGCTTGGAGGGTACACTTCCAGATGGACTGGCGTACCCTCCTGCGACTAGCAGAGCTTCTGCGGCCCTGACTGGAGCGACTGCACACCCCCATGCGCTCCCCTATCCCAGTCATGCAGCGAGTGGCCATAGCTTCCTGGGCCATGGCCACCCTGGATTCCTGCCATTCCATGGCTCAACACTTCGGAGTGGGCCTCACAACCATCACCGGCATCATCTGTGACTTCTGTGAGACTGTGGAGGCGGTCCTCCTCCACCGTGTGATCCAGCTCATGGATCAGGGGTCTGTGATGGCCAGCTTCGAGGCTACCGGGTTCCCCAACTGCCTGGACGCAATCGATGGCACCCATGTGGAGATCCTCTACACACACCACGATGATGCTGCCGAGTACATCAACAGGCATGGTTACCACTTGTTGCAGCTCCAGGCCATTTCTGATCACCGGGGACATCTTCACTGGCCACTCCGGCCGCAGCCATGATGCCCAGATCCTTGCCATCTCCCCCCGATTCACACGGATGTACAGGGGGGACTTTGCCAACATGCGGATGACCCGGATTGAAGGGGTGTTGATGCCCCTCTGCATCATTGGGGACCCAGTCTATCCACTGCTCTGCTGGCTCATGAAGGCCCATCCGGTGGCCCGGAACCAGATGGAAGCTGGGTACAACACCCAGCTGTGCACCGCGAGGACCGTGGTTAAGAGGGACTTCGCTGCCCTCAAACAGAGATGGAGGTGCCTGGACGGGCGCCTGGACTACTCGGTGGAGACCTCCACCCTGGTAATCAGTGCCTGCTGCGTGTTGCACAACATCTGTGAGACCGATGGAGCCAGCGGCCCTTGGGTATCCCAGGCCACAGCAGCCAGTTGGCCCCGTTCTGCTATACATGAACATAGCAAACCCCAGGGAGTACCGTTATGCTAAGCAGATCCGAGCAGCACTTATTTATTTATTTATTTATTTAATCGATTTATATCCCACCCCTCCTGAAAACAGCTCGGGGCGGCTAACAATTTCAAAAATATAAAAATACAATCATAAAAAATATTTTAAAACACTCATAACATTAAAACAATTACAACACGGCTAGGGTAACACTAAAACAATCGATACAATAAATAAGGATGGAGGGAGATAAACGCCTCTTAACCCCCCTCCCCAAAGGCCTGGGAGAACAGCCAGGTCTTGCAAATTCGCCAGAATGTTAAAAGGCTTGGGGCCAGGCGAGCTTCCTCTGGGAGGGAATTCCAGCCACCGAGAATGCCCTCTCCATTGTGGCCTCCCGATTAACACGGGGGACCTCCAACAAGGCACCCCCGGCAGACCGAAGGAGCTGCTCTGGGGCGCGGAGGGCAAGGCAGTTCATGAGGTACGAGGGGCCCAGACCATGAACGGCCTTATATATCAACACCAAAACCTTGAACCTGGATCGGCACACTATTGGCAGCCAGTGCAGAGTCCGGAGCACAGGTGTTATGTGCTCCCAATGGCCCGTCCCTGACAGGAGCCGAGCCGCCACATTCTGCACTAGCTGCAGCCTCCGAACCAGGAACAAGGGCAGCCCCACATAGAGCGCATTGCAGTAGTCCAGCCTCGAGGTGAGGCACATAACACAGTTGTCCCAGTCCTGAGACTCCCGGGGTCCGTGGGGCAGGACCCCTGCCATGCTTGTGACCGGGAATGTCTGAGCCTCACCCACTGAGCGCGGGGTCCCCGGCATGTGTATCAATGAACAATGAACATGATGGTTACAGTGAATAACTCCCTCTCCCTCCTCCAGTGGCCTTTCTCCAACCAACCTACCCCTTATTCTCACCCATGCCCATTCCCCCTCCCCACCCGCATCCCCCATTGCCCATTCCCTGTAAGCCTACACCCACCCACACCCACCTCCCCTCACCCAGACCTTCCACACCCAGATACTCCACAGCCCATTGGGGCTGGTGTGAGGCCAGTGCGAGACCCAAACCCTGCAAACCTAGCCTCTCCATATCCCCGAATCTCATCCGCATCCCATGCCTTCCCCAAAACCAATAACCTTTCTCCTGCTCCCTCTGGAACTGCCGCTCATCTGTGGCTAAAAACCCCTTCATCCATGATCTCTTCCTCTCTCGCCCCTTTCAACTCCTTGCTCTTACAGAAACTTGGATCTCACCCTCCAACTCTGTTACCTCAGCCACTCTATGCTCCGGAGGCCTGCCGTTCTCCCACCGACCCCGCCTTGAGGGCCAAGGGGGTGGTGTGGGTTTCCTCTTTGCCAAGCCCTGTCAATTCAAAACACTTTCCCCTCCTGCCTCCCTCTCCTTCCCTTCCTTTGACGCCCACACTGTGCGTTTATACTCCCCTCTACACCATCGTGTTGTTGTCATCTACCGCCCCCCCAGGTTCCCTCTCCTCTTTCCTCACAGACTTTGAATCCTGGCTCACCTACTTCCTCTCTGATGACACCCCCACTATCATTCTTGATGATTTCAACATTCACGTCGACACACCTTCCATACCCTCTATCTCCCACTTTCTCTCCCTGACCTCCTCCTTTGATCTCCGACTCTGGACCGACTCCCCCACCCATACCGACGGCCACTCCCTCGACCTCATCTTCTCACTAAATTGCTCTCTTGATGACCTTTCCTTTGATCCCTAATTCTGATCACTTCCTTGCCTCCTTCAGCATCTCCCACCAACCCCCCTCCTCCTCCCCCTCTCCACGCCCCTTCCGCAATATGCAAGCTTTTACCCCCATGGAGTTTGCCTCCTCTCTATCCCCCCTCCTCCCCCCTGTT
>QEPC01005396.1:2884092-2908067 GCA_003113815.1 Sphenodon punctatus | reverse complement strand
AGCAGCAGCAGCAGCAGCAGCAGCAGCAGTAGCAGTTACAGGGGGCACAGGGAGAGTGGCAGCAGCACATTGGTGAGCAGTCAAGCCTCAGAGTCCCAGTACTGCCCTTCATAGGACATCACCATGATCGGGGACAGTGAGGCAGAAGAAGACACTAGTCCCACAGAGGAGATGTCTGGAGCTGAGGCGATGGCTGTACCTCCTTCCAGAGCTGTGTCATTGCCACCACGGTATGCCCCTCCCAGCAGCGCTGGCAGCAGTGCGTCACCAGTGTGGGTCAGAAGGCAGGAGGGGGAAAAAAATCCTCTGTCTGGGCACATTTCAAGCTGGTGTGGGCGGATGATCCGAGGGAGGTGCAGTGCACTGTGCAATAAGGTGTTGAAGCGTGGCAGGTGCTCACCAACCTTGGGATAACTGCCATGACGAGGCAACTCAAGGCATGCCACAGTGCTCTGCTGTTAAGCGGCAGGCAGAGGCAGTGGATGCCAGTGGGTTCTTGACTTCAGCGGCCACACCGGTCAGTCATCCACCTCTTTCAGCGGGCAAGCGTCCTGCACCAACAGCTGCCTCTAGCAGCAGGAGCACTAGTATTCCTGCTAGGGGGGGAAGAACAGCAGAAGGAGTCTCACCAGCAGCATCAGTCCACCATGGAGGAGCTGGGGTGGGGGCAGCTGCCAAGGCCATTGGCAGCTGGAGGGCAGCGTGGCTTTCAAGTGAAAGCCAAGCGCCGGTTGGGCGAAATGATTGTGCTGGATGGGCAGCCCTTCTCCATGGTACAGTACATGGGCTTTATCTGGCTGATTAAGTTCCTGGCCCCCCAGTTTCAGCTGCCATTGCACACACCCTGGGTCATCAGGTGGTGCCAGGCCTGTACAGGGCTTTGAAAGAGTGGGTGAGGGAGCAGCTGGCAGGGGCTGGGGGTGCCACCATACACTTCACCACCAACCTGTGGTCCAGTAGAAATGTGCAGCATGCCTACCTGGCCATGATGGTGCACTGGTGGCCAGACCCAGAGGCAGCTTTTGCCAGTGGTAGGAGGGGTCCCAAAGCAGGGTATAGGTGGGCCCTGCTTCAGGCAGAAGTCATGGATGGCCCCCACATGTCTCGGAACATCGAGGCAGCCCTGACTGCCATGGGGAGGGAATGGTTCACACCAGGTACGCCCTTCACCAAGGGATGTGTGGTGACAAATTCATTGAAGACTGTCCATGACGGGGGCTTCACAAGCATCCCTTGCACTGCACACCCCCTCCATCTTGTGGTCAGGGATGCTCTGGGCTTGGGGGAGAAAGGGATAGTTTCAGGAACCCTTAGCTCCCTGATCGAGGCTGTTTGAGATTCTCCAGGGGCAGGAGTGTGGCCCTGAGGGCAGGGAGCTGGCCGATGAGGTGATTGATCTGGTGCGGAAGCTGAAGGCAGGGCTAAAGGCATGGTTTGACAAGCTCCTTCGGCGGGCAGAATGTGTCTTGGCAACAATGCTGTACCCCATGATCAAGGACAGCATGGCACGCCAGACACAGCTCTATGGGCACTGGAAGGGTGACCTGGTGGATAGGGTCTGGAAGGCAGAGCGGGCTATGCAGCAGGATGCCCCTGGGGATGGTGGGAGTGGGAGCAGCCACCCCTTTCAGCCAGTGGGGTCCATCCCTGCCCCCATCCCTAGCAGTAGTAGTAGCAGCCCCAGCAGCAGGATAAGTAGCAGTAGCACTCCTATTGCCAGCAGCAGCAGGAGCTCCTCCTATGTGCAGGCCACTCTGGGGAGCATGGGACCGTGCACAATAGGGTAAGTAGTGTGGCTGAGGGCAGTGGTGGAGGTGGTGCCCAGTCAGAGCTACCAGAGGGAGTATGACGGCGCCTCAGCAACAGTGGAGATGTACCTGGAGGAGGAGCTGTGCATCGATCCCAGCATCGATCCCTTGACCTACTGGGCCAGCAAGGACAACGTGTGACCAGCCCTGTCCAAAGTGGCCAAGGGTATATTGTCCTGCCCACCGACCAGTGTCCCCAGCAAGCGGGTGTTTTCCATGGCGGGGGACATTTGCTCCCCGCACCACCTGAGACTGGGGGCCAAGTTGGTGGAGCAGTTGTTGTTCATTAAGGTGAACCTTCCGCTGCTGGGATTCCCCGAGCTGCCCCTGGACACGGATTGATGGTGTAGTGGCACACGCCATCCCATGCCAGGGGCAGTCTTGGGACGGGGCTCCTCCACCTCAATCCTCCTCAAGCTGGGCTACTGCTGCTGTGCTGAGGTGCTGTCCCTCCTTCCCAATGCCTGGCGCCCACCCCCCCCCATACTAGACGGCCTCAGCCGCCTTATCTGACTGACCTCATGATGCAGGCTGGCATTGGGAAACTGTAAGCCTGCCAGCTGGCCTCTAGCTAGATGATCTAGGCCCACCTATCTGACTGGCTCGCTCTCTCTCGTGCTGCAAAGTCCTTGCCAGCCTATCTAAGTGCCCTGCCAAGTTCAAAGCCTGCCTCAGCCCGCCTGCCTACCTTTCATTCCATGCTTCCTGTCTTCCCACCCACCAAGGTCCCAGCCTGCCTTGCCTTCTGCCTCTCATGCCATGCTGCCTGTCTCCCTGCCTGCCCAGGTTGCCAAGATCAAAGCCTGCCTCAGCCCACCTGCCTGCCTCTCCTGCCACGCTGTCTGTCTGCCCGCCAATGTTGCCTAGCTCAAAGCCTACCTCAGCCTGCCTGCCTGCCTCTCATATCAAGGTGCCTGTCTGCCCACCCTGTCAACCCTGGGTGATGTGCCCCACTGGCCTGGTAATTCCACTGCTTCTGTCTGCTGGTCTGTGGGCACTCTGCTCTGGCAAATCCAAATGTGCCCACGCAATCCTGCTGCTGCTGTCTGCTGATGTATGGGAGCTCTTCCCTTGGAAATCCTACCATCCTCGCTCAGCTCCATGGGTGCAGCACACAGGCAAATCCTCCCAAAGCCATCTCTGCTGTTCCACGGGTTCTGTGCCTGGGTAATCCAATGTCTGCTCCTGCTGCCAATGCTGCCTCTGGGCAATCCAATGTCTGCTGCTGCTGTCAATGCTGCTTCTGCTGTGCCACTGCATCCAGAAGCTGCCACTCTAGTCCCAGAACCCACCATCAGGGTTCTGGAGCCCATCATTCCAGTCACAGGCAGCCATCTTTCAACTGCATCAACAAACAGCCACTCCAACCCCAGGACCCACCATCAGGATTCTGGGGTCCATCATTCAGCTCAAAGAGAGCCATCATTCAACCAAATCAAGAAGCAGTCACTCCAGCCCTGGAACCCACCATCAGGGTTCTGGGACCTACGTTACTGGCAGGGACAGCTGTCCAATATCTAGAAGCTGCCACTCTATCACCAGGGACCCACCCTCAGGGTTCTGGGACCATCATTCCGCTCATAGGGCGCAGTCATTCTACCATCTAACGAAGCAGCCACTCCAACTACAGGACCCACCATCAGGGTTCTGGGGCCTACGTTACTGGAAGGGAGGTCTGTCCAATATCTAGAAGCTGCCACTCTATCCCCAGGACCCACCCTCAGGGTTCTGGGGCCATCATTCCGCTCATGGGGACTTGTCATTCCACTGTCTAAAGAAGCAGCCACTCCAGCCCCAGAACCCGCCATCAGGGTTCTGGGGCCTACGTTACTGGCAGGGAGGACTGTCCATCCAATATCTAGAAACTGCCACTCTAGACCTAGGACCACCCTTGGGGTTCTGGGGCCATCATTCCACTCAAAGAGATCCATAATTCAACAGCATCAAGAAGCAGCCACTCCAGCCCCGGGACCCACCATCAAGGTTCTGGGGCCTACGTTACTGACAGGGAGGGCTGTCCAATATCTAGAAGCTGGCACTCTATCCCCAGGGACTCACCTTCAGGGTTCTGGGCCGATCATTCCACTCAAAGAGAGCCTTTTTCAGCTGCATCAAGAAGCAGCCAACCCAGTCCCAGGACCCACCGTCAGGGTTCTGGGGCCTACGTTACTGGCAGGGAGGGATGTCCATCCAATATCTAGTAGCTACCAGCCTGCCACTCTAGCTCTAGGACCCACCTCGGGGCTCTGGGGCTGTCATTCCGCTCAAAGAGAGCCATCATTCAACAGCATTAAGAAGCAGCCACTCCAGCCCCAGGACCCGCTGTCAGAGTTCTGGGGCCTACGTTACTGGCAGGGAGGACTGTCCATCTAATACTAGAAGCTGCCACTCTAGCCCTAGGACCCACACTTGGGGTTCTGGGGCCATCATTCCACTCAAAGAGATCCATCACTCAACAGCATCACAAAGCAGCCACTCCAGCCCTAGGACCCGCCTTCAGGGTTCTGGGGCCTACATTACTGGCAGGGAGGGCTGTCCAATATCTAGAAGCTGCCACTCTGGCCCCAGGGACTCACCCTCAGGGTTCTGGGCCCATCATTACATTCAAAGAAAGCCTTTTTCACCTGCATCAAGAAGCAGCCACTCCAGCCCCAGGACCCACCATCAGGGTTCTTGGGCCTACATTACTGGCAGGGACGGCTGTCCATCCAATATCTAGAAGCTGCCACTCTAGTCCTAGGACCCACTCTTGGGGTTCTGGGGCTATCATTCCGTTCAAAGATAGGCATCATTCAACAGCATCAAGAAGCAGCCACTCCAGCCCCGGGACCCGCCGTCAGGGTTCTGGGGCCTATGTTACTGGCAGGGAGGGCTGTCCAATATCTAGAAGCTGCCACTCTAGCCCCAGGATCCACCCTCAGGGTTCTGGGCCCGTCATTCCATGGCATCAAGAAACAGCCACTCCACCCCCCGGGACCCACTGTCGGGGTTCCTAGGGCCTATGTTACTGGCAGGGAGGGCTGTCCAATATCTAGAACCTGCCACTCTACTACTCAGGACCCACCCTCAGGGTTCCCTGGGGACCTGTCATTCCGCTCACAGGGAGTTCATTGCACCTTTTCTTTACGAGTTAGCAACTTGCAGTTCATGGAGAGAGAGAGAGAGAGAGAGAGAGAGAGAGAGAGAAAGTCTCCCCACTGCGAGAAGGAGAGACAGACACGATCCCACCCATGCTGTCGCCTGCACTATATGGCCAGAGAGAAAGAGGGGGATAGAGCGAGAGAGAGGCTCCCCGCTAGAATGAGAGAGATGGCGGGTGGTGGAGAGGGAGGGGTGCATCCAGTTCAAGCTGCCACCTGCCAGAACCAGCAAGAGCTCTCATCTGTGCTCATGCTCAATGCCCTTCACCACATCCAGCAGCAAACCTACCTGAATGAGATGGAAATAACACACAATGTATTATATGTGCCTACCTGCCTGCCTGCCTGCCTGTGTGCGTTCCTTTACTTGCTACCACCTATTGCATGATTGAATGAAGTGTGCCCAACCAAGCACTAATTCTAGGAACATCAGTCAACTCCCATAGGCTGTCATTGCACTGTACCTGAAGCAGTCATGCCCGTCCCAGGAACCATCAACAAGATTCTGGGACCATCATTCCAGTCACGAGGGGCTGTCATTCCATTCCACTGAATCCAGAAGCCCGGTGCCCGCACACCAGCCTGCCCCCCCCACCAGTCTATTCCTCCACACTCACGTGCAGATGCTCACTGAAGCTGCTGAAAGAGACCCTCTGACCACCAGCACCCGCCACCTGCTGCCCGCTGACAAGGAGCCTCTCTCTCTTCCTCTCTGGCACACCCACACAGACACAAGCCCTGCCCCCCCTGGGGGGCTGTCTGAAAGTTGAAATCCTGCTGCTGGCACATCTTGGGGCTAATACGCTAACACTACATCTGCTGCTGCCATCAGGTAGGGATCAGACAAGCTGTATATACAATGTGATTCTGCCACCTGACGGAAGCAGCACACAGTCAACAAACAGCCAAACAAAACACCCACCAACTCACAACCAACCAGCCAAACCAACACAGCCAAACCACAGCAAACAAAACCACACAGCCAGCCAGCCACAACACACACAGTGTCTCTCCACACAAGCTCCGCACACACTCAAATTTCCGGTTTCCAACATGATCACTGTATCACGCGAGACCGAGACTGAGACTGAGACCGAGACCGGTACAACCACCCCAAAAGTTCTGACGAACCAAATTCCACTTAACCGACTGACCAAATCTGAACTCGGGTCCCAGACCAAACGACTGAACCTGAACCTGGTTCCCCGACCAAATGACCCAACAACCGAACCGCATTCTGTACGCACATCCCTACTATTTCATATTAATATTGAATTGGATTCTGGTTACATCTGTAAGCACACTCTGTAGCCACACTTGCCTAAAAATCATCTCTTTTTCCCTCTTGAGCCAGTGGGCTATTACTTGACTGTGTTTACAGCAGAGGGTAGAGCCTGGTTTGATCCAGGGAGGGTTTTTAAGTCCTATGAGTAAAGTTTGTATATTTCATCAAAGCCTTTGTTTTTTCTTTTCATAAACGTTTTTTTCACCTCCGTGTGTGGCACATATTAGTGAGAGTTGGAGACATAGGTTTTTGTTGTTTTAGTTGCCCTGCCAAGGTCCCAGCCTGCCTTCCCTTCTGCCTCTCATGCCATGCTGCCTGTCTCCCCGCCCGCCCAGGTTGCCAAGATCAAAGCCTCCCTCAGTATGCCTTCCAATGCTCAAGCCACGCTGCCTGTCTGCCCGCCCACCCAGGTCGTCAAGATCAAAGCCTGATCAAAGCCAAGATCAAAGCCTGCCTTCCGATGCTCATGCCACACTGCCTGTCTGCCCGCCCGCCCAGGTGGCCAAGATCAAAGCCTGCCTCAGTCTGCCTTCTGATGCTCATGCCATGCTGCCTGTCTGCCCGCCCGCCCAGGTCTCCAAGATCAAAGCCTGTCTCAGCCTGTCTTCTGATGCTCATGCCATGCTGCCTGTCTGTCCACCCACCCAGGTCTCCAAGATCAAAGCCTGCCTCAGTCTGCCTTCCGATGCTCATGCCACGCTGCCTGTCTGCCCGCCTTGGTTGCCAAGCTCGAACCCTGCCTCAGTATGCCTTATGCTCATGCCAAAGTGCCTGTCTGCTCACCCTGTGGACAAAGCTGAAGCCCTGCCACAGCCTACCTGCCTCTCATGCCAAGGTGCCTGTCTTCCTGGCCTGGCTACCCTGGGTGATGTGCCCCACTGGCCTGGTAATCCTGCTCCTGCTGTCTGCTGGTCCATGGGTGCTCTGCCCTGGCAAATCCAAATGTGCCCACGCAATCCTGCTGCTGCCATCTGCTGTTGTATGGGAGCTCTTCCCGGGCAAATCCTACCATTCTGGCTCCATGGGTGCTGCGCACAAGCAAATTCTGCTGCTGCCATCTCTACTGTTCCACGGGTTCTGTACCCTGGCAATCCAATGTCATCTGCTGCTGCTGCTGCTGCTGCTGCTGTCTGTTCCACGGGTTCTGTACCCTGGCAATCCAATGTCATCTGCTGCTGCTGCTGCTGCTGCTGCTGCTGCTGCTGCTGCTGCTGCTGCCGCCACCGCCGCCACCACAGCCACCACCTCTTCAGTGCCACAGGCTCTCTGTGCCCTGGCCATCCAATCTATGCTGCTGCTGCTGATGCCACCTCTGCTGTGCCATGGGTACGGTGCCCAGGCAATCCAATGTCTGCTTCTGCTGCCTCTGCTGTGCCATGGGTTCTGTGCCCTGGCAAGCCAATGTCTGCTGCTTCTGCCAATGCTGCCTCTGCTGTGCCATGGGTTCTGTGCCCTGGCAATCCAATGTCCACTTCTTTTGCCTCTGCTGTCTGTGCCATGGGTTCTGTGCCCTGGCAATCCAATGTCTGCTTCTGTTGCCTCTGCTCTGCCATGGGTTCTGTGCCTGGTCAATCCAATGTCTGCTGCTGCTTCCAATGCTGCCTCTGCTGTACTACGGGTTCTGTGCCCGAGCAATCCAATATCTGCTGCTGCTGCCAATGCTGCCTCTGCTGTGCCATGGGTTCTGTTACTGGGCAATCCAATGTCTGCAGCTGCTGCTGCCAATGCTGCCTCTGCTGTGCTATGGGTTCTGTGCCCTGGAATTCCACTGTCTGCTGCTGCTGCCAGTGCTTCCTCTACTGTGCCATGGGTTCTGTGCCCTGGCGATCCAATGTCTTCTGATGTCACCAATGCTGCCTCTTCTGTGCCATGGGTTCTGTGTCCAGGCAATCCAATGTCCGCTGCTGCTGCCACTGCTGTGCCATGAGTACTATGGCCCGGCAATGTAATTTCTGCTGCTGCTGAGGCTGCCACTGCTGTGCCACGGGTACTGTGCCCCGACAATCAAATGTATACTGCTCCTGCCTCTGCTGATTCTGCCTCTGCTGTGCCACAGGCTCTGTGCCCTAGCACTCCAATGTCGTCTGCTGCTGCTAGTACTGCATATCAGCCATTTGCTCCTCACTCTTGTAGACGGGCATAGCTCTGATGACTGCACCGGCAGGTGGGGGCTGGGTATCCATGAGATTCGGGGAACACACAAGACAAAAAAATCAATCTCTCCCCAAAGCAATAACACAAAAAAGCATCAAAAGGAAGAAAAGAAAAGAATGAAAATATATATATATATATTTAAATTGTGTATAAAAAAAACCAAGTGAGGTTAAAAATATATTACCAAAGCAGAAAGTACTATAAAAGAATTTTACCCAATTGACAAATATGAAATATAGCTAGGCTACAAAAGCCTGATACACAATGATAACCAAAATTTGGGTCAAAATACAATAAATAATACAAAGAATAGAATGAAGTATAATTAGGCTAAAAAAGCCTACAAGGCAATGATGCCAAAAGTGAATAAGCCAAAATACAATGAATAATACAAGGAGCGGACACAGCTGTGTTTCTAGACCCAACATATAGGTCCTCATCAGCTATCCATATTTCTATAGGTTCTCTATTGAATTTAACCTCATCATAGAGATCCAAATACAAATAAATAAATAACAACATTATCCAATAGGGTCTCACCCCCTGCCAGAGAAGGTGATTCTGCTTGTTGATACACCAGCTCCAAACTCGAAATACTGTAAGTTCAATTCTCAATGGCGGGATCACCCCAATAACCTGAAGATGATCTAGTCTGCAAGATAATTATTTATATTAAATTTTGGTTTATTTTAAAAGGGTATATCCTTTAAACTTGCTGTTCCAAATGTTAAAAGTTCATACCTTACTGCAATCACCAACCAAGTAGGGAAACTCCGTGCAGTGAAAGAAACTGCTCCCAAATCAAAGTGGCCAAATCCACAGGGTAATGGGAGTCAGCAGACACAGCAGGTAGCTGTATCACCACTCACTTCCCCCTAATTATACTAATAGCTAATTGGTAATATGCGTCAGTTGCAATCAAGCCCTATTGAAACAAGTAAAACCACCATCCAAAAAGAAACACATAAATACATCATCTGGGCTGAGTTTCAGGAAGTGACGCCAGCCGATGCTCTGGATATCCTGGGGTCTGTTAGAGCCACCAGTTGTGAATTATATCCTTGCACGTCCTGGTTGGTGAAAGCCTCCAGGGAGACATTAGGGATGGTGCTGGCGGGGGTAATTAATGCGTCCCTTCGGGAGGGGAGATTGCCCCCCAGTCTCAAGGAGGCCATGGTGTGCCCCCTACTGAAGAAGCCATCCTTGGATGTGGATGCACTCGCCAGCTACCGACCTGTCTCTAACCTTCCCTTTTTAGCCACAGTCTGTGTGGCACCACTATACCATCTGTACCCTTGGGGTTTGATTCCGTGACCCACCTCCTGGTCAGCTGTTAGCTGCTATCCGACACCTGTACTGGGGGTCCCCGTGGACCGTTGCACCCCTTGCTCAGCCAGCTCCCTGCCAGTGTCCGTGATCAGCCCCTGCCCCCACCCCTGTGATGCCTCCGTGACTATTTGTGACTGGGGGTCCCTTGCTCGCACCACCCAGCATCCCCTTGTTGGGGGGGCACCATCAGCTGTCCATGCCATGGGGCTCGTTTCCCTTGCTGGCTGTGCATTACCATCCGGGACCAGTTGTCTTGCTGTTGGGACCTGTCTCTGCCCTCCCCACTGTCTTCCTCGGATTGGTGGCTTGTCCCCTGTGACCCTGGTCTGCCACCATGTGGCCCCCTCGTCTGTTCAGTGGCCTGTGTTGCTGTTGGGTGCCTCGTGATGCCTGTACTGTCCCTGAGGTGTTGGGTGCCTTCTCCCCTGTCCTGCTCTGTTCCGGCCTTGTCTGTGTCCTGCCCCGCCCTGGTGGCTTCTGGGGGTCCTTGCCACAGTTCAGGATCATGTCTGTTGCGCTATCCTGGATTGTGGCCTGTCTGTCTGTTTCCTTGCCGCGGTCCCGCTCCCGTCATGTTTGTTTGGGGCCTGTCGGAACCACGGGTCAAGGTTGGGCAGCTAGACACAGTTGGGAATCCACTGTGGCGACCCGGGAACGCGTAACGTCTTAAATTATCCAGTGACTCCAAGGTCCTGTTCCTAAGTGGTATATTATAACTCCATAAACTTTTTGGATTCACATCATTCTTTTGCGAGCACTGTTCTAACTAGACGAGCAATAAGCTTTGGTGAAATGTTAGCTGGAGAACCCTGTAGCACTGGATATCATGGTATTCCTGACACCTTTTCACCTCACCCAACACTGTCCTATTTCTAAACTTGATTTCTAGTCAAAGACTATAGTGAAGGATTGGACAAGGTGACTCTCTCATAATCTAGGGTGTTCATATTTCTGAGGTTCTTGTCTGTCTGGTTTCAGTCCTGAATTTGGTAGAGACAAAGTGTTACTGTCATTAGCTGAGAGTTTCTTCTTGGCAATGGAAGAAAACCCAGTATCCAAGCTGACATGTTCAGATCTGTCTGCTGTCTTTGACCTCGGCATATTGTTGATATGGCTGTAAGCCATGCTAGAGACATATGAAGTGGTAGTTGAATGGCTCTTGTTTTTTCTCTGAGAAGATCTGGAGGGAAGTATTGAGTCATTGTTCATCTGCCCCGAAATCTCCCTTATGTGGGATATCCCAATTCTGACACTCCCCCCTGTTCAAGGTTGTTAGGTGAGTGAGTGAGACCATGTGGACTGCAGTGCAATCAATTGGCTAATGATTTTCAGCTCTGTGTCTTTTCATCCAACCCAGATGGTGCAGCAGACTCATAGTTTCTAGCCAAGTTTGTATCTTGGATGAGAGCTCATTGTCTGAGGTTCAGTCTAAGCAGGATGGAAGTGATGCTGTTTAGTCCAGAAAAACATTTCAAGACAGACAGCATATCTTGGAGCTAGACGTGAGATTGGGGTTGCTATCACTACCCCTTGTGTTAATTAAGGTCCATATTGGATCCTGGGTCTGTTTTTGCTCTTTTTATTAAGGAACTGCTCAGTCACCTTTTGGAGATGAACAGTCCAAATATTCACAGTGCATCAGCAGCCACAAACATACCCGATAACAACCCTTTTGCCAGCAGATAACAACCTTTCTTTTGGGATGGAGATTTCACCCAAAACAATTCTGCTTGCTACTTCCAGCTGCTATTTACATGGAGCTATTGCTGAATCAAAGAATCATATGGCTGTAAGAGACTTTATGGATAATCAAACAAAGGAATTCTGCCTGTCCTATGTCTCTCCACCAGTGAAGCTTTAGCCATAGTGGAGACCACAATATCCAAATCAACCCATCCCAGGGGAATGAGTGTGTCAAAAACTTTAAACAATACATCCATGTTTTTGTCAATGCCTGTTGAATTAAAAAAGAACAGCAAGCAAATTAAGAGTAAGTTTTTTTCATAGAAGCAATACAAGTGTTCCACAGCAGACCTTAAAGCAGGGGTGGGAACCTCTTCTCTCCCAGGGTGCCCTTTGAAAAGTAGTACAAGCCCTGAGGGTAGCATAGCAGTCGAGGGCACGGGGGCTTCAGGGTTCTCTCAGGAAGAGCAGGGTCCAGTTGATGGATCTATGCCATGGATATTTCCCCTGTCTTTGTGTGTGTGGCCTCACCTCTGCTCCCTAACCCTGAGCTCCGTCTTTCAGTGCTTGGGGGTAGAAACCAGATCCAGGCCAGATTCTGGAACTGAAAAGGGGCCAAATAAAAACAAGCCTCTGGTCCCCTAGGCTCTCCACTCTGCCTTAAAGTCTCCCTCTGAGTGAAAACAGAAGTGATGGCTCCTGCTGTCGCCACGGATTTACCTGGTGGGAGCCATTACCCCAGCTGGGAATTGGCCTGACTGCCAAAGAAACATGATGGCAGCCGGGGAAGAGAGGGGGCAGGAAGACACATGTCTGAAAACACCCTCTGTCATATACATTAAAAAGGAACTTGCGATATTTGGAAATGCCTTTTATTTAATTCAGTATTTTGGGAAGGTATAAATGTGAAATATTAACTCTATAGTTCATTAGATGCCTATTGCAAACTATTGTAGAAGTTCATACCATTAGTGATACTCAAACCCCAGTATGTTCACAAACCTCCCACTGATTTTAATGGGAGTTGGGAAATATTGCTCCAGATGCAGAATATTAAGCGATTGTATGAGCTACTATGGCATTTTGGATCTAGTGTCACAAATTATTTGGGCTCACTTTGCTCACTCAGAGTCTTGACAATATAATTGTAACAGCTCAGCCAAAGCCATTACATTGTATTTGTCTACGGACTATTCAAGCTCTACTCAGTTCATGCGCAAGTGACGCAATGGACTGTGACAGTTCCTTCGGAGGCATTCCAGTCCATCGTGTCTGTGCAAGCATTGTGTGTGCACATTGAGTCCACATGCTAAAAAACCTGATGAAGTATTTGTCCCCAAAAAGGTAATGTGCATTTCCATTTTGTGCCTTTCTAAACAAAATATGTTAGTCGTTTGTCATTTCCTCACAAAGCAACCCAAAGCAGTAGTGCCCATCATAGATTAATGACTTAAATTTTTCACTTTCAAGATGAAAAAACAAAAACAAAACCCCGATTTATAATTCATAAGTGTCAGAATTAACTTGCTGGAAATGTTAAGCTTTCTTACCACTTTTAAAACTGCGATGCAACCAACAGGAAATTGGAATTTATAATTGGAAACAGGGGCACAGTCTCCCCTATAGCAGCATGAAGAGTGCTATTATAATACTGTCACATGAAGGATCGACTCACCATAATTCCATTTGGCACTGAGGGCTTTGCAGCCACCACTCCTGATGTGCAAGGAATTCAATAATGTAAAATACATAGTCATATTTTTGCATTTATTTATAGGCTCTCTTTTTAATTCCAAAACAAATTTCAGTGTAGCATACATAATTCTGTCTGGTTTTAGGGGTTTTCATTAAACTATAAGTGAATTGCCCTTCTGGCTGAAAATCTGTTTTGCTTTGCACTCCCTTCCCTCCCAACGTACTATATTCCATCTTAAATTCCACATGGATTCTATAGATTTTATTTAAGCAGTACCAAGATGCACAAACACATCTGCCCTAGAGAAGTGTGCCTCTTTTAACATGCAACCCACCACTAATGCTCCTTTTTCATTTAGGTTTTTCAATTTGGACGAATTCCAAATCTCCATTTATTCCAATAGAAACACTACTAATTGCACAAAGCATCTTAATAAAGAATGGAAACAAGATTAAAAAAAACCCTCCTTCTGGTGTTCTAATGTGAAGCAGTTTTAAAATAGCAGAAAGGTACTTTATTTTCACAGCCTCATTTAGACCTCTTGAACAACGTATTATTTGGTGCTTTCGTCTTAGTAAAAGATAACAGTTGGCAAGTTGATGGTAGAATACAATCCACACGGGTGGGGGAATATTTTTATGTATATTTCCCCATCTTTTGTGAAGGAGAAACTTTCATTTATTATTATTCCTGAATTAAGCACGTCAGAGATTCTGAAGGAGAACAACCCCTGTTCTAAGAACCTTAAAATATATGGGCAAACAGACTGGAGGAAAGGACTGGAACAAAATAATTTATATACAAGTCGGTGTGACTCAAGGTAAGGAAAAAACAGCAGACGAGACTCTTAGGATCCTCAAAGGGTATATAAATATGCAAAGGTTGCAGATATTTGTAAAGAGGGACTGGGCATTCATGCGGACAGCAAGAATATTCAGAGTTTTTATAATCAATGCTGTCCGAAATTTTGAAAGCAAAGTAAAAATGAAACTTCATGCTAAGACCACAGTATTGAGAATCAGGGTGAAAGCTTCCTGGGGCAAGATCTCTCACATTTCACTACTGTGGGAGGAATGGGAGCTGTTGATGAGAGAATAACAGAGGATTTGGGAATGACCTTCCAGTGTAAGACAAGGCAGAGGGAGATGTTAAGAAAGACCTGAGAGCATAGGCCTGAACAATTGAACAAAAGTGGGTGTCACTAACAATGACGAACGGAAAGAAGGAAAGGAAATGGTTTGGGGGGGGGAAATAGAGTTTTGCTTAAGCCAAAGCATCCTCTATTAGAGAACCAATCAAATTTCCTTCAAGTATGAAGCTCTGCTAACCATCCTTATCCTGCACATGGATGGTCCGCTCCTCTTTTTATCTAGTCAAAGAATTCAAAACAAAGAATTCAACGTGAGGCAGATAGCGAGCATAGTCTTCAAGTCAGTAGTTTTGCCTGACCAAAGACAGCAACCTTGAGGCAGAAGTTGGATGAACCCTCCATGTCCTAGCTTTTGAAATCTATGTTAAGGAAATCAAAATGAGGGGAAGTATTTCAAATGCTATCAGATATATTCATGTTTATGTGCATGCAAAATTAGGGCTAGTCCAGACATTTTCTGACAACCATTTTAATGGAAACTGTATTTTTAAAACACAAACAAACAAAACACACACACACACACAAACCTTTGGAATGTTCTGTGAAACATGCTGGTTGCAATGAAATTTTCCATCGTAAAATGGTTAGGGGGAATCATCTGTCATGGGGGAGACCAGGAGACTGGGCTGAGTCACATCAAGTGAATTTCCTTCTTCCATGATAGAGAGGAGAGTCAGCAAGGCTGGTCCTGGAGGGTGGAAATCCATCTCAGTTGTGAATGGAGACACTTTCACAGTACTGAGGAGGGGGTGAGCAGTGCTCTATTGTTGTTGAAAAATTCAGAAACCCAGCATTTTTTTTTCTGGATTGAACAGTTTATTTATTTATTTATTTATTATGTATTTAGATTTCTACCCCGCCCTTCCTAAATGGCTCAGGGCGGCATACAAAAACAAATAAAAAATACAAAAAAACCAGCATAAAATCACAACCCCCCAACCTTCTCCTTCCCCTCGCCCCTCCCTAAGCCAATCACAAACTCCACAAAAAAAAAACCCAAACCCCACAAAAAACCCCATTCCCTATCCCTGCCTGCCAATCATGCTGTCAGGGATTTGAGATTGTCTGCTCCTGGCTAACCCAAAAAAACACAAAATTTAAAACTGGATTTTCTTTTATAAGGGAAATAGTGACTAATAAAGATCACAAAGGGTGAAAACAGACATGACGCTAACCACCCTTTAACCACCCTTGGTGGTTATTTATGCATGTTTCAGTGCTGTATTGGTGCCCTATGCAGCCCTGAAACATGCATAAATAACCATCATGTCTGTTTTCACCCAAAGAACAGTAAATTCTCCTCTCCATTATGGCCTTGAACTTTTTTAGCAGGCAAGGAAGGTGACTTCCTGCAGAGCCCCCTGCAAAGGGGGACTTGCTGGGTTAAGAGAGAAGGTCACAGGCAGAACCATAGTGTACATTGCTACATGTCTCTGGGATGGCCAGAACACTCAGGGTGATTTCAGATGTGACACGGGCCCTATTGACCACGTCATGGAATCACCCAAATGATTCCCTGGCAGAATCAGACCGGCCCATCAACAGACGAGCCAGCAGATTCCGCCTGGGAATCGGGGAGGGGGCGGGGCTGAGTGGCGCAATGTGCGGCCACACAGCCCTGCCCCCCCCCACGCTTCCAAGGCTGCCCACCCTCTGGGAGACGGGTGGGCGCCGCAGCCAATGTGACCATGGCGCCCGTCTGCCCCCCGGGGCATTGACCACATCCTGGAATCAGTGGCGAGCATGGCCGCCGATTCTGGGCCGTGGTCAGGGGCCAGATGAGACGTTACCACGCTCAACCATGGTGAATTCCGCCATGGTTGAGCATGGTAACATCACGTCTGTTGGGGGCACAAAGTGATTCCCGCCGGGTGTTCACCCCTGGCGGGAATCACTTTGACCACACTTTCGGAGATGGTCCCCGGACCATCCTTAAAAGCGTGGCTATTTTGATCCCCGCCGGTGGTTCACTGTGGTGAACATCTGGCGGGGATAAAACAGATGTTATGGAACCATTCACCACCACAGGGGATTGTCTGTGGTTGAGCGTGATCTCATAACGTCTGAAAATACCCTCAGTCTTAGCGATCATTTGTTTCACTGTCAATAATATTGCAATTCATCCTGATTGGCTCCCCAGTGGTCAATCACAGGGTATTTTCAGACGTTACGAGATCACAGTCAACCACAGTGAACCACGGTCAATTTCACGCCGGCCGCCAGATGTTCACCACGCTCGATTCCCACATGGGGTCAATGTCAACCACGCTTTCGGGGCTCCCCGCAGGACACCACTGCAAGCGTGGTCAAAGAGATTCCCAGCGGGAAGCAACAAAAAGTAACATCTGGACGGAGACCACGGCCCGGAATCCCCAGTGGGATTCCAGGCCGTGGTCAAAGCGGGCAGGCACTGCGGTCACATTGGCCACGGCACTCGCCGTCTCCCCAGAGGGCAGGTGGCGGGGAAGTGGGGTCGGGGCTGTGCAGTCACAAGTTGCACCGCGCAGCCCCACCCCCTCCCCGATTCCCCGCCGGGATGACCCAGCATGTCTGTTCAGGGCTTTTATTGGCCACAGGGGGTGGTTGTTCGGTTCACCCCCACCAGGGATCCACCGTGGTGAATCGGGACAGCGTAACGTCTGAAAATACCCACAGTGGCACCTTATGTGATTGACTGCATCAAGTTAAACTGCATATTGAAATGACTAAAGGTACATTCTCATGAGAAGAAAAATTGCAAAAATCTGTTTCTCACAGAGTTTTTTCTTTTTTTCTTTCTTTGCTGTTTTTGTTTTTTTAAATTAGATTGCAGGATGCCTTGACAAATAACTCACAAGTATCAGACCGCAAACCAAGATTTAACAATGGCTATTCTAATTTCTTGTAATGTTAGAAGGGACCTTTTTGCCAACCACATAAAAACAAGAGACAGCCATGCAGCATCATGGGATTGCTAGAAGTGGCAGGGGCAATATCCAAAGTAAAGCTGAAAGCAGAGAAGCAACAATAACAAATGTATGAAGAAGGAAAAGGCACAATTATTTTCTCCCACAGAAAATTTCAAAAGCATGAGAAGACACTTGTGTAAATGTGCCCTGAGAGGTTAATATTAGTGTTTCCCCAAGGGAGCTCTGCTCTCAAGATTGAAGTAGGAACACGCCTGTTAGTGCCACACAGGGGGTGTTTCTACACACACATTTCTCCTGCATGTTTGCTGTTACATCCTGAACTTTCTGTGTGTTTAAATCATTCACCCAGATCTTAAATATCCGGCTCTTTGAACTTCTGCGTAGAACTTCTCCCAGAACTTTTGTGTGCAAAAGGTTCTCGTGATAAAATGCTTTGCTCTAGGCAGCTGTCTGTGGTCATTTGGTTTCCATAGCAGCCTGTCACGTCTACAGCTGCAGCTGCTTTAGGCTGCCCCAGGGGAGTGTTTGTGTGAAGAATGCATCCAGGAACTGCCTCAGGGCAGTGTGTGTGTGTGTGTGTGTGTGTGTGTGTGTGTGTGTGTGTGTGTGTGTGTGTGAAAAATGCATCTGGAAGTTACTTCTGGACTTGTAAACCCAAAAGATTGAAAGATCGGGAACTTTTAGGGGTGTGTAAAAATGCCCAGAGCTAGCATGCTATACGCAGCAGTGCATCTTATATAGGGATTCCTATAGCCTGCAGGATTTGAATAGCTATGTTCCCTGCCTCCCCCTCCACATTCTCCTTGAAGGGAAAAGTCACGGGAAATTCTGAGGATTATTACCTAGTAGTGTTTCCTGGGCACTCTGGCCCCTCCTACGGTGTTGCCTCAGAAGAGATAATATGGCCCCTAAAGAACTGTAGGTCATGTAAACTATGGACCAATTGTAGTACTGGTATACCAGTAGCACTGCCCTTTTTTGTACTAGCTCATATCTCAATACTTGCTTCATTGTTCTTATTGACTCAATCTTTTATGAAATCCAATCAGCGAACACTGCAAGCATTCTAAACACCTGTAGCTCACTATTTGTGAGTTATGACAAGCATCATATGCTCTTACATATTATCTAATGGATGAAACATGTCTCAGGAAAACTCAAGAGGAAAGATGATTAACATTATTTAAAGATTAAATAAAATATGCATATTTATTTAAAAGGTTTCTTTTGGTGGCTGTCTTTGCTACATATTGCTTATTTTAAAAGTATATGAGTGAGCATATTTTTATTAAAAACTAAAAATACGTATAGCAATGTGAGCATTCAGATATTGCTTGCTATAAGTCATTCCATCTCTAGAAGAAGGCAGTTGAGAGATTATATTTTTTTCTCAAAAATATTTTCTATCGACAAGAAACAATAAAGCGGTGAACTGGTTGCACTGAGACAGCACAGTAAATATGGCATCTTCTTAATATATTCCTACATGCTTGGTGCAGACAATATAACATCCCAATTGAGATGTCTAATATAGCTAGCACATAGAATAAACACAGATTCATGAGAAAATATAATCTAGGGTAGAATTTTTGTTTCTAAAAGTGAAGGTCAAAACCCTAGCATTTTCTGCATCAGCAATGTTCTCTTAAGTTCGTTTGCCACTGCTGACATCAATAACTTCCACTGAATTGCTGAGCCAGGTTTTCTTTAAACAAAGTGTGTTATGAGGAAAGGACTGTAGAACAAGAACTACTAATTTTAATTAAAAGATACAGTGAGAAATTATTACTCAAGCTTTAACCTCTCTATGTACTGCTTAGTTTCCTAGAAGTTCCTACTCCTGTGAATCCTGGGGTGTTTGGATCCGGTCAATTGTCTTCCACTCGGACGTCTCTGAAGAACAGAAGTTCTGATTGTTCTCGGTGGTGCATGTTAATTAGTCTAATAGACACAATATTTTAAAACAATTGAAGATCCATTATTTAAAATCATTTTGAAATGTGCAATCCTATTTAGCTGATGGCTTTATCTCAAAGACAAAGCACAGAAAGAGAAGAAACCATTCTAAACCTCACAGTAAGAGTGGGTAAGAATTCATGGCATAATTGAAAAAGCTATTGACGAATGGTGCCTCACCTCCTAAAAGTCTCTCCACACCTCTGAATAATTTTTCTTTAGAATAATAATTGTGTCTCTCTCCTTCTTTAACGTGGGTTTGTTCCAAAGACTAATAGGAATCCTTCATTTTAGTAGCATTTATCAGGTAGAGTCTGTTTATGCTCCATGCTTCCTGTCTACCCTACCAGATATTAGGGATGGGAATTTCAGTTTCAGATTAATCCATAACTGACTGGAATTGGCAATTATGGATTAATCGGAACCAACCCATAAATTGGGGCTTCCAGTTATGAATCTGAGGCCGTTTTTAGACGAGCGCGGCGGTGCCCGCGCTTGTTTTTAAAAAGACCCGGCAGTCCATTCTACACGTGCCGCTGCCGCTGAATACGCGAATGCTCAGGCGATGCGCATTCATTTCTGGCCACGTACGACCGGCCTAAATCGCCGACCCGGTCAGTACGTGGCTGGAAATGGATGTGCATCGCCGGCGCATGTGCGTATTCGGCGGCAGCGTCACGTGTAGAATGGACTGCCGGGTCTTTTGAAAAATAAGCGCGGGCACTGAGTTTCTGATCCATATTTTCCCCCAGTTCCATCCCCTGGGGTCCTGGAATGTCATTTACCATTCTTGGAGAACTTGATTGAAGCATTGCTGCTGCTGTGGGGGCTCTGGCAGGCTCCTTTGCCACAGAGTGCTCCCTTCGCCACAGCATCATTTTGGCCACCACTGTTTTGGTTAAGGGTGGCAGCCATTTTATGCATGCACAAAACAGCTCTGGCAGCCATTTTTCACATGCACAATAAACAGGGAGGATACCATGGAAAGGGAGTCTGCTGGAGCCCCCACAGGAGCAGTGAAGCTTCAATCAAGTCCTCCAAGGCTGGTACGTAACACTCCAGAGTCCCCGTGGATTGTGGGGGTGGGAGGTCTAACCCACTGCCCAGGGATTTGGGATTGATGGGACCCGGTATGGTTCCTTCTGGTTCAGTTTCCCATTGACTTCAATGGGTACATTTCCGATTTATTTCAGTGGGAACCACATATCTGAATCCGTAAAAAGAGCCAGATTTTCCAAATCCGTAAAAAGAACTGAACCAGAAAAAAAAACCTGAAATTCCATCTAAAGTGCATGTGCAAAACCGCTCTGTCAGCCATTTTGTGCATGCAGAGAGGATGCCATGCCATAAGCAGAGAGGATGCCATGGAAAGGGGAGTCTGCCAGAGCCCCCACAGGAGTCCTGGCGACTGGTAAGTAATACTCCAGGGGTTCCGGGGATTGGGGGTGGGGGAGGTCGAACCCACTGCCCCGGGAGTCGGGATTGATGAGATTCGGTACGGTTCCTTCCAGTTCAGTTTCCTATAGACTTAAATGGGAAAATTTCCCATTTACTGAAGTGGGGAAAATGCAAAACAAAATATCTGAATCTGTAAAAAGATCCAGATTTTCCGAATCCGTTAAAAGAATTGAACCGGGGTGGGGGGATACCTGAAATTCCATCTGAAATCCCACCCGTTCCAGATAGGCAGTCTTTTGAAACGGTGTGATATTGAGAATGGTCTCCCTGCAGTTCTACAAATCAGGAATCCTGCTGGCCTCGGACGCCCAGTGATGTCCAGAGTTGCACAACTCTTCCCTCAAAAATCCACCTCTCTGGTTTGAGAGACCTATGGCTAAACTCGTTTTTTGTTTAAAATCACACATTTTAACCCTTTCCTTTCCAAGATCATTTACACTTTTTAGGTTGATAGCTAGGAGAGAGAGAGCTTGTCATTGGCAATGCCAATATTTGTGCATTCATTGACACCTCTGAAGTTACCAGGTGGGTTTTTGGGGGCCAATAAAATCCCACAGATTCCAAACCAATTTGCACCTCTACTGGGAGAAGCTGCTCAGATTGGTATTGATAGTACAAGGCTGCCGCCAGCTTCTCTCAGCTGGCTAACTGTAGCTCATCCAGTCTCTGTACTGAGCTGCCAGAAGAGGCAGATTGAGAGAGGATCAGTTTCAGTAGCATGAGTGGCAGTGTGGACTAACTACAGGTCTGTGTAAGGAATTAATCCCCTCTCATCTCTGCTCTGAAACTGACTCCCTTTGTGACCAGCCACTATACTAACTCTCTGTGGCAGTGCACTTACCCTTTCTGTCTTCACCACAAAATGGGGGCAATCATAATCATACTTGTCAGTCTCACGGGGGAGTTGTAGCAATTCATTATGCAATTCCAATGCACCAACATGCTCAGAAAATCCTCAGTTGGCCTAGAACTTGGTACTCCAGTTTATTTGGACAACTGTCCCTTTGAGAACTCTTTGTAATAATGGACATAGACTCCTGCACAAGCAGCTGGGATCAACTTCTCCTGGTTGATGGGGACATGAAAATCTCTCTTGTAGACACACACAGTTTAAGTTTTTTTTAAAAAATAAAAAATGATTGGATAATTTCACTATTTTTTCCAGAACCCTCTGGCTACTATCCCCTGACATAATCATGGTGAAGAGGAGTAACAAGGTTTCTGAGATGTAGAAAATATATCTCACCGACCCATCTAAAAATGTGTGAAGTAAATGGACCAGGCATCCTGCTCCAATAATGAACTAAGGCTTCACTGGGCACAATTTTCCTTCCTAAAACTGCAGTCTTGAGAAACTAGCAAACACTATGAGACCATCACTTTAATCCATCCAGCATCTCTCCAGTGGCTACAAGGGAGCTGTATTTAAAATCTTCTAAAGCTTTAATTAGAATCCCTGATAGTTCCTTCTGCCTCCAGCCCTTCTCCACCCAGTACATCTGGAGGAGATCTGCTCAGGTAGTTAACTTCCTCCCTGTTAGTATAATTCAGCTGCAGTTTCTCCAGAGCCACAAACCCTTTAAAGGGTCAATGGCTATTACCTTTCAATGGCCACCATTGTATGCTGTGCTGGGGCTAACCAGCTCACAGACTGCTCTGTGGCACTTCAAAAGCTTTTGTTGCAAGACTAAAAAGCTCTGCAGCCTCTAGAACAGAGTGGCCAGTGGAGGCTCTGGCTGCTACTGCCACAGCCTGTGCAGAATCATGCCATTGCCTTCTCTTGGTCCTGAGAACCTTCTCCCCAACTTGTTTGATGAATAAGGGAAGAGGGGGCATTCCCTCTGTACTCTTAAAAACTCTAGGCAGCCTGCATTACTGTTTGGGCAGTGAAACTCCCTACAGCTTCTACAGAAGAAGTTTTTTGAGCCCACAAGCGTTACATGAGTAAACACCCTAGAATTTGGCCTTTTACTCAGATATTCAGCTATTCCTTCTATACTTTCTCTTCAGTGGGTGTTTTTAAATGAACAAGGCGATGGGGGGAGGGTCCATGCAGGGATGCCACCTGTGGTGGTTTTTTACCTGATACCCCCATAGGCCAAAATGGAAGTGTCATGTAAAAAAATACCAAAGGTGGTGATCCTAGGTCTGTGGCCTCTGAGTGCAGGGCTGCCATACCTCCCCTTTAATTCAGGGTACTTATGAAAAATGCATGGTGCAGGGCTGCATTGGTTTCAGTGCAGCCCTGCACCATGTATTTTTAATAAGCATCGTGGATTAAAGGGGAGGTATGGCAACCCTATCTGACTGCCAATGCTGTGGAGCACCCACTCAGGAGGAATCAGTGGGGAGGGATTCAAATGGGTGACTCCCAGCCATTGAGGCAAGCCGCTATGCACTCCCTCTGCCATGGACCATGGGGGAGAAGGAAGAGTGTTGGCTGACCTTTGCAATTGACATGTCTCCAGCGTAAGCATTGGGGAATCTGGGCTCCCCAGCGCTCCCAGCCAGTTCTTGTTAGGGATGGGCGAACAGATCGCGGTTCGGGTTTGGCCGTTCGGTTCGGTCCAGTTCGGTTTGGCCGTTCAATTCATTCGCCACGTTCAGGTTCATCCGTTCAGTTCGGTCGGGTTCGGTTCGGGCATTTGGAAAAAGGCTCTCTGTGCACGGAATGATGGCCTCAGACCCATGATGGTGGGTTCTGGGGCTAGAGTGGCAGCTTCTAGATATTGGCCACAGCCCTCCCTGCCTGTAATTTGGCCCCAGAACCCTGATGGCGGGTCCTGGGGCTGGAGTGACTGTTTCCTGATGCGGTGGAAAGGCATCACCTCTGTGCGAGGAATGATGGCCCCAGACCCAGACGGTGGGTCCTGTAGCTAGAGTGGCAGCTCTAGATATTGGCCACAGCCCTCCCTGCCTGTAATTTGGCCCCAGAATCCTGATGGCGGGTCCTGGGGCTGGAGTGACTGTTTCCTGATGCGGTGGAAAGGCATCACCTCTGTGCGAGGAATGATGGCCCCAGACCCAGACGGTGGGTCCTGTAGCTAGAGTGGCAGCTCTAGATATTGGCCACAGCCCTCCCTGCCTGTAATTTGGCCCCAGAATCCTGATGGCGGGTCCTGGGGCTGGAGTGACTGTTTCCTGATGCGGTGGAAAGGCATCACCTCTGTGCGAGGAATGATGGCCCCAGACCCAGACGGTGGGTCCTGTAGCTAGAGTGGCAGCTCTAGATATTGGCCACAGCCCTCCCTGCCTGTAATTTGGCCCCAGAATCCTGATGGCGGGTCCTGGGGCTGGAGTGACTGTTTCCTGATGCGGTGGAAAGGCATCACCTCTGTGCGAGGAATGATGGCCCCAGACCCAGACGGTGGGTCCTGTAGCTAGAGTGGCAGCTCTAGATATTGGCC
>QEPC01005396.1:2873100-2883253 GCA_003113815.1 Sphenodon punctatus | reverse complement strand
CCCCCCCCATCATGTTTTGCCTTCCAGTCACATGTTTTTGCCACCCGAACTCACCCGAACACAATCCGAACTGACCGAACTGTTCGGTCATTTCGACGTTCGGAATTGAGTTTGGTTCGGTCTGTTCATGTTCGAATTCGGGTTCGGTCATCCGAACAGGCTGAGTTCGGGCCAAACTCCGAACTTCCGAACCGCGTTCACCCATCCCTAGTGATAGGCTATGTCCCCTTCCCACAGTGCCTATGAACAGCGGACTAGTCTGCTGGCATGGGTAGCCACCCTGATTCATACGGGAAGGGGATGCTTGGGTGCCCACTGCGTTTAAGCTGTTTGGCTTGGCCCACACAGAACACTCTGGATTTCCTGGCAGTGCTCCATGCATGGCCACAAGGGTGCTCCGTAGATCACAAAGGTGCTCCATAGCTCATGGGAGTGCATATCCCCCCCACCCTACCTTCAAATGGGTAGGCGTCTCCATGACTCCTGGGTGGACATGCAGGTGAGCATCTCATCTAAAAATACCCAGCAGTTACTTAGGGAACATCAACTTTTCCCCGTCCATATGTGAAAAGGGATTTCCAAGGCTTAAAGCATGAGTCTTTGCAGCTTGAGCAACAAAGCTAAAGCTCTGTAGCTGGGCTGAAGAGGCTCACATATTCTGTGGGTGAAGCACACAGCAGGACTTAGAATGCTCCTCCCCCTCATAGTACTGGTTAATACTTTTTACGGGTATGATCTTCCTGGAGGGATACTGTGTGGGCTAGCAGGTAGCACAGGGACCAATCTTATTGAACTGGATAGAACTTGTGTGTATTAACTGCTGATGTGCCTGATATCCAACAGAGGATCACACTGTTACTATGTTTAAAGCCATTTGTGACTAAAGTATTTCAGTCCCTGCATGTCAGCTGGAGAAAATACACGGTATTAATTCAGGGCAAAGATTATCATCTCTTCTCTGGGGTTATGACCACTCCAGTTCCTTTCAGTATTCCCACCCATTAATTGCTTCCCACTGTGTAGTATTTGGCTACTCCTGTTTCATCACTTTACTTGGAGAGACTTTAGAAAAAGGAAATTGTCCCAAGTGCTTCTGGACTTATCCAGCATTCGAAGTGAATGACAACCGAATGGGCAGCAATGAGAGCCAGTGCATCTTCTCTGCAGCACTTGCAGGGCTCTTAATTATTTTATATGATCTGATGATTGTTTACATGATTTAATCCTGTTTACTTCTCTTCCTGATCTCAAACATTGGACTGTTTCCTTCTTTTCTTTTCCTACACCCAAGTAAGGAATACACTGATAACAAGTAACGGGTCAAATGCTGAGCTCCATATTCAGCCACAGAGTATATAGAGTGCTTGATCTCATGCTATTTTTAAAAAACGTGGTTTAGTTGTTTTATAAGGTATAAATCAGTGTCAGATGGCAAAAATGCAACTATTTTTCACATCGGTCCTTGGCAATCAAAGAATAAATTCTGCTTCCCTTTCACCAAGCTGTACACACTGATCTTGTAGACACTGAGCAAGTGACAAGCATTTAGCACAAACAACTTTGATGAGATCCTGACATCCCTTAAAACCAATGGACCCACTCCCACTGACTTCACATTTCACTTACATCTGTTCAGCAAAACATGTAAGTACATGTTTAACTCCATCCGTAGTCAGCAAGATGCTCACATGACCCATATGCTCCAAATCCCATTGAAGCCAGCAAGACAATTAATGCACAAGATTTTGAGCCCTAATTCAATGGCTTTGCTGCTAAGAGATGGGATTACTCACATGCTTAAAATTAAATATGTGCTTAGGTGCTTTGCTGGATCACGGCCTAAATAGGTAAAAAAAAAAAGAAGAGTAAATGCGTGGGTTTCAGTAGATTGATACCAGTGTAAACCTGACAAAATTCCCCTTGTGTGTACCATGCATTTAGCCTCACTAGTTAGTTTTATGGCAGAAGATGAGGTGGAGACACTTTTTTTTGTTTTTTACTTTTTTTCCCCCAAAAGGCTTTACTGGGATATATAAAGAAAAGGAAACAATTGAATACAGTCAAGACTCAATATGACATTTAGAGTCCCTAGGTTACAGCATGGGACAAGGCAATGACAGTGCTTGACTCATATTTTCTCATGTCTGCCTTTTTCTTTTTTTTCCTTTTTTTAACTTTATTATTAACAATTTAACTAAACTATCACTTTAACCTCTGACTGGTATTTGCTTATTCCAGGTGTAGTTCATTTTTCTTTCTCTCTCATAGTTCATATGTAGAAGTCAAACAGAAACACCATCTCGTCCTCTTTGGCTCCTTCCTTTTGCATAATCTCCGTGCACGGGAGCCAGGTGGCCACAAAATCATCTCTTTTGCCTTTTATATTTGCGATCATTTTTTCCATTGTGAAAAGATACCACATTAAGTTTGTCCATTCTGTCATCGTGGGTTCCTTCTCTGCGTTCCACTTTCTAGCAATCAAATTAATAATTACTATGCACATTTTTTTTACAAGAACTGACATCGTTTTTTAGCCTTTCTGACTCTGGGTACACTCCCAAGAGACCAATTGCTCGCGTGAATGGCACATTTACACTTGTTATTTTATTCATTAAATTCCACACTCCTCTCCATAAGGGCTGTATTACTGAACAGTGCCACCAGCAATGGATATATGTGGCCCTCTCCGCACATTTCCTCCAGCAGAAATCCCCCTTCGTTCCAGCCATTTTTTCTATTCTCACTGGTGTGAGGTAGTATCTCATTGCTAATTTTATCTGAATTTCCCTAAACTGAAGCAATGACACACAGGAGTGCATGTGAATCTTGATTTCTTTTTTCACTTGGTCATCTATACTTTTATTTAAATATTTTTCCCATTTATTTATATATGTGAACCTTTAAACCATATTTTTTGTAGTTCCTGATAAATTCTGGACAATCTACCTCTATTTGCTGTATACTCAAATAACGTTTTTTCAATATCACAAGGGTCTCTGCTGTAGTGTTCATATTCTTCTTTCTGTGAGAAGAGAAAGGCCTTATTCTTTGCAAAAGTTCCAATTGTTTCTTTTACTTCTTCTGTCCGTATGGGAGTGTTTAGAAATCGTAATTGTGTAGGATTAATTTTTGGTAAGTTATACTTTTCAAAAAACATTTTTATTTTTCTAGGATCTGGGTTGGAAGAGGAGTAGAATCCTTTGTAAAAATCTACAAATGCAGCCTGAATATCTTCTGTTTTGGTTAGCTTTTCATCCCCTTTTTGTATTTCTGTTATTCTTGCTTTATTTTTTCTTAATTTGACCATGTTTGCTAATGCTCTCCCCGTTTTATTACTGTGTTCAAAATAAAAGTTTTTTTATAAATTTGCGTTGTCTAGTTGTCTTTTCAATTTCATATGTGTTTATTAGCCGTCTAATTTTTTCTCGTTCTTGTTTTTGGTCTGAATTTGGGTCTGTTCCATATATTGCCTCTATCTTTTTCAGTTGTGTGCATAGATCTGCTATATAAGCCTGTTTTTCCTTCCACCTCTGAGCTCTTACTGCTATGCATGTCCCCCTAATGGTAGTCTTTGCCACTTCCCAGACAGTTTGTGGGGAGTATACTGTATTTGTATTGAATTTGAAATACTCTAGTATGCTTTCCTCCACTGCCTTCCTGCTTTTTTCATCTTTGAGTATGGCTCTATCTAATTGCCATGTTCTTATAGCATCCGGGACCGTCCCTACCCACTTTATTGTGGTAACTATTGCATGGTGATCTCTCTGTAAGCACTACCGGGAGAATGTAACTATCTACACACCTACACATTAAAGATCTATCGGGCCAACTATGGTCAATATTTGTTGACGTAAAAAAATGTATATTCTCTTGCAGTGGGGTTCCAGCATCTCCATGCATCCTGCATGTTGTTGCTTGTTATTTCCTTAACTATATTCATCTGCCAATTTTTCAATTTTATTGTCTTAGAATGATCTAATTGGGACAATGGTGTATTAAGTTCTCCCTGTATCATTGCTACTCCATACATGTTTCCCCCTATTTTTTGTATAGCCCCCTGAATGAAGGGACCTGTTGCCACATTAGGGGCATATATATTTATTAGTGTCACTTTTTTCTCCTTCCAGCACTCCCTGTATCTGCAAAAAGTGCCCCTCCCTGTCTTTTAATGGGTTTTTTTTTTGTTCGAAGCCCAATTTTCCAGTTATTCCTATCATTACTCCTGCCTTTTTTTCCCCACTGAGGAGTAAAAAATATGAGTAAATTTTTTATGTTGAAATCTCTTAATGACCTCCTGTTTTAGATGTGTCGCCTGCAATATATATATATATATATATATTAATCAGCAGTTGCTTTACCCTTTTTCTTTTTATAGGAGCATTCAACCCCTTAACATTCAGTGTCATCGACTTTATCTTATCCATTTTGCCACCTTGCATCTTGTCTCTTTACACCCTGTAATACCTTCCGATTACGCCTCTCAAGGCTTACTTTTCCATCTTGCTTTGTACCAGTCAGATATAACCCTACATACCAAACCATAACCTGTTTAAACCATACCCCTTTCTGTTTGTTTTGCATAGTATTGTTTTCTTGTTCTTATTACCTCCCCCTCCCTCTCCCCCTTTCTTTCTTCCCAAAGGAGATTGATCTGAGGGACATTCACATTCTGAGTATAAAGTGAATTTTATTTTTTTGTCCAAAATGCCTTCCAGGTCCCAAAACCACCTCTGTCTGGATGGGCTAATCCCTCCCTTTTCAATTCTTTTTACTCTATCATCTTATGTGCTCCTTGTATCTTTTATCAATTTTCTAATTTTATCCAGCCCAAACCTCCTGTTTGTGTTTTCCCACTTAACTTATCTTAGCTCAAATGTCTATTACCACCTCTTGTCCCATACGGCGTCGATCTCCTTAACTTGGGGTGTTTTCAGACGTTACATGGTCCCGATTCACCACAGTGGATTCCCAGTGGTGGGGAACCGAACAATGACCCCCCGTGGTCAAGGAGAGCCCTGAACAGATGTGATGGGATCAGGATCATGGCAAGGAATCAGGCCACCAGAGCACAGCCTGGGGCAGTGCAACAGACGTGACACCGAATACCGGTCGTGGTCAAAACACCCAGAAGGCACTGGGGAGGGGCAGGACACAAACATGACCAGCTAAGGGCAAACGAAGCCAAAAGTGCCAAAAGGGAACGCCCACACAAGGGAAACAGGAAGGGAGGGGGAAGAGGGAGAAGAGTCACCAAGGTACCACACACAACAGGCACAGAGACAACAAGGGCACAGTGGAACACACAGCACAAACACACACCTGGGTGCACACACACCAAGATGGGAAAGGAAGGGAATGGGGGACACAGTGGGACAGACAACATGCATGGCACAATGGGCACAGGGGGGAATGGCAGGTAGATCCCCCAACAACAGCACAGCTCACACGGGCACCCCCACATCTACACAGTCAGTCCTGGAATGGGGGGACCCTGAAAGATTGGGGTACAGGCACAGGGGGAGGCCACATGGAACAGGCAGAGGCCCAAGCATGGTCCAGGAGGCACACATGGACCCCAAGCGCTTGCGAGGGTGCGATGGAGGGGAGGCAGGAGAGCCGGAGCCATGCAGCAGGTCCAAAGACACCCGGGGGGGGGGCTGGGGTGCACAAGGGAGTGCAGGTGGATGAGGATGGTCAGCAGCACCCAGGGGAGCCGGGGGGCACTTCGGAGATCTGGACCCGGATACCAGATAAGGCAGCCACGGAGGGGAACAACAGTTGCAGAGGCAGACATGGGGGGCCCCTGGTGGGGCACCGGAGCCACAGGCAGGGGAAGAGGAACCCCAGGAAGCAGGCAGCACAGCAGCATGGGAGGGACACCAAGAAGGGAGCAGGCAGCAGACCACGGCAGCAGGGCGGAGGTGGGAGCTCACAGTGGGGCCAGCACCAGGGGCCCAGAAGACACAGGGGGACTCACAGGCAGCTGCAGGGGGGCATGTGGGGGCCAGGTGGCCCACCAGGTGAACAAAGTGCAGCCAATGAAGCATGCCCCAGTGGTACCCCAGCACAGACATGTGGTGGGCAACGAGGTAGTATGCCTTGAATGGATCCTGCATGGAGAACCCCAACTGCACATCGGAATGGGACCACATACCTGACAGCACCACCAGCTCTGCCGCAGTGGGCTCTGACAAGGAGAAGTCAGCAGCGGGGGGCCAGGGAGGTGACCGAGCTCCAACAGCTGGTGATAGACCACCCCACAAGAGCACTGGTACCCACGGGCCCCATGAACGCAGTCAAAGTAGGACAAAGCCAAGGCAAACCCCCCCTCCACCAGACAGACCATGTAGGTGGCCAGGCTGCACACGGAGAGGGCAGACACGGTATCCACCACAGACCACCCCACATGTGAGCACCTCATCTCCGAAATGTGCCCATCGTAAAAAGGAACCTGTCCCAGCGTCTCAGCATGCAGCCGGCAATTGTGGGTGCTTGCCTCATAGCCAAAGTAATGAAGTCCAGAGCTCAGGCTCGCATAGGCATCCAGAAGCAGTCCAGGCATCTCAGGAGCAATTGCATGGCCAGGGTATGCCACAGGTCACACAGGGCCATGGTCTTGCAGAAGGTCCACATATGGGGGGTCCCATGGGAGCCGGGAGCCTGGTGGAAGCACAGCCAGCCATGGTCCAGCAAGCCAGGGGAACTGACACCATATAAAGGGGGGCCCACATTCCCTGGAAGGGCAGGAGGGGTCGCAGAGGAGCCCCAAGGCCAAGCGATAAGGCCACAGGCCACAACAAGGCATGACAAACGAGCGAGGCATGGGTTGCAGACCCAGCACAGCTGCAGGAACTGAGCACACAGACAGGACAGCCGACACACTAATCAGGCCAGCGAGGACACAATGTTGCCAACACAGAGAGGTGGGAGGTGATGACAGCAGGAACGCAGCTACTGCCAGCATGCCCAGATGCACACTGGTCTGTGCGCAAGGACCCATGCAGGGACAGCAGGTGCATCCAATGGGCCGCCCCCAACTCCCTGGCCCTCCTGCCCACCAGGTGCCTCCCAGGCCTGCCGGAGGGGCGCCCCAGGCCAACATGGGTGCCACCGCCCAGCCACCAGATCGTGACCCAGGGGTGGGCCTACAGGTGGCCCAGGTAATGGGGCCAGCATCTCCCCACCCGGGCCAGTTGGCACCATGGAGCAAGGCTGGTTGGGGGCCTGAAGGATGCACCTAGTGCTCTGTGCCAAGTGGTACCACTCGCACACCGATCAGCTGTGCCTCCTGACCACAGATGTGTACCTGGGTGCCCGCCTGCCGGTTGGCATGTCCTGGAGCACAGCTAGGGCCCGGAGAGCCCACCACGGCCGCAGGTGCTCCCTGGCCCGGCTCAGGGCTCAGCGGGTGTCTGGGGCGGACCGGCAGGCCCTGATCTGTGCCCAGAACAGAGCCACTGTGCTCTGTGAGGTGGCCAGGCACCTCCAATGGTGGAGGGAGACCATGGACCATGCTGCCCAGCTCGCAATGCCCATTGCCCAGTGTGTATGGGTCACGGAATGGGCACAGGGGTGGTGGTCCCAGGCGGTGGCTCAGTGCAATGAGGCTGCCTGAAGGGCACATTTTTGGATGGACAGGCACACCCTACTGTGACTTGCGGAGCTGCTCACGCCCTGGCTGGAGCAACAGCACACCCCCATGAGGACCCCAATCCCCATGGTCCAGCAGGTGGCCATCGGGGTCTGGGTCCTTGAAACGCCCGACTCCTGCCAGTCTGTCTCGCAGCACTTCGGTGTCAGGATGAGCACCATTGTATGTATCATCTGGGATGTATGTGAGTCTGTAGAGGGCGTTCTCCTAGACTGAGTGTTCCAGCTGGTGGACCAGGAGGCCGTGATGGCTGGCTTCGCAGCTGGAGTGTTCCCCAACTGCATAGGCACCGTGGACGGCACCCACATAGAGATCCTCCACTCCTCCGCTGAAGAGGCCCTGGAGTATGTTAACAGACATGGTTACCACTCCCTGCAGCTGCAGGCTGTTGTGAACCAATGGGGGTGGCTCATAGACATCTTCACGGGCAACTCTGGGTGCAGCCACGATTCCCAGATCATGACCATATCCCCCTTCTATGCCCGTATGTACCGCAGGGACTTTGTGGACATGGGGATGACCTGGATCGATGGGGTGCTAATGCCCCCCTGTATCCTGGGGGACCCGGCCTATCCCCTCACCCGGTGACTGATGAAGGTGTACCCGGTTGCCAGGTCCCCGGTGCAGGTGCTGTACAATTCCCACCTGTGTGTAAGCAGGACCATGGTCGAGTGGGCATCCGGGGCCCTCCATCAGCGCTGGAGGAGCCTCGCTGGCTGGCTGGACTACACGATGGAGACCTTGGCCCTGGTGATATGTGCCTGCTGTGTGCTGCACAATGTGTGCAAGACTGATGGGGCAGCCCTCGAATACTCCATGCCTCATCGCCCTACCGGACCTGTGCATCTGTACATGAACGTGGACAACCCATGGGAGTACCAGTACGCCAAGCGCATCCGTGCCACCCTGGCGAGACATATCTGCTGGGAGGCCAAGATGTGAGGGCACTAAACCCTGACCCCACCACCCTGGGGCCCCCACCGGCTCCCTGGGTGAGCCCCTCTATGGCCATCGGTCTGCCCCCACCCCCAGACCCAGAAAAGGACCAAAGGAGGCAGTAGTGGTGCCCTGACACTTATTCTCTCACCCAAGTATATGTGCCCCCTACACCACAACCACCACCACAACCGCACAGGTTTCGTGCCCGCCCTCAGACCGCCCTCACCCTTCCCCCCATACCCCTATCCCCCACATTTTCGGGGCCTCCCCCTTGCCCACCCTGTGGGTGCCGCAGAGCTCTGGGAGCTCCCCCCCCACTGTCTGTGTCCCCCAACGGTGTCCTAGGAGGCCTTGGTGTCCTGAGGGGCAGGCGGTGGTGGGAGGGAGGGAAGACCCAGGGCCTGAGCCCCCCCCTGGGTGGCTACTCCCTCCAGAGGTCTACAGGGACCAGGAGGCGGATGCATGGCCCCAGCTGACATGGCGGCTGGGGAGGCGGTGGGGGTGCCCAGGGGCTGGGCATCGGGGCCCGGGCAGGCAGGATGCCTGGCGCGGTGACTGCCATCACATAGGCACTCATGGTGCCACTGTGCAGAAGCAGCGACGTACCGATGTCATGGGACCTATCCATTTTTGCGGAATGCTCCTGAACCATCCCCTTGATGGCCTGTTCCAGCCGCCCAAAGGCCTCTACCTGCCTGCCATGGTCCTGGTGCTCCAGCGTCCATTCCAGGCGCACCTCTGCCTGGAGCCTCCAGTCCCTTGCCTCCACCTGTTGGAGGGATCACTCTGTGGCTGCCTCCATGTGATCCAAGGCAGCTATCATCTGCTCCCCCTGTTCTGTGGTGGAACAAACTATGTCCTCCACCTGGTCCTCCCTCTGGCATCGTACCCGTGCCCGGTGCTCCCTCATCCGTTGTGCTGGGGGCGTGGCTTTAGTTTGCTGGGGCCCCTCGGGCTGCACTGTAGAGTACACAGATGGTGGTGGTTAGCCCCCTGTCTGGCCACCCCCTGTCCAGGGACATGGCTGGGGGTGTGTGGGTCCCCCTCAAGTTGGTGGCCGGCCCCATGGCTTTCCCCAGTGCCCCACCCCACCCCACCCCACCCCGCATGACCCAGGTCCCCCTCCCAGCCTCCCGGCCTCCCTGCCCCCCCTCCTTGCCAGTGTGCCTCACCTGGACCCTCCAGTTGCTAAATGATTCCCTGCTGGGGACAAAGCATTCAACATCACTGCCAGGCAACCAGCAACAACACAGGCCGTGGAGGGAGATTTAAAGGGCACACAACAGCAGGGAAACGTGGTGGGATGGAGCGAGGTGGAAGGGAGAGGTGAGCAGCAGGTGAGAGAGCAAGGGAGGAGGAGGAGAAGGTGGAGGAGGTGCAGGTGGAGGAGGAGGAGGTCATCCGGCACATGGAGGAGGTGGAGGGACAGCAGCAGTAGCAGCAGCAGCAGCCGGGACGGGCTGCCCCCGGGGACAACGATCGGACCGGGGGAGGAGGCACCCTGGAAACGGGTAAGGGGACTGAAGGGGAGGGGACCCAGCAGCACAGGGGCACCCAGGGGGG
>QEPC01005396.1:2837380-2849423 GCA_003113815.1 Sphenodon punctatus | reverse complement strand
AAATAAATAAATAAATAAATAAATAAAAGGCGTGGAGAAGAGGACAGAGAAAAAGGGAGCAAACATCCCCCCCTGGGAAAAGAGGAGAGAAGAAATAAATATTCCACCCTTACCACTCCCTATATATATATTTAAAAAAACACTCTCACCCATCTCCCTCACCAAAGGCTTGGAGGAACAGTCAGGTCTTGCATTGACATCAAAAAGAGGAGAGGTCCGGGGCCACTCGGGCCTCTGCCAGGAGGGAGTTCCACATCCTCGACACGGCCACTGATTACACCCTCTCCCTAGTCACCCCCAACCCTCCAGAATACCTGGGGAACTTCGAGAAGGGCGTTCCTGGTTGACCACAAGGGCTGATCCAGAGAACAGGGAGTCAGGCGATCCTGCAGATATATGAGGCCCAAGCTGTATAGGGCTTTATAGGTAAGAACCAGCACCTTGAATTGGACCCAGAACACTATAGTCAGCCAGTGCAGAGAACGGAGCACTGGTGTAACATGATCCTGGTAGCCCATCCCTATAAGGATATGTGCTGCCGCATTCTGCACCAGCTACAGTCTCCGAACCGTCACTGTGAGCAGCCCCACGTAGAGTCCAGTCTTGAGGTGATGAAAGCATGGATGATAGTGGCCAGGTCAGAGTCTGAGATGTACGGCCAAAGCCGTTGCAACAGGTGTAATTGGCATAATGCACTCCTCGCCACAGCCTGGGCATCTAGATGAAGCTGTGCATGAAGGAGCACTGTCAGACTCTGAACCTGGGGAACCAGTGGGGTGCGAACCCCATCAATGATGGGGACGCCACACCCACTGCCTTCCCCAATAGCATCACCTACGTCTTGTTGGGATTCAACTTCAGTCGGCTCACCCTAACTCCTGCCTGTGGCCAGAGCAGTCCCGGGTGGGTGCAGTGACCGGCGCACCCACCCATCAGGGTGGAGGCAGGGACACACTGAGAAGCATGGGGGGCAAGGCTGTGCGGACCCATGTCCACAAGACTCCACCCTCTCCCACCTCCTCCCCAGCCACAAGAACATTCGGCAGCCAGGCAGACCCCTACCCGGGGCAAGGGGACTCACCTCGAGGCATGATGGCTTCTCGGTCATCACATCTGAAAATACTTGCTATTCACATAGCGATCTTCAAGTTGTTTAGTGCTGGGGCTATCCCTTTGCCCCCACCACAAGACCCATTCATTTATAAGACCAGAGGTCTCTTAGGGGAAGCCCTGAGGACCATGCCTTCTATATTGGAAATATAAAGGGTGTTAACAGAAGTGACAGTAGAGAGCTGCTGTCACGACCTGATCCAGGTTGGGAATCCACAACCAACATGGACCCAACTGGGTCAGACTGGCCAACAAATGTGCCAGCAGCAGTGACCTGCACAATAATGTGGCCAGCCAGCCCTGCCACCCGCCATGACAGGCAGCCATTACGGCCAATAATGGCCACCATGGCAGCTGGCACCCTGGACTTGATCACAACCCGGGCTTGCCATTGAGGGTAACTTCAGACGTAATGATACCACAGTCAACCACAGTGAATCCCATGTGGTGGCCATTGGTCCCATTACGTCTGTTCTGCTTCCCACCAGATATTCACCACGGTGAATGCCTGGCAGGAATCAGATTGACCATGATTCCAGAGGTGAGGCCGGCCTCACCTCTGGAACCATGGTTAGATTGGCCACAATCCAGGATAGGCCAAACCTTATGTCTGTAATGTTGGCCCATCCCGGATCGTGGCCCAGACCGCGATACGGAATTGGGCGCAGTGGCCGGATTAGCCGCTGCGCCTGCCCATCTCCCGGAGGGTGGGCAGCCGGGGGAGTGTGGGTGGGCGGGGCTGGGCAGCCACATGTCGCACAGCCCCGCCCCTTCCCCAATCCCCAGTAAGAATCAGGCCGGCACGTCTAAAGGATGCCCGGCCTGATTCCTGACCAGGATCCGAAACGGATCCCGGTGCGTGATTCAGCGTGGCTGGCCTCTGGGCCCAGCACGTCTGAAATTACCCTGACACACGCAGGAGCAATCCCAGGCAAACATCTGGCAGCACAACAAACATGCTGGTGACTCGTGGGCCAAAGCGGGCCACCGTGTACCAAAGCAGGCCACCATCACGTTTTTGACACCCAATGACATATAAGATATGTCCAAAGGATTGAAAGTTTCCAGCTTAAAGGAAGATAACTTTATAGCCACTCCTATTTTACAAATGGAGAAACAGTGGCACAGAGTGGTAGAGTGGCTTTGCTGAGTTCACAAAACAGGTTATGGATAGAATCCAGAACTCCTAACTCTGAATCAAGTGCTATTTCCACTGTATCTGATTTGGGACAGAAATGTCTCCTGAAATTAATTTGATGAGAAAATTCATGTTTTCAGAAAATGAGTGGAATAACTTTTTTATGTGAGATATTTGTTCCCAATTTTTTAGAAAGACTATTAATTTATGTTCCCTGTTTAGAAGAATTGATTGTTTTGTATGATTAATTTGGATTTGCTATAGTGTTTTCAACACAATCTTCCACGTTTCTTTGTTATGTACTTTTAAGATGATGTATACATACCAAAAAAGAGAGAAACCTCAGCCAGTGTAAATCATTTTCACTCCACCTTTATGGACATGAATGACAACAAATTAATTTACTCCAGTTTAGGATCTCACAATTTTAACACCTTGCAAAATTTGCTTCAGAGCTTCTTATAGATTTTTATGTAGCTATCTGAATCATCATTTTGATTCTCTTTGTTGTCACATTGCATTAAAAGTTTGTTTTTTCCATTTAACAAATCCAGCACAAACCACATTAATAAAATAATGCTTTAGCTTTCCTTAAAGCCATGTGAGTAAAATATCAGATTTATTGACTGCTGAAAACTTAAATTCTATTCAGCATTTCTAGGATTAGAGATTTATAGTCTGGAGTACTTGGTTGTTAAATCCCTACAATGAAAACCCATATTTCATCTTCTCTATAATTCAAGAAACTGGCATTGTGGAAGTACAGAGGTCAGACTTGAAATCTAAGCCTCAATCCTCAAAGCACTGTGCTGGTTCAAACCCTAAAAGGATTAGATTAGAACTGTATTTGTTTATTGTTGTTTGGGGGCAGATTCCCCGATGCTAATATTTCAAGATACGAAGCAATCGCAATGCCCAAAATCTGAGATGTTTAGCAATTCCAGTATCAGCTTCTTTCTCCACATACTCTAACTTTATTATATTATACCTTAATTCATTGGAGCTAAACCTAATGGGGAAAAGACATTCCTAGAGGACTCCAGTGAAATTACTGGAGTTGTCTCAGGGATTAAATGACCCTAGAAGCATAACTTGCATAGCCAATATGCACTAAACACCAAGAAAGATGTCATCCACCCCTGTGCAACCAGGGTAGCAAGTAATAATAATCTACTTTCAGCTTTCTCAAGTTTTGAGTTTTTGCAGGTGCAGCTGCTCCTGTTAGCATCTAAATACACTTGGTTGCATTAATAACACTTTTCAAAATACGTCAGTTGGAGGCAAAGTCCTTTTGAAAGTCCATTAGCTACTCATGTGAAATAGGAATACAAGAGATTTCTTTTGCAAATCCAGAATTTCCTCCATAAATGAAAAATCAGAGATACAAAGAAATGTCGGTCCACTAGCTTACTGTTTTCTTTACTTTGGACAAGAAATAAAGAAAGAGAAGCTCAAGTTGTACAAGAACAAAAGAGTAAAAAAACAAGAACAAGCACAAATCTAAAATCCAGCCCTCTTGTTTTTAATAGATAGGGCACAGATTACTATAAATTTTTGGTTTGGAGTGGAAAGGATTTTTAAAAAAATTCAATAACAACTACAGTGGTCTAGTTATATAAGGAGCCCATGTGCCTGAAAATAGAAAATCACTGTATGAATTAAAATCTAATAGACCTGCCTTTAGAAAGTCACACGTCCAATGTCAACTATAGAAGGATTACCAAGGACTTATTCCGTAGTAATCTTCAACGTATAATCACTTAGTTTCTTTTGGATTAGATCCAGTCCATTTCATTAACCTGGAGTAAGGTTTTTTCCTTACTTGCTTTTTAATCCACTCTAGCCTGATTTACAAAGATTAACTTTAGATTGAAGTTCTTGAGACCTACATCCCCAGCCATAATATGCAACTTAGAAACACATAGATCATAAAAGATGTCTCAAACAATGGTCCATTTCAATTTTACTAATTAAAAATAGATCAATTTGAAAATGACTGATAATGCCGGAACAGTTTCTTAGGGATGCTGTACTTGCTAAGCATTCCAAAAGCCAAGCCTTTGGAGCTAAACAATGAACTACAATAAATGAGAATATACTCATATGTCAAGAAGACAGAGAGAGATCCTGTTTTTTAATAAAGCCGGAACAAGTAGGCATCCATTTTATGTGATAGCCATAAATAGGTTTGAAAAGTAAAACTAAATACATAATGACAGGGACTAATAACGTGATCCTCTGGCTGCGTAATGCTGCGCTGGCCTTTAGCGATGGTGCCAAATCCATTCATTTAAAGAGGACTGTTTTCAGCACTGAGTTCTGACACTGTGCAAAACAGCTGCAGGATTGCACCCCTATTCTTCTCCCAGTTAAGCAAAATCAGTGCTTCATTTGTAAAAAGTAAATTGCCGGGGCCCAAGCCTGCCCCAGAAGCCATGCACTTGCCCCAGAAATCACAACTCCTGGCCCAGAGCCTGTCAGAGCAGAGAAATGAACCCTATCCTCCAGCGAGCAACCCAGCCACTGGACCACCCTGCCTCTCTACAACTGTATATAAAACAGGAGTTCTTTGGATTTCACCTATATGATGGCCAGTGCAGGGGGTGTGACAGGAAAGACGTTGGGTGCTTTTAGACAAGCATCTCCCCACCCACCATACACCGTCACCTACTATACATGTTGCAGAGCTGCAGTGGTGCCCTATGAGTGCCCTGCAACATGTATAATGGGTGGGAGGTTGTTGGGGGATGCTTGTCTAAAAGCACCCATTAATGAAAGCCAAATAAACTATCCAGGGTTTTTCTCGATTTCATTTCCAACCCTGTAATGGCCAATATTGGCCTTTTCCTGGTCTTCCATGTTTCAGGATATACACTCCTACTGGCAACATTTCCTGGGGCTCTGCCCCACCCCCTTTGAATTTAAGTGCCAGGACTCCACACACAAATTAAACCCTGAGTAAAATTTAAAAAAACAGAATAATTTTGGCAATGAAAGAGTTACACTGGATTTACAATGATATAAGTGAAAGCAGAATTTGGCCTGGGATATTCAATATGTGAAAATTATTAGTGAACAACAGAAACAGAAAGTTGACTGGATGCCATATTTTAATGAGAATTGATAGAGAGAGAGACCAATATGCACAGGTTCCCATCCATGTATTCTGCATTTCCCCCATTGCCAGACAGTAAATGTACAGTAAAAGAACGCTGCATACTTCTTTCAGGATTCAACATTCCCTGATCGGGTGGCATAGCAAGGAGAAAATTTACTTGAGAAATAAGACAATCAAAAGTTCTGGGTCTGCTGTGTTAAGACACGGTCTGAATGGATTATCCCTATTGTTTATAAAACAAAGCTGTATATTTCAGCTTTTCTATTTTAAGTTTTAACGACGGGCATGTCTTCCTAAAGCATTTCCATTTCATGGTAGTATTTGGATTTCTAAGTATTTTGATATAAAACAATAAAGAAAACATAAGCCTTTAAGCCTTCCCCAAGTCTGATTGACATTTTTTTCAATCCAACCTGCACTTTTACACTGCACGTCCTGTATTACATTTTTATAGAGGTGACTCTTTTTTCCAGGGAATGTTTTTGTTAACTGAAATCACTTTTCATGAAATAGCCTAAGACCTGAACTTATTCATCATTCATACCCGGGTTATTTTTCAGTGTGTTGCCAATCATTTGTCACATTGGCAGCCTTAGTATTTATTGACCAGTAGTAGTCATCTCTCCACTTGGAAAGGACATGAAATATGGCCATTACCAGAGATATAAATGTCTGGGACAGAAAGAACAGAAAAGTCTAGTTCAGAATTTTAACTATTATGTTTGTAGCCACCTTGCTATTCTAGGGTTTGAAAGTTTCCCCCTCCCTCCCCTCCCTGTATTTCCCATAGACTAAGACCTTTTTCACACAGGTGCTGCCTCACACGTCTGCAGTGGGGGAGGCACCCATGGGAACGGCGGGTGCAGGGGGGATGGGTGGGCGCCCATGGGAACACCGCAGGTGGTGGGTGCACGCTCCACCCATCTCCACCCACTTCAACCCATCACCCACGGGCGGAGCAATGGGCTCCAGTGCCAGTTGCTCTGTGCATGGAGATGGGCAGAGGTGGGTGAAGATGGGTGTGTGCCCTTGGGAAGAGGTGCATACCCACCTCCAACCACCGCGGGCGCATACCCATCCCCCCACTCACCGTGGCCCGTTTGAAAAGGGTCTAATAGACAGCTAAACAGTTGTTGTGATACCCATGGAGCAAATGTACTCTGTGGTAGTACCAGGCCCCTTGTATTATGCATTTTCTCTCCACCATTGCTGCCAGTGGGGGAAAAATGTATGTATTTATTTATTTTATTATTTATTTCTTGCATTTGTTCCCCGCCCCTCCTGACAACAGCTCGGGGTGGCTTCCAACAGTCATAAAAACAAATATAAACCACATATAAAACAATTTAAAATACTCAGACAAGTTAAATACTTTAAATACAGAATATTAACGCCCTACCCATGATGTCATCCCAACGAAGAGCAATTTGTCCAGCTGTTCCATGTTTATTTTTCCACCCTAGGAGGAATTGGCACTGAATCTGGCACTGAGATTGACAATCCCTGAAGAACCGCACTGAAGCCTGAAGCCCTGCACCTCATTATTAGTAAATTGTAAGTTATTTCCCTTCATTTTACCTTAAAGAAAATTCCATTTTTCTCTCCTAATAAAAAGGTTTTCCTAACACTAAGGAACTATTCCCTCAGTTTGCAAACTCAGGGAGTGTCAGGATCGGGGGTGAGGGAGGGCATCCAAGACATGGACAGTTTTTACACGGATGGGGGTTGGGGGGTGTTTCGGCGTGGTGGGTGTAGGGGTGTGTGTGCCCATTTACACAGACACATACACACCTCCACCTACCTCCACCCACCTCCACCCACGGAGCATCCTCCATTCTGTCAGAGGGCTCCATGGATGGAGGTGGGTGTGCGGCAGGTATTGGTGGGTGTGCAGCAGGAGCACGCACGCACAAACACCCACCATCCATGGTATTTACATGGGTGCACACCCGCCAAATACCCATCCCCCCACCCACCTGCGGCTGTATACATGGACTGCCCCCCCCCACCGCACACCTGCCCGAACACCGAGCCGGGGGGGGGGAAGGGGGGTCTGTGTAAAAACAGCCATAGGCAGATATGAGGATTGGGAGACAGAAAGAATATCAGGGCCAGGCCACAGAGTGTAGAGAACAAGGTTGGAAGGGTAATCAGTGGATCACAGAACAAGGCTGAGGTGTAACTAAGGAGAAAGAAGGTGAACACAAATGATGGGGAACAAGTCAGGAAATAGCACATAGACCCAGCTCAAGCACAGAGATTGTAGTGGAGGCCAGCACCAAAGTCGTTAATCAAGAACAAATCCCAGCAGATGCAGTGGGAGAAACAAAGAAGACTCTTGGGAAAGTGAATTGCCTTCAGTATCAATGAGGCCATTTGTGTGTGTTTACCTCAGTATGACAGTGGTTCAGACTGTTTGGCCTTGTTTTTAGAACTGACCTTGGACTCTGGGTCAGTTGTATCTTTAGACTCTTGTATTTAAACTCATTTTAAGTAGGAAACATCAAATGTAAAATTACTCTACGGGGGGCCAAATGCAGCCCTCGCCAAGTTTTTATGTGGCCCCTTTCCAGTTCCTGGATCTAGTTCCTACCCCCAAGCACTGACAAACTGAGCTCAGGATAGGGTGGCCAGATAAGCAAGTTCTTACAGGACGCTTATGAGAAATACAGGGTGCAGAGCCAATGCAGCCCTGCAACTTGAGTTTCTCATAAGTGCCCTATAAAATTTGCATTTCTCACCACCTTAACTCAGGATAAGGGGGCAGGAGAAAAGATGAGGGCATACACTCAGGGATAAGGGAGAGATTCATGGCACAAATCCATGATGTGGACCCTTCTATTTTTTAATACATCCCTTACCACCTCTGCCTCCAACTTCTGTGTGACCCGCAGAGCTTGTACTTATTTTCCAAGTGACCCCTGGGATGGAAAAAGTTCCCCACCCCTTCTCTACACTGTATAATATTGAACCATATTTTTTAAAATAATACAATTATGGCATTCTCCTTCTGGAGCAAGAGAAGTGGGTCAAAGGCCCTTTCCATACAGACACTCTAAGGCCACTTTTACATGGACGCCACCCACCCACAAACACCTGGAAACACCCATCAGATGGGTGGGATAGCGTCCGTGTAAATGTCCACAGGTGGGTGGGGGCGCATGTACAACACACCCGCCAAAACCTGCCAACAACCATAGAGCAGCTGGGAAGAAGCCGGAGCCCACCGTGGATGGAGGTGGGTGGAGATGGGTGTGGATGGGTGTTCAACACCCGAGCGTCTGTGTAAAAGCCAAAACACCCACACCCATGCAGAACGGACTGGCGGAGTCCCACTGTGCTGGCACCATGGGGCACACATGCGCAGCCACACAGACACACCCACAGGGCGGGGGGGGACCTGGATGTCCGGCTTTGAACCCATAAAGGAGGGAGGAACCACGGCACATGTGCATGGGCTCCCACGATGGCGACCAGGAAGGCCTAAGAGAAGGCAACGGGAGCCAATGCCGCCCCACACAGGGGAAAGGGCTGGGTGAGCACAGGGACCCTGGGGCACTGGCGGGGGTTAGAAGCCCCGGCAAGGTGGTACAGAAGGGAGATCCCCCCCAGGTGGAAGGCACAAAGGGGGGCAATGGACCACTGGCAGGGGGGGCAGGGGGGAGAAATGGGTGGGGAATTGTGCCAGGAAATGACACAGCACACGTGTCCCGGCACAGGGCAGAGGGGCCACACTGACCCCCCCAGTGGACGACCCTCAGCCCAGTACCTTCCAAGGGCATGGCCCAAGGAGCAGCAGCAAGAGAGAGGTGAGCGCTAGGGCACACACACCCTGGGAGGGGAGGGCTGCATCACGGGCCTGACCACCAGGCCAGGGAACACAGGGCAGGGGGCAGCAGCATAACCCATTCCCCCATTACCCACAGGACAGCTCCCAGACAACGGAGCACCGCACCACCATGACGACGGCCGAGGAGGGCTTCCCAGACAGCCAGGTGAGCAAAAGGGAATCCCAGGTGGGATGGGAGGGCAGGCCCCATGGGTGGGCAGGGGGGCCAGCAGGAGGCCATAGTAGGCCATAGTAACCCCTATCGCACTACCCCCAACAGGACATGACAACCACCACAGTGTCCACATCCACAGGGGGGCCCCATGCTGCCAAGCCAGTCGGCCCCCCACATGCGGGTCCCAAAAGGGGGAGCCCTGGTCCAGGCAGGAGGTCAGGAACTTTATACACGTGTGGGGGTCCGAAATGGTCCAGCATGACCTGATGCAAAGATACAAGACCAGACAGGTCTAAGAAGCCATCATCCAGGAGATACAGTGGCAGGGGTACAATAAGAATGTAACCCAGTGCATGCAGCAAGCAAAGGACTTGAGGTCCGGATATAAACATATCAGGGATAATAATCTCAAGTCCGGCCGGGCCATGTGCACAGCTGAGTTCCAGGAGGAGCTGGACAAGTTCCTCTGCATGGATGGGGACATTGTGGCCTCCCGCACACACGGCAGCGCTTTTGCCAGGGGCAGGCACAGGGCCAGCACACAACCCCCCCTGACAGACCCCACAGAGCAAGGGGGGAGGGTGCCCCTGGTGAGGCCAGCCACAAAGTGTGAGGGGACAGTCCCATTCCACAGGGGGAGGAGGCGCCCCGGCGATCAGAGCACCGGAACACCACACTCCGCACGCGCCCACAAGACCCACAGGCCATCTGGACACAGGGACAGGGGGCGAGCGCGGAGCCAGCAAAGACCCAGGACGGCCCCCAGAAGGCGGAGGAACTGGATCCAGGTATGATCACCCCAGTGGGGTGGGGAGTTGGGGAGGGTCTGGCCTGGACAGAGCCGTTGCGGCCGGGGCCGGGGGCAGGCAAACGGTAATGGTACCCCCTCCCATTGCAGCTCAAGCCAGGCTGTAGGTGCACAAGGTGGAGGAGGAGGAGGAGGAGGACGAGGGGGCCCAGCAGCGCCCCACCACCAGGTGGGCCACCTGCCATGGCAGGACATACGGGCCATGGAGGGCCCGGGTGCTGAGGGGGGCAGAGGTACAGGGGGAGGTCACCCAGGGGAGAGCAACCACAAGCAGCAGGGCCCAACAGGGGCAGGGCGGCGGGTCCAGGTGGGAGGGGTGCATGGGCCCACGGTGACTCCCACAGCACATCCCCCCGGTCGGGGGCCCTCCCACGGCTTACATCCACCAGGGGCCCACCCCATGACCGGGCAGGGCAGGGGAAACCCACAGGGGATGGCTGAGGGGAGAAGTCACGCTATGGGGGCCACCCCACCAGGAACCAGGGGCCAGCGGTAGTGGCCAGCAGGGCACACAGACAGGATGCACTAACGGCCTGTCCAACCTCCCGTTCACAGATCAGGTGCCTCCTCGCACGGGGAGAGCAGCTGCCAGCAGCGTGGAGTGGAACTGGGAGATGCGGGCCAGGAACCTGCACCAGAGGGAGGACCTTGGCAGGGAGCTGCTGGCAGAATCGCAATGGTTAGCCGAGGTGCACTCCCATGAGCTCGCACTCACCAGGGAGCTCATCAGAGGGAAGGCAGAAAGGGACCAGGAGATCCTGGCTGCCATGATGGCCTGGTCCCGCATCAAGCCCCTCTGGGAGAGGCGCCAGGTTGCCACCCTCCAAGGCGAGCAGCGGCACACCTGTGACAGGCTGGAGTGTCAGGCCGCATGGTTCATGGACCTCATGGGGGAGGCCATGGAGGCCCTGCAGTGTGACCCCTAGTGCGACAGGCCACACCATGCTGTGGACGGAGGGCCGGCAGCTGACCAACACCTCGGCGGCTTCCCACTGGTTGCAGTTCCCTCCCCCCCCCCGCATCTCGGCCATACATGGTTCCCCCAGCAGCAACCCTATCCAGGCCTGGTCCATGGGGTCCCCCTCCCCCACATGGCCGTGCACCCCAGGTCGAGCAACCACCCATGGTGGCCACTCCACCCCCACAGGTAAGGCCGCAGCACCCTGGGCCACCAGGGGTCATGCGGTGCAACACCGGGGGGGCAATGGGAATCTGGGGACCCACGTGAGGCAGGACCCTGGTAGGGATCACAGTGTGGAACCCACACTGAGCACGAGATGGGGAGCGACTGCCATTGCCAGGGGAATGTGCACCTGCATGGTGAGGCAGTACATGATGGGGCAGATGCCATGATACCACGGGCAGCCTGTCCCAGTGGGGACACCTTCAGGGAGTGCCCTACGGCACATGCCCTGCTCCTGTGGGGCGTAGGGGGATCCCCGGACCCCTATGGGGCACCCGAGTGCCATTGCACTGACAAGGGACAGAGGTGAGTGCACACGGGATCCCTTAACCAGGGCCCCGATTCTTCTGCAATTTCCCCCCAAAAATTCTGTGACCCTAAATTGAAAATTCTGCAACCCAATAAAGTTACAAAACAAGTCTAGTAAAATTTAAAATGTCAGATGGCGATCCATTTCCTTGTACCAATGAATAAAAAAATCTGCTTATATTTTTTTGTGAGTATGGGTATTTAAAATATCAGGCAACCCCCCGCCCCCAACACATGACAAAGCAGAGGGTACAGTTCCTAACCCCCCCAAAAAAAACCACATGGCAAAGCAGAGGGCACAGATCCTAACCCCCCCAACAAAAAAACACATGGCAAAGCAGAGGGCACAGCTCCTAACCCCCTCCCCCCCCCC
>QEPC01005396.1:2814928-2837205 GCA_003113815.1 Sphenodon punctatus | reverse complement strand
CCCAACACAAACACATGGCACTGCAGAGGGCGACATCAGGCAACCCCCCCCAACACAAACACATGGCACGGCAGAGGGCACAGCAGGCAACCCTCCCAACACAAACACATGGCACTGCAGAGGGCACAGCAGGCAACCCCCCAACACAAACACATGGCACTGCAGAGGGCACAGTGGAAAACCCCAACCCAGGAGCCCCCCCCCACCTACTTACCTTATGGCTGGAGCAGGTGGTGGCAGTGACCCAGGAACGGCAGCGGCAGTGGCAGCAGCAGCTGCTCCAACGTGCTCGTCCCCATCCAGCTCCTGGCCTCTTCCTGGTCCCTCCCAATGGGGCCTCTCAGGGCGACGCAGCTGGATGATGTCATCTGGATGCGCTGCGCTGGGAGGCCCTGTTGGGAGGGGCCAGGAAGAGCCCAGGAGCCAGAAACAGCTGCTGCCAGCTAAGTAAATTAATTTTCTAAATGGGGGGAGGCAAGCCCTGGAGGCTGGGGAGGGGAAGCCCTGAGAGTTTTTAAATTCCCCTCCCCCTGTGGAATCTCCTGCCCTGCGTCTCCCCAGTGCAGGCTACAAATTCTGTGCTGGGGTAAGTGGGGCAGGAGATTCTGTGGGGGGAGGGGAATTCTGCAGGAAATCTGCGAATCACAGACCCGCGTTTCCCTCGGGGCCCTGTCCTTAACCCACTCTTGCTCCTCCAAGCACGGACCAACAGTGGAGGCTGGTGTGGAGTGGCCAGTGGATGACAGGGAGGCTGGACCATCAGCCCGGAGAGCCCTGCGGTCAGCTTCGGTGAGGGCACGCCAACCAGCGAGTCCTGGTGGTGCGACCAAGAGAGGAAGAGGCTGTCCCAGATGTTGACCCCCGCCCCTTCCACTGTACATGTCCCCTCCAATAAAGGTGTTGTACCTATACCATGCTGTCGCTTCCTCTGTCCGGGGGCATGGGGGGGTTGTGCGGCATGCAGGGGGGCACCGGCAGGTTGGGGGCTTTGTGCAGTCCCTGGCCAGCTGGCAGGTCCAGAGGCTAGACCAGTGATGCCTCATTCAGGGGAGGTGGCAGTAACAGGTGTGCACTGGACCTGCTCACGCGAACCGGCATGTGTTGGCCGGCAGGCATGTGCGGGGCCAGCACCACCCGCGGCCACCAACAAGGGAAGGGCACTCACTGCCGAGCAACCCACGGGCCCCGTTCCCTAGACCCAGGAGGCCACACATGGAATGGTGGGTCGGATGCAGGTAATGGGTAGGGACCAGCAGTGTGGAAGGGGGTCCCAGGCCTAGAGACATGGGTGTGGGTCCGGCGCTGCCCAGCAGTCGGCTGGCCGGGCAGCAATGCGGTGGCAGATGGTGTCCCTGTGCCCCTCAGAGTTGTTCAGGGCCTCCCCTCCCTGGCCACATTGGTACAGGGGCACTGGCCCAGCTCAAGGCACTGGTGCAGGAACACCACGAAGTCCAGAAGGGCACAGCGTTGGACAGCCGCCCTCCTCGCCCATCACACAAGCGCAGCCCTCCAGAGGTTTGCTGCCTTCCGCCGCCATGCCCCTATGAGGGGGGACCACCAGCTCTGCAGATGGAGCATAGTAATCTGCCGGAGCAGCATGCACAACAGCAGGAGGCCCGTGCCCAGGAGGGTCAGCACTTCAGCCGTCGGTCCTCGACACACCGTGGGCATGTGCTGTGAGTGCGGTGCGCTCCGCTGTCCTGCCTGTGTTCATGGCCCGCTCTCCCCTGGTATCACGGGAGCTCCCCTGTGTTCACCCAGTCCAGGGTTGCCATTCTCTGTGTGCCTCAAGGTCCCATGCTACAGCCCCTCTGCCCCAAAGCTGCCCACAGTGTGTCCTTTATGTACTGTGTAGGCCGGTGGGGCGGGGCAGTGGGTGGTGATGTGATGGGGTGTGCTGGGGCAGCCAGCATGTGCCGGGGCCAGCTGGGAATCCCCAGGAGCGGCCCGGGCACATGGCCGCCGGGGGGGATGGGATCACGCCCAGTCTGGGGTACCCCTGCCCCCGCACCCACACTACCGTCCCCCTGGCCTAGGTCCACCTTTGCAGGCTGCAGCAGTGTGCGCTGTGGATACAGTGCCTGGTGCGGCTCCAAGCGCTGGTGCTGTACCTGGTCTTGGTTCCCTTTCATCTCTCGGCACCTGCAGTGCATCCCTCCTGCCCTGTGCGTGGGTTGTGGCGCCTTGCCCACAGCATGCCTACCTATCTCTGGCATGCAAGGCCACCTGTGGCCAAGGGTATCCTCTCGGTCAGTGCTTGTCCCACTTGGGGCCGCCCTCCATCTCCTGCCTGTTGCTGCACCGGAGCAGGCCCCGCTGCTGCCATGGCCATCCGTTCTGAGTGTCCCTCAGCCGGGGATGTCAGGGAGGGTTGGTCTCCCTGTGTGGACATGCTGTTGGTGGCCCTCTGGCAGAGCCCTGACATACAGCTGTTGGTGGGTGACCCCGTCGGCAGGGGGTGGCTTCCGGCTCCTGTCGCGGTACATGTGGATGCTGGGTCACCAGGTCGGGGCGCCGACGTGCCAGGCCCGTTCCCTCAAACTCGCCTTCTCTCCCCTGTGCCCACCTCCTTGGGGGTACCTGCTCTCCGTTGTCGTGTCATGGACCGCAGTGGAGGTAACGGCGGCTCACGTGCTGATGCAGCTACCCGGGTACGTCCTTGCCTTGCTGTCTGGGGGTCCGTCTGTTGCTGCCCTGTACACTGGAAGCCTCCTGCATGCCCGCGGCATCCCGTACACACCCTTGGACGTGGGGGCCCTCCTGTGGGACTTTGGCTTGCTGGCCCCCAATGTTGGTGGGCCACTCCGGACCGGGGGCCCCACCACTGCAGAGCTCACTGCCCTTCTATCGATGAGGGACCTTCCAGCTGTGCGGGCTGCAGCCGCTGGTGCAGATCCGCTCCTTCCGCGCTACCTGATGGATGCTCATATGCGCTCCCGGGGCTACTGATGGGGCCTGTTTGCCTGGGAGGGGCTAGCGCCGGGGTCACACACACCCCGGGAGTGCTCATGGGACTGTCCATGAGCACCCCCTTGCCGCCACCTGCTTGCAGCCACCCCAGTGCCCGGGAAATTACTTTGCCACCCCTCCCCCCCTGGCTCCGATGGGGCCATGTGCTACCATCTGCATCACTGCTGGCTGCCACCTCGAGACCCTGGACCCCACCGCCCCCTCCATGGGACCGCTGCTCCTTCCTGATGAGGCTGCCTGGTTCCCTTACCTGCCCTGCACGTCAGTTCCTGTGCCCTCCTATTGTGCCTCTCTTGCCCGGGCATGTGTGCCCCTGCGGCCCTGAGCTCTGCCTCTCTGTGCTTGGGGGCCGCTTTCCCCTGGCACCAATAAAGAGCTGTTCTGTGATGGTGTGTCCTGCTGTGCCTCTGTTGCTGCTGTGGTGGCTGGGTTCCCCTTCCCCTTTGGCGGCCCTCCTGTCCCTATCGGAGTGGTTGTGTGCGAGGGGGGTGCTTGGTGTACACTGGTGGGCTCCGGGCTGGTGGAGTGGGTGTGGGCTGTGTGGTGTGTGTTCCCCTGGTGGCTTCCCTGCTGGGCGCTGCTGCCTAGGGTTGCTCCTGGAGTGGTATTGGTGGTGGGTGGCCGGCTGAGCACCCGCTGGCCTCGCCTGTGTGTTGGTGTGGCCTGCCCCTCCCCTCCCCTCCCCTCTGCTGTCTCCCCCTGTTGGCGTGGGCTGTCTGTGGAGGTGGCGATGGATGGGTGGCAGCAGCATGGGCACTGGGCATCTGAGCGTGAGTAGGGGTTGCTGTGGACTCGGCCTTTGGCCCAACCGATCCCCCTTCTTTGTGTGGGGGCAAGGGTGCTCCTCAGGGGGGGCTCTCAGCATGTGGGGTGTTCCCCTGGTGCTGTTGCTGTCCCCAGCCCTCCCAGGGTCCATTGCTGCATGTGGTCCCTATGGCCCTGTCCCTTCTCTCCTGCAGCTACTGTTGTCATGCTCGTTGCAATCCTGCACCTGGGCGCGACGATCCTGCAGCTGGAGTGGGCAGCATGGGACATGTGGGCGGTGGGGTGGGTGTTTGAGGGCATCCGTGCATGTACTGGTGGTTTGCTGGGCCCTGTGCCTGTGTCCCTCTGTGGAGGGTTCTGTTCCTTGGTGCCCAGGCCGGCTCTGATGGCTGTCTCCTCTCCCTCTGTCCCTTTCAGTGCAGGCCATGATCGTGAAGCAGACCCGGGAGCAGGGGACGCTGGTGGAGCTCCTCCTGCTCATCCTGGAGTGGCTGGACCATCTGGACCGCACGCAGGCCGAGCGCTGGCACCGGGTGCGGGGTCGCCAGCCGTATTGACGGGGATTCTGAGCTCCTCCTGCTCATCCTGGAGTGGCTGGACCATCTGGACCGCGCGCAGGCCGAGCGCTGGCACCGGGTGCGGGGTCGCCAGCCGTATTGACGGGGATTCTGTCCCGGGCCTGCCTCTGCTGGCGTTGTTCCCCCCTTCTGTTGCGCCCCATCCCCCTGCCCTGCCCTGTTTGTGTTGCCCCCTGTTGCGGGTTCCCCATGTTAATAAAGGCTTTTGTGTTCCTTTCCTGGTGTGTCCGTGTTGGGCTTTGCTGTGACCTCTCCCCTTGTGCGTGTGGCTTGTGGGGGTGCGGGTATTGCCTGTGTTGTGTGGATGCCTTCCTCCCCCTTGCCTCCCCCGTGGGCCATGGGTCCATCCCTGTGTGCCTCTGTTGCCTGCTGTTTGTGTGCAGCTCTGATGTGTGTGTGTATGGGGGGGGCTGGTGCCGGGCTGTCTGGGCTCTGTGCCGGGGCTGTGTGAAGCCGGCTCCTTTGTAGTGGCTGTCATCCCCTCTCCCTCCCGCCCCGCCCATGGGGTTCCTGGTGGCTGGGGGGTGGAGCCACATTGAGCGGCTTCGTTTGCCCTCGGTCGGCCATGTTGTGCCATCGCTGCGCCGGGCGGGGCTCCACCGCCATTCCCGTCCATCCGTGTACTTGCACGGGTGTTTGCTGGGTGTTTCCCGGGATGGGTGTTTGGGCATTGGGTGTTTGCAGGCCCCTCCCCTTTCCTTCCCACAACACCCCCCAGTGCTGTCCGTGTAAATGTCTCTCTGCTCAGCGCCGCCGGGTGTTTGCTGGGTGTGCTCACCCACCCATCTCCACCCATCGGCGTTGCTGCGCCGTCTGTGTAAAAAAGGCCTAACTGATAAAATTGGTGTCACGTTTTATTATACATGTTGCAGGGCACCCATAGAGCACACCTGCAGCCCTGCAACATGTATAATAAAATGTAACAGTGTCTGTGTGAAAAGGGCCAAATTCATTGCAATGGTTTCAATGGGTAATAACCACGCTGGAATTTAGCCAAAAATATACACCAGAAGGATAGCAGACAGGACTTGCATATGGTTTGGTGTTTATACAAGCGAACATCTAAAGTGCCTGATAAAAAAAAAACCAACCATTGAAGTCAGCGGCATGATTAATATTGACTTCCTTGGGATTGGGTCAGGTCCTTTAATGGCAAACTTTTGATGCACTACTGCTTCTGGGCACCCAAGGAAGCTGTAATAACAGGACTTTTCATGCATTAATAAGAGCAAATCCTGCCAGCTTTCACAACAAACAAAGAGACAGAAATGTATTTAGTTTTGAGTTGCCAAAAATGACCAATTTTACATTGCCATATATCAACTTTTTTTTAGAAAACCTTCAACATTTCCTTCAAAAAATAATAGAAACTTCAAAAATTAATAGAAAAAATATTTCTTATCAAAGTGTCTTATTAAAAAGCCATGTTTCAATTTTAAAAAGTTAACACAAAACATTTTGACCAGCTCTAATGACTGTGGATTAGCCTTGAATAAGTCACTGTTAATCCTGAAAGAGGCAAAATCTCTGCCACAGATTCTACAAGAAAGGACAAAGGAGGCCTATTCTGGAAGGAATCTCAAAAGGCAAAGAGCAACTTCATGAAACCAGAATCAGCTCAGCTGAGAGACTAAGAAGCCAATTGTGCCTGGGTCTTTGCAGGAATACACAAAGGAGGGAGAAAAGTCAAGGAAATACTTGTCCTTCATCCTGCAGAGGTCAGGAACAATAACAGTCTTTATGTTCAGAGAATGAAACGACTCTGCAGGGTAATGCCTCTAGCCTGTATAAAGAGGTTGTGGATAAGCAGAGGCCATGCCCCCCTTGGCCTCTGTCTGTAGCACATGTATGGGTCAGCAGGGCAGGGACATATAACTGTGGAAAAGAACTTACACTGTCTCCTAGTGCTGTTGCTGGGCATTTTGCCTGTACACCAGAAGAGTTAAGGACACTTCTGAAAGTTAGTGCTCTGTTGTACTTGCTATATGGTGCCATTACCACTATACAACTACCACCATACATCATATTATCCTCTTTCTCCTATGATAATATTCTCCATTGTACCATGCAATCTGAATCAGCTTTGTCCAGAAGAATCTGCAAAAATGAAGAGTGTAGTAATAAGTGCAGAAAGTGCAGGTGGTGGTGCACCAGAGCTCAAGAGCCTCAGGGTCCATATCCATTTGGAATGTGTGCATAGGCCAATAGGTGATTAACACCCACAGAAGACTTGCTGAGGGGCAGTGCAGCATTCCATCTTCTGCACCAAGGACCTTTCCAATCTAGCTACACCTTTGTTGTGAGTGGAGCATAGGTGGGATATCAAGGAATGTTAATTTGACTCTGATTTTATTATTTCTGAGTGGGGCAGCAGCCCAGCTGCTGCAGGATTACCCCTAGTGGAGTCACCTGTGTGCACTGGCATCCAGTTTGTTATACTTAGTCCTGCTGCAGCTATGTGCTCATCTTGGAAGACTCTCACTGAAAGTGCCAGCAAAAGACACAACATGATACCTGTCTTGTAGATCAAATGCATGCAAAACTAATTGAGTTCAGCAGGAATTTGGAGGATGTAAGGTAGTAATAGTTTTAATGATTGTTTTGCATTTGGATTACAATTTTGCTTTTAATAGAAATTTTGGCAAAATATTGAGATTCTGTATTCAAATTCTGAATGTGAAATTTTGATGTGCATATTTGACCAGCTATAGACATGTGCTGGAATTTCATTTCTGACTAAAATTAAGACATAATGAAATTCTGTATATGAACATTTTATTTAGTAGACGAGCTCTATTTTGCATTTTTAAAGAACCTCTTGTGAAGTGCTGCTTCATTATATTTCACTACCATGAAACTTAATGGAACAGTCTCCTTTCTGCCAATGGCATCTTATGTTCCTTATACTATACAAAGGGACCCAAGAGAATTCCTCTGTTTAGGGGAATCTACCCTGGCACAGAACTGGGAGAGGGAGCATTTCTTCTGTGCAGCTGCCACCTAGTCCAAACACACCAAAAGGGAGGTGAGAGAGGAACTGATCATGGGCTATGGTATGTAAGCATATGACACAGCTCAATGAAGAGGCATCAAACCTGTTCAACCCCTGGTGTAAAGGACATTAAATTACTTTGCAAAGGAAAATTTAAATTAGGTTAAATAAGACATAACACAAGCACTGGTGAGTTGAAGTTAGATTCTCTGCTAGCATATCAGTTATTGGTGAGTTATAGGGTGATTTCAGACATTACAGGCGCCTGAATCACCACAGTGGATTCCCAGTGGTGGCAACCCATCTAACCACCCCCCACAGTCAGCGGTCAAGAAAGGCCCCAAACAGATGTGACGGGACCGGGACCACAGCAGGGAATCTGGCCACCAGACCACGGCCTGGGGCAGCACAACAGACGTTATGCCAATCCCGGGCCGTGGTCAAAACACCCAGAAGGCTCCAGGGAGGGGTGGGACACAGACATGGCCGGCTGAGGGCAAATGAAGCCACAAGTGTCTACAGGGAATGCCCACACAAAGGAAATGGGAAGGGAGGGGGAAGAGGGAGAAAAGCCGCTGAGGTAGCACACACAACAGGCACAGGGAATATGAACAAGGTCACAGTGGAACACACAGCACAGACACACGCCCAGGTGCACACACACACGCATGGGAAAGGAAGGGAAGGGGGGACACAGCGGGACAGACAACACATGGCAGAACGGGCACAGGAGGGGAAATGACCCAAGGCAGGACAAGGGGAATGGCAACCAGACCCCCACAACAGCACAGCCTGCACGGGCACCCCCACAGCTACACTGCCAATCCTAGAATGGGGGGACCCCATAGAGGCACAGCACAGGCACAGGGGGAGGCCACACGGTCCAGGGAGCATCCCAGGAATGGTCCAGAAGGCTGTCAGGGAGCCCATGCACCGGCCAGGATGCGATGGATGGGACAGAGGCAAGCCAGGGCCAAAGAGTGGAGCAGCCCTTCCACAAGCTGCCCTCTCCCCCGGGAGGATGCTGGGAGGTGCAGTCTGGGGTCCCCAGACTGCATCCCCATCAGTCACAGAGGCACCCAAGGGAGTGGGAGGCATGGGCACAGAAGGGAACGAGGCCGGACCAGGAAGGATAGCAGCACCCGGGGTGCCGGGAGCCACCTCAGCATGCAGGAAACAGCCATAGGAGATGACAGCCACGGAGTGGGACACCAGTCGCAGAGGCGGACAGGGGGGGCCCACAGAGGGGGCACAGAGGCACAGACAGGGGCAGCGGGACCCCAGGCACCAGCCAGCACAGCACTGAGCCAGGGACATCATGGAGGGAGTGGGCAGCGATTCACGGCAGCTGAGCGGAGCCAGGAGCCTATAGCTGGGCCAGCATCCAGGACCTGGAAGAAAAGGGGGGGCCCTCACAGCCAGCTGCAGGGGGCCACGAAGGGGCCCGGAACTGGGTGGCCTGCCAGGTGCACAAAGTGGGGCCACTGAAGCATGCCCCAACAGTACACCAGCGCAGACATGGTCCAGCGGGTGGCCATTGGGGTCTGGGCCCTTGCAACACCCGACTCCTGCCACTCCATCTCGCAGCACTTCGGCGTTGGTGTGAGCACCGTCGCCAGGATCCTGCGGGATGTCTACGAGGCAGTGAAGGGCGAGCTCCTGGACCGAGTGATCCAGCTGGTGGACCAGAAGGCCGTGATGGCCAGTTTCGCAACTGGGAGATTCCCCATCTGCATGGGCACCCTGGACGGCACCCACATAAAAAAACTTCACTGTCAGTGGGAGGGGGGTAGGAAGGGGAGAAGCACCACCCGTTCACAACTCTCACACACAAGGGAGCTCTGCTTGTGAAGTGCGGAGAAAGGAGGCCCGTCAGGATAGTGTTTGGGTCTGTTCATGTGCTTACACACTCTGAACGTCGACCCCTATCATCATAGGGCACAGAGCTGGGAAAGGGGTCCAAACTCACTACTTGTACGTGCCAGGGAAATGGTAGGGCGGATAAGTGAGGGAGGTGCCAGGTCCACAGGGGAGGGGTCCCAAGGTTCACAATAGGGTTCACGGGCTCACACACTCCAGGGGGAAAGGGGAGGGATGGTCCCAGGACGGAAGGGAAGGCCCAACCGGGCGAGCCCGCAGGCTCTCAGTCACACACTCAGTAATCTGGGTCAGAGGGAAAAGGAGGTCACACATACACAATTATATCAGGAAAGACAAAGACACACTAATACAAACAGCAGGAAGGGAGCAGGGTAAGGGAGGAACACACAGCAATCCAAAACAAGAGGGTAGTCAATTTCACCACTTAGCTCAGGGGGGGCCAGTCTCTCCAGGGTTGTAGCTCTGTTCACCGGCACTGCTACTCTTGCAGTGCCGGCCTTTGTAGTGCTGGCTCTCACTCAGTCCCGGAGCCATTTCCTCGCCACTTTTGCCTTTGGTGCCTCCGTCTGGGGGCGCCTGTAACCGAGGCGCCGTTTTAATGCTGGTGAGTGGAGCGGGGTTCACGTGCCTTCGGGGCCGCTGCCGCGCCGGGCAGCGGCTGCGGCGGCTGACATTCACCCATCCACTGGGGAGGTCTCGGAATATATCAACCAACACGGATACCACTCCCTGCAGCTGCAGGTGGTCGTGGACCACCGGGGTCGGTTAATAGACATTTACACGGGCCACTCTGGTCACAGCCACGATGCCCAGATCATGGCCATCTCTCCCTTCTATGCCCGGATGTACCACGGAGACTTCGCGGACATGGGGATGACCCGGATCGAGGGAGTGATGATGCCTCCCTGCATCCTGGGGGACCCAGCCTACCCACTTACCCACTGGCTGATGAAGGCATACCCAGTAGTAACCCTGTGGAGGTGCTCTTCAATACTCGCCTGTGTGCAAGCCGGACCATGGTCGAGAGGGCCTTCAGGGCCCTCTAGCATCTCTGGAGGCGCCTCATGGGCTGCCTCGACTACACGGTGGAGACCTCCTCCCTCATGATCAGAGCCTGCTGTGTGCTGCACAATGTGTGCGAGACCAAGGGGGCTGCCCTCGACTACCCCGTGCCCCGGCGCCCTCCTGGCCCCGTGCCTCTCTATGTGAACACAGAGAACCCGCAGGAGTACTGATACGCAAAGCGCATCCATGCTGCCCTGGCCAGGCAGATCAGCTGGGAGGGCGAGGGCTGAGGCCGCGCATTCCCAGAAGCACCCTGGCTCCGCCCCATCACACCTATGCGCTCCTGACCCCAGGCCCACGAACAGACACATGGAGGTGACTGCGGTGCCCGTGTGTTTATTGTTTCACCCTTCTACAAGTGCTCCCACCACCTCACCCACTTCCCACCTCCCAGTGATACCCCCCCTCAGGCTACCCTCCCCCTTCCCTCCCATCCCCCCTTCCCCCATCTCTGGGGCCTCCCTTGTGGCCGTCTGATGGGCACCATGGAGCTCCCCTCCCCCCTGCTATCTGTGTCCCCAACAGTGTCCTGGGAGGCCTCGGTGTCCTGAGGGTCCAGCAGTGGTGGGAGGGTAAGCGGGCCCGGGGCCGGAGGGACCCCCCTGGCTGTCAGCTCCCTCCAGAGGCCTACAGGGACAGGTAGGTGGAATCATGGCCCCAGCAAATGTGCTGACAGCTGGGGCAGTGGTGGAGGCAGTAGGGGTGCCGAGGGGCCCAGCATCGGAGCTGGGGTAGGCAGGTTGCCCTGCAGGGTGGCTGCCATAACATAGGCACTCATAGTACCCGCGTGTAGGAGCAGCGAGGTGCCTATGACATGTGACCGGTCCATCTTTGCTGAGTGCTGCTTGACCATCTGGTCTATGGCCTGTTCCAGCCACCCAAATGCCTCAACCTGCCTGGTGTGCTCTCGGTGCTCCTGCCTCCGTTCGAGGCACACCTCCGCCTGCAGCCTCCGGTACCTGGCCTCTGCCTGCTGCATGGCCCTTTTGGTGGCTGCCTCCATGCAGTCGATGGCCTCGATCATCCGCTCCCCCTGCTCTGTGGTGGAGCGTTCTATGTCCTCTGCCTACTCCTCCCTGCTGCACTGTACCCATGCCCGGTGCTCCCTCATCCATTGGGCCAGGGGCATGGGTCCTCCTTGCTGGTCCCCGGAGGGTCACCCTGTTGGGGTGCATGTTAGGAGATGGTTAGCTGCCCCAGCCACCCTCCGCCCCTCCCGTGCCGTGGGTGGGGGGCCCTGAAACCCCCTCTTTGGGAGGGCAGCAGGTGCCTTCCCCCAGCTTCCCCGTGACCGGCCCCAACCCAGGGTCCGGTTTCCCCACCCTGGATCCCCAGGTCCCCCCTCCCTTGTCATGTTGCCTCACCTGGGGTCTCTGGTTGCTCCTTGGGCTGCTCACTTCTGTCCCCCTCACCAGGCTGTTGCAGGTGCCAGGGAATGCCGTGACCTCTGTGGGAATGAGGAGGGGTTGGTGGGGGTCAGCTGTTCATGTCCCCCAGTGGCCCCCAGGCCCCTTCTTTGGGGTCCGGGGCATGGGGGTTGCTGAGGGCGTGCCCGTGTCCCATGTGCCCCCTCCCCCCTTGGTCCCACAGAGGTTCATGTCCCATCCCACCCACCTGATTACCCTCTATGTCGGTGTCTGAACCCTCCAAAGCAGGCCCCTTGGTGTGGCTAAGGTCCCCCTGTGTCCACTGGCTGATGGTGACCAGGGTTCCAGCCTCAGATCCTTCCACTACGGATATCGGCTGGGGGCTCCCAGGCTGGAGTGCGAGGGGGGCCTGCTGGTCTCTGAGGTCCTGGGACGTTCCTCTTTGGGGTGGGGCTCCTGGAGTCAGTGTCTTCGCTGGGGACGGTGAGGAGAGGGGGTACCTCATCCCATTCCCTGACCTGGACCACTGAGCTACCCATGAGGTATGGGGCAACTATGGACCCCTTCATGTGTAGGATGAGGTCCAAGGCATCATAGTAGGGGGTGGTCCAGGCTCCGTGCCCAGAATGCTGGTTGTTTTCTTTGATGGCCTTGTACCCCCTCTTCAGCTCCTTGGCCTTTGACCGGCACTGGGCCACTGTCCTGTGATGCCCTGCCACCTCCATTTCCCACATGATCTTCTTGAAGACGTGCTTGTTGCATTGGTTGACTGCCAGCTCCAGCTGATGCTTGAGGGTCCCCCAGATCTTTATAAAGTCCTGGGTTTCCCTGTGCCCCCATTGTTCCCCTCGATGGTACAGCCATCTCCTGTGGGTGCCCTCTGGGTCATGGTATTCCCCCTCCTCCTCCTCCTCCTCCTGCTCCTCTGCCAGCCCTCCGGCCCTCTCCTCCGGGGACTCGGGCACCCGGGTCCGTTTCTGTGTCTGAGGGTCGTAAGGGGGGGATGGTTACTGGGTTGCCACAGCCCCAAGTCCCTCCCCCTTTCCCCCCCGACAGCCCACCCACCGTCTTGGTGCCCCTGTGACACTGCCCCCCCCATCGGTCCCCTTACCCGTTTACCGGGCCGGCAGCAGGTGCTGGTTCGGTATGTCCCAGCTGCTGCTGCTGCTGCTGCTGCTGCTGCTGCTGTCCCTCCACTGCCTCAGGGTGCAGCACGATCACCTCCTCCTCCTCCCTTGCTCTCTCCCCCACCGCTATCCTCTCCCCTCCACCTCGCTCCATCCCGCCACGTCCCGCTGCTGCTGTGTGCCCTTTAAATCTCCCTCCGCTGCCTGTGTTGTTGCTGGTTGGCTGGCAACGATGCTGCATGCTTTGTCCCCGGCTGGGAATCATTTTTCTTGATTCTGGCCGGTGGTTGCCGTTCACACGTTACTTTTTGTTGTTTCCCTGTGGGAATCGCTTTGACCACGCTTTCGGAGATGGTCCGGGCCGGAGCTCCAGAAGCGTGGTTAATATTAACCCCTGATGGGGATTGACTGTGGTGAACATCTGTTGCCCGCGGAACAGACGTTCAGGGCGCTTTGGCCCCGCCGCAGGATTGACCGTGGTTCACTGTGATTGACTGTGATTTCGTAACGTCTGAAAATACCCATAGTTAAATTCTCTGCTAGCATATCAGTCATTTTATTCAAAACTATGTACCTTAATGAAATTAGGCCTTCAATGTTTCCAAGCATGTCCAGCTGGTAACATGTGCCCATCTGCCAAATGGTCCATTATTTCTCAAAATTATGTGTCCCGAGACAGCAACAAATTTGTTTTCCATGCCACAAACACCAGATTATATACTACCCACAGCATCTTCATTTATTTTTGTTGTTCAAGGTATTTATTTATTTTGATTTTCAAAGCTATGTTGTCTGAATTGTCTGCCTTTTCTGAATGTTTGCTGAATTCTTTGTTCACACCATGTTATTCAACAGTGTTACCATGCATGAAGTTACTTCATGACATTACTGCATGAGACTGAATAAAAAAAAGAAAAGAGACAAGAAAAATGGGGACATCAAACAGCTTTTGCTGGAGTGAAATTTGAAAAATGTGAAAACATTAAAAAAAATTGGCAAAGCCTTAACTATATCTGAGTGGTAGCACAAACTAAAATCTATTATTAAATGTTTTCTATAAATTGACAGACCTCTTAGCATAAGCCAGGAGGCAGATAAAAGGAATTTTTAATGAAAACTGAGAACTACAGTATGTAGGAGAACTGCAGTGTGTAAATGAGAACTACAGTATGTAAGTAAGACAAAGATTTTGTGAAACAACTTTTTAGAACAATAAAGGTGGAATCAATGGGTAAAACCGCATGAGATGGGGTGTGCCTGATCCCCCACCTGCCCTAGGGTGGGCAACTGTAGCTACTACACTTTGGGCCAGCAAGGAGAGCAGACTACATGATCTGGTCCCTGTCCCCCTCTCCATCCATCACCAGCCCCTGCATGCCAGCGGTCAGGCTGAGGAGCCAGACACACAGGGCTGGATGCCTGGACTCCTGCTGTGCTGCAGAATTGGACTTGCTACTGCTAGACAGCTGATGGGGTGCTGGAGGAGCACACATGCTCCTCCTCCCCACCCAACGGTTGATATGGGGGGAGGGACCCATAGAGGAGCACACATGCTCCCCCCACCTGCCCAACAGCTGATCAGGGGAGGTGGGCCCTGGAGACCCACAAATCTCCTCCCACTCACCCAACAGCTGATCAGGATGAAAGGAGCCCTCGAGAAACCCATGCGCTCCTCCTTCCTGCCTAACAGCTGATTGGGGAGGAGAGCCCTGGAGGAGTGCACACACAACTTGCATGCTCCTCCGGGCATAATCCTCATACCCTGCCTTGCGGCACGGCAGCATAAGAACCAGTCAAACAAGGGACAGCCAGTTAACCCACTTTGGGCAGCATTGTCCCACTTTGGGCAATGTTAATACTCACTATATCCCCACTGTTCTCCAGTGGATGTACAGCCTGTTAGCTGGCTGCCCACCCTGCCCCAGGGCAGGGTGAACATCTGGCATCTGCCAGCCATACGATTCACTGCACTGGATGTTAACATTGACCAAAGTGGGATAAAGCTGCCCAAAGTGGGATAACATCTCGTGTGGCTTCACCCATTCCACTGGGTACATTGTACATAATGAGGCATCAGTCAAAGAAGTTAAAACAATGGAAACATGGCGTCAAATTGTGCATGCATACTCACACAAATCAGTGGGATGTTTTGGTTAATTGGACTATTTGCAAGCGCGTGTGTGGACTTGGGCACCAATTTAACAAAGCACTTAAATACATTCTTAACTTTAGGCACATAGTTAAGTGCTTTGTTGAACTGAAGCTATATTGGAATAGTTCATTATAACTAGGAATTTGATTTGATTTCATTTCATTTTTTATTTATATCCAGCTCTCTCCTAACGAATCAGTTCGAGGCTGCTTACAAGACAAACAGGCAGAGGTCCGACGCAGAGGATGTGCGAACAGATCGTGGTTCAGCCATTCAGTCATTCAGTCCAGGAACTGCATTCGGTGGTTTGGTCCGGGACCCGAGTTCAGTTCGGTGGTTTGGTTCGGTTCGGTGGTTTGGTTCGGTTCGGTGGGGATGTATCGGGGTCACGTCGGAAACTGGAAACTGGAAACCAGAAATTTGAGTGCGTGCAGAGCTTGTGTGGAGAGAGAGCGTGTGTGTGTGTGTTGTGGCTGGATGGTGTGTGTTTGCCTGTTTGGTTTGGTTTGACTGGGTTGGTTTGGTTGGTTTGCTTCCGGTTGGATTGGTTGGTGACTGTGTGGCTGTTTGAAAAAAAAATTTAAGAGGAAGATTACAAGGGGCTGGCCGAAGAAGAAGGTGAGGATGGTGGAGGAAGTGGAGGAGGAAGAGCCTGCCACTGCTGGACCTTCAGGGGAGGTGGTGGTCGACTTGTGTTCCTCCTTGTTAGAAGAGCAAGAGGGTGCCACTGCTGCTGCTGCCAGGTTTGTAAAGTTTATTTTTGTTTATTGTTTCATAGAACTTTGAGGACAAGAAGTATACTATCCTTTGCTGGCATGCGGGTGTGTGTGCGGGTGGTGGTTGGCACTGGCATTCAGGAACAAACAGCGGGCATCAGCGGGTGACTGGCAGCGGATGTCTGCCTCTGCCACAGAGAGAGAGAGCGTGTGTGTGGGGGGGCTCTTCTAGCAGTCAGGCACGAGCCAAAGAAGCACCCACCCAAACACATGCCAGGCTGCCAGCCATCCCTAGCAAGGGTCTCTCTCCCTCCAGCTGCCCTCCCTAGCCAAGGGCATCACCCAGAAGGGCAGGATTTGCACGTGTTGCAGGCTCTACTAGTCCAAAGAACGGGAGGATTTCCAAGTGCCAGTGCCAGGCTGCATCCCTCCTAACAGGGGTCTCTGTCCCTCCAGAAGGGCAGGATTTCTTTGCACGTGCTGCCAGCCGGGGACCCCAAGGAGGGAGGACTAGAGACATCATCATAAATGCATGATATTATGTGTTGTTGTTTATGTGTTCCTGTTTCAGAGAGGATGATGAATCCGATGCCTGCTCCGCCACTTGTGCCCGGACCAGAAGAATCCCAAGGCAAAGGTCAGAGCCAGTTGAGGACACTGGGAAGATGAGGTCTTTGGTCTGGAGGTGGTATGACCTCACAAGAGACAGAAAAACAGCCATATGTATGGTAAGGCACCGGGGCTGGAACAACAGGGAATGGATTGCCCTATGACGTGTTAGGAAGTCCCCTGCAGAGAGAGAGATTGGTCAGCCAGCCACTTGTGGAGACAGAATGCAGACAGGGCTTGACAGTCTATGGACCATTGGTCTGAAACAGTATGGTACTTCTTATGTTCCTATCTTTTTATCTTCTTTAGATCTGCAGAAAACAAATGAAGCGGGGCAGTCAGGAGACCACATCTGGGCTCATTGCCCATACCAAGAATGTCCACCACCTCATGGTGGCACTGGCTGGAAGGTGCAGTGGCCGCCGCACAGACTCTGGGGCGGAGGAGCAGAGCCGTCCGGGAAAGGCCTGGCAGAAACGGCGCCACCTGAGGCCTTCCCCCACCAGCTCCACGGATGAGTCGGAAGCCCACCAGCAGAAGTCCATGGAGGAAAGGACTTTTCAGACTCAGCTTGAGGGGCCCATCCACAAATGCATGGACGACATGCGGGGCTGAACACACTCCATGGCTGACCAGCTGGTGGTATGGTTCCGGTAGGTCCGTGCCGACGAGCGTTCCATGGCGGTTTATGCGGAGTACCTCTGCTCAAAGAGGGAGGAGGTGGAACTGCACCACCAAGCGGTCGGTAAGTGGAAGGCCTCCATGGAGGGGGCCATTGCATTTGCTCGCATCCATGGGTACGAGGTGGAGGAGGATGTGCCCACCCCTTGGACCCACTGACCCATTTCCCCTTTCCCCCACATTCCCCCACAAACCCCTAAGTTTGTTTCCTTTTCTATGTTTGTTTATATTTTTAATGTTTGTATAGTTAAAGGTTTTATAAAAGTTATATTTGCTGTTACCTGCTTTGTTTGAGGTGTCCAATCTTTTATCCCTCTGTGCTGCTTCTGGAAGGTGGCATAAGCTGATTGTATACAGCTTGTCACATCCCTATCTGACAGCAGCAGCACACATAGCATATTAGTCCTAAGATGTGCCAGCAGGGTCTCAACTTGCAGAGAGCCCCCAAGGAGGGGCAGGGCTTGTGTCTGGAAGAGGGCATCTGTGGGTGGGTGTGGTGTGGAGGAGTAGGTTGGTGGGGGGGCACAGATGAGAGTTCTCGTTGGTTCTGGAAGGTGGCACGTGGCGGATTGAGCTGGATGCTCCTCCCACCCTCCACCTCCCTCCTCTCTTGTTCTAGTGGGGAGCCTCTCTCTCCCTCTCTGGACATATAGTGCAGGTGTGTGACAGTGTGGGTGGGATCATGATTGTCTCTCCTGCTAGCGAGGAGACTCTCTCTCTCTCTCTCTCTTTCTCTCCCTTCATGAACACAGCACATTGCTAACTCGTAAAGAAAAGGTGGGATGACAACTCTCCGTGAGGGCCCCAGAGAGCCCTGATGATGGGTCCTGGGGTTAGAGTGGCAGCTTCTTGATGCAGTGGATGGACAGTCATCCCCGCCTGGAATGACGTGACACAGCAGAGACGGCAGCAGCAGGATTTGCCTGTATGCACAGCACCCATGGAGCCAGCATAGTACGATTTGCTAGGGAAGAGCTCCCATTCAGCAGCAGACAGTAGCAGCAGGATTGCGTGGCCACATTAGGATTTGCAAGGGCAGAGCACCCATGGGCCATCAGACAGCAAGTGCGTGATTTTAGTACTACCAGGCCAGCATGAGAGATTACACAGGGTTTGCAAGGGCAAGTCAACAGGCAGGCAGACTGAGGCAGGTTTGGATCTTGGGCACCTGGGTGGGCAGGCAGCTTGGCATGAGAGGCATGGCTGTGGGGAAGGCAGGCTGGGACCTTGGCATTGGTAGGGTTAGAGGCCGGCTGGCAGGCTTACAACTTCCCAATATCACCCTGCATCATGAGGTCAGTCAGATCGTCTGGCCGAGGCCATCTAGTGAGAGAGGCAGGGTGGGCCCCGGGCACTGCGAGGGAGGGACAGCACCTCAGCACAGCAACAGCAGCCCAGATTGAGGATTGAGATGGCACAGACAGCATATAGCCAGCATTGGCAGCTGCAGCCAGCAGACCTAGTGTTGCCAGGGAACAGAACCCGTGGCACAGACAGCATATAGCCAGCATTGGCAGCTGCAGCCAGCAGACCTAGCATTGCCAGGGTACAGAACCCATGGCACAGACCGCGTATTAGCTGGCATTGGCAGCTGCAGCAGACCTAGCGTTGGTTGCCTGGGTACAGAACCCATTGGCAGCTGCAGCAGACCTAGCGTTGGTACTTGCCTGGGTACAGAACCCATGGCACAGACAGCATATTAGCCAGAATTGGCAGCAGGATTTGTCTCGTGGCACGCAGCACCCATGGATCCAGCATAGTAGGATTTTCCAGGGAACAGCTCCCATACAGCAGCAGACGGTAGCAGCAGGATAGCATGGGCACATTTGGATTTGCCAGGGCAGAGCACCCATGTACCGGCAGACAGCATCTGTGGGATTACCAGGCCAGTGAGGGACATCGCACAGGGTTTGCAAGGGCAGGCAGACAGGCAGCGTGACATGAGCAGAAGGTGGGCAAACTGAGGCAAGCTTTGATCTAGGCTACCTGGGCAGGCAGGAAGGAAGCCAGCGTGGTATGAGAGGCATTAGGGAAGGCAGGCTGGGACCTTGACAGGGCATTCGGATAGGCTGGCGAAGACTGTGTAACATGAAAGAGAGCCAGTCAGATAGGCGGGCTGAAATTGTCTAGCCAGAGGCCAGTAGGCAGGCTTACAGTTTCCCAATGCCACCCTGCAGCATGCAATCAGTCAGATAGCTCAGCCGAGGCTGTGTAGTATGAAAGAGAGAGAGGAGGGGTAGGGCAGGTGTCACTGCAGCATTGGGAGGAAGGGACAGCACCTCAGCACAGCAGCAGCAGCCCTGATTGATGAGGAGCCCCTTCCCAAGACTGCCCCTGGCATGGGATGGTGTGTGTGTCACTCCACCATCAATCCTGGTCCAGGGGCAGCTCAGGGAATACCAGCAGTGGAAGGTTGACCTTCAGGAACAACAACTGCTCCACCAACTTGACCCCCAGGTTCAGGCGGTGCGGGGAGCAAATGTGCCCCGCCATGGAGAACACCCGCTTGCTTGGGACACTGGTTGGTGGGCAGGACAATAATCCCCTGGCCACCATCAGTCTTGCCAGCCCAGTAGGCCAAGGGATCGCTGCTGGGATCGATGCATGGCTCCTCGTCCAGGTAGGTCTTGACTGCTGCTGAGATGCCGTCATACTCCCTCTCATAGTTGTCCCTGGGCACCACCGCCCCCACTGCCCTCAGCCACGCTGTCTGCCCTTTTGTGCTGGGCCCCATGCTCCCCAGAGTGGACTGCACAGAGGAGGAGCTGCTGGCAGTAGGGGTGCTGCTGCTGCTGCTGATCCTGCTGTTGGTGGTGCTGCTTCTACCACTAGGCCTGGAGGCAGGGATAGACCCCGCTGACTGAAATGGGTGACTGCTCCCACTCCCACCATCCCCAGGGGTGTCCTGCTATGGCTGCTGTTGCTGCTGCAAACTCTCCAGAGCCTGCTCTGCCTTCCAGACCCTCCCCACAAGATCATCCTTCCAGAGGCCATAGAGGGCTGACTTGCGTGCCATACTGCCCTTGACCCTGGGGTCCAGCATTGTTCCCAAAACATATTTCCCCCACAGCAGGAGCTCGCCTTCAGGCCTGTCTTGAGCTTCTGTGCCAGCCCAACCATGTCAGCCCCCAGCTTCTTGCCCTGAGGGCTACAATCCTGCCCCTGCAGAATTTCCTCAAGACTCCCATGGGGACTCTGGACCAGAGGGGTCACCTGGCTGATTGTGGCCCTGAAGGAGCTGATGGTCTCCGTCACTTCCAGGAATGGTCTCAGAATGAAGACCATCTGGGAGAAGATCTCCCATTCTGCCCCATTGAAGCCTGGAGGTGCCCCGCTGTCTGTGTCCAATTGCACCTGATACAAGGCGGCTTTCTGATCCGCTGCCCTTCACACTCCTGTTGAAGAAGCCTGCCAGCTTCCTCCCATGGTCAATCAGGGAGCTACGGGTGCCTTCCCTCATCCCCTTATCCCCCAAGCTCAGAGCATCCCTGACCACCAGGTGGAGGGTGTGTGCGACGCAAGGGATGCTCACGAAGTCCCCATCTTAGACAGCCCTCGCTATATTCGCCACATTATTGGTCACCCCACACCCCAGGATGAACGGTGCACCTGGCATCACCCACTCCCCCACCACAGCGTTCAGGGCTGCCTCTATGTTCCTAGCAGTGTGGGGGCAGTCCATGACTTCCGCCTGAAGCAGGTCCCACCTAAAACCTGCTTCAGGACCCCTCATGCCACTGTCAAATGCCGAATCTGGGTCCTGCCACCAGTGCACCGTCACCGCCAGGTATGCATGCTGAGTGTTCCTACTGGACCACAGGTCAGTGGTAAAATGGACAGTGGCACCCCCAGCCCCTGCCAGCTGCTCCTTCAACTGCTCCTTCAAAGCCCCGTACAGGGCTGGCACCACCGTACGACTCAGGGTGGTGCAGGACAGCAGCTTAAAATGGGGGGCCAGGAACCCCATCAGCCGCTTAAACCCAGTGTCCCCTACAATGGAGAAGGGCTGGACATCAAGAGCGATCATCTCGCCCAACAGGCGCGTGGCTTTCTCTTGAAAGCCATGCCGTCCTCCAGCTGCCAATGGCCTTGCAAGTTGTCCCCACCCCAGCTCCTCCATTGTGGGCTGAAGCTGCTGGTGAGGCTGCTGCTCCTGCTGCTCCCCCCTAGCAGCGATACTGCTCCTGCTGCTAGAGGCAGCCGCTGGAGCAGGACAGTTGCCCAATGAAGGAGGCGGACGACTGGCCGCTTAGGTCAGGAACCCACTACGATCCACTGACCCTGCCTGCCCACTTAGCATTGCAGCACTGTGGCATGATTTCAGGTGCCTCGACATGGCGATTGTGCCAAGGTTGGTGAGCACCTGCCCATGCTTCACCACCTTATTGCACAAAGTGCACTGCACCTCCCATGGATCATCCACCGGCACCACCTTAAAATGCTCTCAGACCCATGATTTTTTTGCCCCTCCTGCCTTCTGGCCTGCACCGGGTGACACACTACTGAGAGGGGCAGGATGTGGTGGCACTGGCAGAGGCGACACAGCTCATGGAGGGACAACCATCACCTCAGCAGCACCAGATACAGAGACCTCCTCCACAGAAATCTCTGCATCGCTGTCCCCATCCCCAAACAGAGTGACAGAAGCTGCTGGACTCCCCATGCTGCTCCCACTATGAGCAACACTCTCCTCCTGCCCCCTATAGCTGCTGTTACTGCTGCTGCTACGCTCCCTTCTTCCATTGCCTGGGGATCGGGCCCTGCCTCTAGCAGCCAGGGTGAGATCCATCAGCCTTGGACTGCTTTGGGGGATTGCCTCTATAATAATGGGGGAGTTGGGGGACAATTGTGACCCCTGAGGAGCTTCAGCCACTGAATCGCCTGCACCTGCAACCGCAGATGGGACAGCCACAGCCTCTTGCACTGAAGGCGTTCCACTGCCCTGCATGGCAGTGGAGGATGCTGCCAGGAGGTGATGCCTAACCCCCTGTCCCCTAGTGCCACTGGGAGCACTAGTGCCACTAGTGCTGGGAGAGGAAGACCCACAATCAGGCCTGCGCAGCTTAGAGCGTGGTGATGGGCTGCTGCTTCTGCCTGCTGGCACGGCCCCTGCCACCTCTGCCACCTCATTGCCTGGCTTGCAGGCAGCAGACCAGCCTTGACCTCGCCTACCTCCCTTCTCCATTTGTCCCACCCGAAGAAAGCACAAATATTTTAAAAAAATGTAAATGTAATTTTAAAAAAATAAAAATGTATCTAATATTATATATTAGGGATGGGAATTCCGGATCTACCGGTATCCGATAATGCCGGTATCGGGCGTACCGGCATTATCGGATTCGGCCCGGTAATCCGGCCCCCGGTACCGGATTTC
>QEPC01005396.1:2790285-2806300 GCA_003113815.1 Sphenodon punctatus | reverse complement strand
AATGGAACTAAATAATGGAATATCTAACACCTAGTCCTACAAACACACTCTAAAACTGAATCACTGATCTCTATAAACTATAACTAAGCTAACTTAACTGTAATAACTAATAACTAACTCCTACCTACCTAACTACTATAATCTCTCTCTCTCTCTCATATAGATAGATAGACAGACAGACAGACAGATAGATAGATAGAAACAATATTACACAGGAATGAGGGGGGAGACACAGACAGCTCACAACAACACAGGGAGGGGTACAAAAACTGAAATAAAACCTAAATCAATCTAATCCTACTCTAATAAATCAAAAAACAGGGGAAAGGAACGAGGGGTGGAATATGGAGGAAGAGGGAAAGGAATGAATTCAATGGAGGGTAGGGAGATAGAACACAGGGATGGGTAAAAAATAAAAATAACAGCTAAATCTATCTAATATAATCTAACTAAATGATAATAGGCGGTGAATCTGTCAGATGGGTGAAATAGGAGGAGGATTGGGAATTGATGAGGAAAGCAAACTGCTAGGAGTCAGAGGGAGCCTTCTGGAAACGGTGCCGTCAGGAACAGTGGCTGGCTCAGAAGGTATTGGAAGGGAGAAGGGGAATGAGTTTTGTTACTTCCTGTGCCCGCCTTACCACAAACCCCATTGGTTCTGTGAAGCCTAGCCCCTGGCCAATCGCTGACTGCCAGTGGTCTGAGGAGAAAAGGGATGGTGATTGGGCAGGCTGGCTGCTACTCCAAGCCTCTCCACCCCTGGTGCCAGGAAGTCTGCTCCTTAGCTGACTCCCCCTCCCTGTCACTTTGCCTTCCAGTCACATTTTTCCCTCCCGAACTCAACCGAACATGGCCAAACACAAACGAACTGTTCAGTCATTTTTTGGTTCAGTTTGGGTTCGGTCGGTTCAGTTTGGAAGTCCAAACACACCAAGTTAGGTCCGAACATCCGAACCGCGTTCGCACATCCCTAACTATAACACCTTCACTAAAGGCCAAGTCCCAGTAAGGGTTCTGGGTATGTGAGAAATCTAGCATCATGTGTTCATATATCCCTATCACTATTATAAATTGTGTGTAAAGTGTTTTTGGAAAGAATAGTAATCTGGTAAAATGGCTGCATTGCTTTCTCTTCAACCTCATCTGTATCACACTACTTTCTTTCCCTGGGTAACATCAATTACTTTGTTTCCTCCTTTCAGGAGGCTGTTGATCTCCTTCCTTTACTAGGATTATGTTAAAAAGAGAGAGAAATAAAACTCCCGCTAGGAAAACAAGGGCTGTAGTCTAAAGCAGGAGGCCTGGAGTTGATCAATTCTGCCCTCACCAGCAGAGCTCATAATAATCAGTCACTTATGTGCTATTTTGCAGCTGATACTGCCTCAAAAAAAAATTAAAAAAATTAATTGCAAAAGTTTCACAGATGTCTGCAGCAGTTGACCAGAGCTCTTGGGTTATTGCTTGTCAGACTATTAATGGGTTTGGCTAACCATAACAGTCATTACTTTCCCCCTCCTGTGAGCTACTTTCTGTGTAATTTATGCATAGGTTTTGCCAAGATTTGACAACTTTCAGGATATTAACATAAAATTAGACTGCAGAGCTGAACAATGGGTGGCATTAAAATTAGTGGCAGCGGAAACCAATCAAGGGGAATTAGTTTCTCTTGCGCTTTCCTTTTAAGTTTATTTTGTATTGTTTTATTTTGCTTTTGTTTGTTTTTTCTAAAAAAATTCTGCAGGGAGACGCAAAAGGACAAATGCTGCAAAAAAGTTTCCTTCTCGGGAATTTTCAGTGTTACCAGGAAATCTCAATCCGATAAAATGCTTGACAGCATCTTAAACACAAGCGTCCACAACTGCCATCCCTGAAATCAGTCAGAGGGGGAGAAAAGTTAGAGGGCTTCTTAGAGGCACTTTAAGCATAGCAAAGTCTGCTCCACACAGATTGCTTGGTGAATGCCATTACAGAATGCAATGTGTGTGTTAATAAGCCAGGACATCTGGTAACCATCTTTTTTCTGATTCATTAACTGACTCTGCTTCTGTGGCCAGAGAGTACGATAGGAAAAGCTGGTAGGCTTTTGCTCCTAGAAAATAGGACCTTGATGTATGCCTCAATTCCTTGACCCAACCTTAGCTTTACATTTCCTCTAATGTCTACATGATTAGTATTTAAATGTGAAACCTAGTTGGAAACACTCTGCTGTGCACAACAGTTGAAAGCAATTGGTACTGATATGTAATTCTCCATAACAAGAACCTACCTATAAGAAGGTTTTGATTCTTTTTTTTCCCCTTTTTTTTCCCCAAAACAGCTGGCAAGAAACCGCTTGGTTTATGAAATTCTACCCCTCTTTGAATTGAATAGAGACTCATTTAAACAGAACATGGTTCTCCTCATTTTTTAAATGGGGTTTGTGTTCTTTTGATCAGAGTCCCTGACAATGGACTGAATACTTCAAAAAGAAAATAAATTCTGTTCTTTGGGGGGGTGTTTGCATTTTTTAAAAATGAGTTAATTTGTACCAAACCAGTTTTTTTTAAAAAAGAAGAAAAAATTAAATAAAAACCCCAAACACTATGAAATTATGAGCTTGGATAGATAAATAAAAAGCATTCTACAGCTCCGATCAAGCGGTGTATTTCTTCGTCTAATGCAAGTGAAACTGCTCCAAATGCTCCAGAGAAAATGATTGAGCAAAAGAAATCTGACTTGATAGTACATGTTGAGGGATGAAATGGACAATGAAGTTTCCATATGTTGTTTTTACACAGTAATTAGAAACTGTCACACACCGTTTCATTTTTTCGTTTCCTTGGGCTTATTTGCATATAGGAGGCTTTCCTTAGAGCAGAATTGCAAGCATCAAACTGGCACCCAGTTGAAATCTGAAGCAGTGACACGTGGGCCTCTTCCACCCCATGGACATGAAGCCAGCGGCAGGTACTAGAGCAGCCCAGAGCACTGCTCAGCAGTTGCCAGATGTAGCCAGGCTTAGTTCCATTTGTGTGGACTAATATTCTTCTCCGGGTTGAACAAATGGTCAGCTCTGGTGGAATGAATCTGCATATCTCTGCATACGAAAACTAGAGTTATTTTTTTCAGACTCAGATTGGCTTTCAGTGGGAGTTGAGCATCCAGGCCCCAGGTTCTCAGAGTAGACAATGGGCCCCAATGGGGAGGAGGGGGTATGAGAAGGACCACAGATAGCAAAACACCTAGCTCCTTTCTGACTGAAAAATGGGTAGAATCTTAAAATAATGGGGTGGCAAGGGGGACAGAGTCCAAGAACCAGGAGGAGAAGGAGATGAAGTAATAGTAGGGGGAGAAAAAGAGAGGGAGCAAGGCATGTGCGTGAATTGGTAGTTGTGTTGGGGGCCTTAGTTACCACCAACAAGTATAAGTGGCGGCATGAATCAAAAAGGTCTGAGAACCACTGCCATAGACCCATTTGAAAATCTAAGTCAAACTTGTCCAAGGCATTCATACCTATCTGTGTTCTGTGTCTCTGTGCCAGGGGCTTAGCTAGGTTGGAATGGGGCCTAAATACTGCTCCCAGTGGCAGGGGATGCCATTGCACTGGAGAACATGGGTCCCTCAAGCTTATGGGCCCCAGTGCAGCTACACTGTCTGTCCCTAGTATCTACACCCTTCTGTGCCATCTTTCTCTGTGTCATGAACACATATATGAACACACATCACAAAATCATTATCTTGCATCGTTGTTTTCACTTTCTCTAAAGCATCCAGTGTTGGCCACTATCAGAGACAGGATACTATACTGGCTTGACCCTGCAGAGTAGTTCTTGTGTTCATGTTTGTATTTGTTATTTTCAAACTTTGGGATCCTATTTAATAGGGATGGGACTCTGAGCAAAATTTCAGTTTTGGTCAGTTTCGGTTTTGCTTCTCATGAATTTCGGTTTCGGTACTATCGGATCTTTTGCATTGATTTTTGTACCGGATTTTTAACATTGCGTATTTTCAATGGGGAACAAACTGCAATATTAAAAATCCGGTACAAAAATCAATGCAAAAGATCCGATAGTACCGAAACCGAAAAAGAACCAAAATTTCAAATTAATCTGAAATGGCCATTTTCAGGTACTTTCGGTTTTATCCTAAACCGAAATTCCAATCCCATTTAACCCTCTATCCATGCTACAACTTGGATGGCATATAAATTGTCCATGCAGAATTCTATATAGGTATCACCCCTGCAGAATTCTATTGTCCATATTACTCCAGGTGAATAAATATTGTTGATGAGCAATTTTTTAAAAAAAATCCATTCTTTTTTTAAAAAACCAGCATCAAAGCTGAATGAATAGCTCTTGTTTCTGGTCTGGTTAATTTTTTTGGGGGGGGGGGACAGTTTGATCAGGCATGTGTCTGTCTGTCTGTCTGTCTCTCTCTCTCTCTCTCTCTCTCTCTCTCTCTCTTTCTAAGTTTGAATGCAAGATGATTTAGGAACTCATCTCTGTGCAACGTGAGTGTTGTTTTAATTAATACTATCTTAGTGGTTCCATATTTGTTTTGCTACTTACTGTTTTTCAAGCCTTTTGTCAGATATCAGAAAACTGAATGCTAAAGACTCTAGTTTAGGGAAGATAAAGAACTGTCTGGAAGGTTGTGCAATTCGAACACTCCAGTGACCTGTAGCTCCAATCCAAAAGCCTCTGAAAAACCTCAGAGGACATTGATTACATTCATGATTACATCTTACAGGTTGAAGTTTAAAGATATATACTCAGAGAAGCTGCTTCTTCCTAGATGCAAAAAAGGGAGTAAATCTGATTGTCACAGCTGTTTAGAGGTGCCTTCTAGAGGTGAGATGAACATCCAGAGTGACTATTGTATCCAACCATTGGGTCCAGCAAAGCAAACAAAAAATGTTATCCAGTTCCAGTCTTTAGTCTCTGGAAATTAATCTCTGGGTGATTTCAGAGGTGACGAGGTGCCTATTGGCCTCGTCATGGAATCACCTTTCTGATTCCCAGCTGGAATCAAGACAGTCCGTCAACAGACGAGCCGGCTGATTCCGGCGAGGAATCTGGGGAGGGGGCGGGGCTGCACAGCACAACGTGCGGCCGCACAGCCCTGCCCCCCCATGCTCCCCCAGCAGCCCGCCCTCCTGGAGATGGGCGGGCACAGCAGCTAATCCGGCCGCTGTGCCCAATTCCGTCCCGGAGTCTGGACCACAGCCCAGAATCGGCGGCAGTAACAGACGCTACCATCTGCCAATTCCGGCCTGTGGTTCAATTAACCACACTTTCAGAGATGGTGCCCGGACCATCCTCGAAAGCGTGGTTATTTTGCTCACCGCCAGTGGTTCACCATGGTGAACATCTGGCGGCGAGCAACCAGACATTACAGGACCATCCACCACCACGGGGGATTGTCTGTGGTTGACCGTGATCTTGTAATGTCTGAAAATACCCTCTGTTTCGCTTATTTTGGTTCAGTTATTTTGGTCACAGTTCAATATGCAACAGTGCTATTAGTGACAACTATTAGTGACAAAATGAAGCAACCAAAATACAAAGTGACCACACCTAAATAACAGAAATACCAAAGTCAATGAAATAACAAAACCAAAATAACCAAATCAATGGATTTGTGAATCATATTTCTGTGGTGAATGATTACTTGGTGCGCGACCTGTAAATGCAAATACTACTGGCGAATACAAAAACACCTATTTGCTATGGAACCCCCTCCTCCTAGAGGTTCACCCAAGCCTGAGGGTGTTAATATAGGAGAGGGGAGGTCCCTAGAGGCCATGGCGGCTCCGTGGCCCCAACCCCGCAGTTCCTTTCGCAGACTCCACACAGGACCAAAACAAACAGGCAGGCACTCCTCTCTGCCATGGTCTGCCTGTGCCCCTCCCCTCAACAACAGAGTTTCAGTCACTCACCCGATGCTCTTGGCTGGTGCTTGTGATACCACTAATGTGCATGTTGAAGATATGGGGAGGACACAGGGGCAGCCGCATGGGCAACCCGTGGCCTCCACAACGCCTAGGAGGCACCCACAGGGCAGCACATTGTCCTGCATTTGCCTGAATTTCCCGTTTCTTGGTTTATTTATTATTTATTTATTATTTTCATTTTTACCCCACACCTCTCATCCAAGAATGACTCAGGGAGCCTCACAATAGATAAAATAGTAAAACATTACATGTTAAATAGTTAATAAAACATTTAAAACATAAATATATATAAAACACATCTCATCACAACCAAATCTGTGCATAAAATACTATCCCACCCACAACCCAATTAAGCCATCCCTCCTCCCCGCCCCTCGAATTCCTGACGGAAGTGCTAGGTTTTACACTGCCAGTGAAAGGCAAGGAGATCTGGGCTGAGCCAGATCTCTACCGGGAGAGCATTCCACAGCAATGGAGCAGTCGCCGAGAATGCCCTCCTGTCTGTCCGGACCTGCCAATAATGTGGGACCTCCAGGAGAGCACCCCTGGACGACCCCAGGGGCTGCCCAGGGAGTGAGGTAATCCTTCAGGTAAGCACGGCCCAGGCCGTTTACTGCTTTATAGGTCAAAACCAGCACCTTGAATTGGGCCTGGAAGACAATTGGCAGCCAGTACAATGCTTGGAGCACTGGTCTAATATACTGCCTACAACCTGTCCCGGTAAACAGGTGGGCCACCACGTTTTGCACCAGATGCAGCTTCCAGACTGTCAACATGGACAGCCCCACATAGAGCACATTAAAGTAGTCTAGCCTCAAGGTGACAAATGCATGGATGACTGTAGCAAGATCAAAGTCCTAGACATGGGTGGAGCCTCTTCCCCAGATGTAATTGGTGAAAGGTACCCCATGCCACAGCCAACACCTGAAAATCCAGGCACAGCTGTGCATCCAGGAGCACCCCCAGGCTCCACACATGGGAAACCAATGGAGGATGAATGCCCCCAATACTGGGCATGTTCTCTTCCCCCGGATCCCCAACCCCGCCCCCCAACATCACCTCTGTTTTGTTGGAACTGAGTTTCAGCTCGACCTCATCCAATCCCCCACAGCTGCCAGGCACCGGGATAGCAACGAGACCTCAGGACCTGGGTCAGTTGAAAAGGAAAGATACAGTTGTGTGTTGTCAGCATATTGAGGACAACGAACCCCCCAGCTGTGTACAATCTCCCTTAACGGCTACACATATTGAATGAGGGAGAGAACAGAATGGAACCCTGAGATACCCCACACAGGAGATGATGAACAGTCCCCTAGGACCACCCACTGAAATCTCTTTGCCAGGTAGGAACGGAACCACCACAAAATGGTACCACCCAACCCCATCCAGGTCCCATAGGCAAGTCACCAGCATCTCATGATTCACAATGTCAAAAGCCATAGATAGATCCAACAGGACTGGTCATATGATCCCTGTCCAATGCCACAAGGAAGTCATCGACCAAAACCACAAGCACAGTCTCCGTGCCATAGCCCAGGCAAAAGACAGACTGTGCAGGATCGAGGAAACTGGTGTGATCAAGGTGCACCTGGGGCTGATGGGACACCACCTAAAAAAGGAAAGGTTAGAGATAGGCTGGTAGTTTTCTGGGGCACCAACATCAGACAGTTTCTTGAGGAGTGGGTGGACCACTGCCTTCTTAATGCAGTCCATCACTCTCCCCTTCCAAAGGGAGACATTGATCACCACCGCCAACACTCACCCCAATATCTCCCGGTTGGCTTTCACCAACCAGGACAGGCAAGGATCTAATTCACAAGTTGTGGCCCAAACAGACCCCAGCACATCCACCTCCTCAGCAGGTGTCACTAATTGAAAATCATAGCACAAACTCTGACCAGAAAGAGCATTCCTAACCTTGTGCTCTGCCACTGCCTCTAAAATGGTAGAGTTGAAGTCATGCTCAATGCAAGTAATTTTGTCAGCAAAGTACACTAGAAACTTGTCACAGCAGGCTTTGGATGAATTCAGTTCCAGGTGGAGACAGGCTGGACTGATCAGACCTCTCACCACCCAGAACAGCTCTGCTGGACATGACTGAGAAAACGCTATGTGGGTAGCAAAGAAACACTTATTTGCTGCCCAGACTGCCATGGCATAGGTCCTAAGATGACAAAATGCTCTGAGCCGCAATTTGTCATCTTGGGCATAAGTATGTCACCACCGTTGCTCCAACTGCCTCCCCTCGTGCTTCAGCTGCCCCAGGTCTTCTGTAAACCATGGGGGCCTGCAGTGGTGAAACGCTGGGAGTGGATGCCTAGGAGTCACCCAATCAATGGTCCCCATTAGCCAATCATTCTAAAGGCCACGAGGTCATTGACGGAGCGGCCATCGAGATCAACGGGTATATCCCCCAGAGTATTCCGAAACCCATCTGGTTCCATAATTTTCAAGGAGGTTGGACCATCCTAATTGGATCTGCTCCCCAACAGTTGGACAGGTGCACCAGAATGTAAGACCGCAGGAGGTAAAGGTCCGACCATGGCAAGGGTGTACAAACAACATCCCCTATCACTGGACCTTCCTGCTCCGTCCCATGCAATCTGTCTACATCATGGATATAGAAGTCCCCCACAACAATAAGCCTGGGAGACCACAAAAGCAAATCCGAGAGTAGAGCGACTGCTGCGCAGTGGGGTGCCCAGTACACTAGCAGAATCCCCAATCTGTCCCAGGCCCTTGGTCTGCCCTCTGGTCTGTTACCAGCCAAATCAAACACAAGATAAAGCCCCAGACACTGTGTGGAGCAGCCCCGAGGCAGCTCCGGGGTGAACATCTGGTGGCCACATGAAACACGAGCATGAGGGCAAATGTGGGGCAATATCTTGTTTGTTAATACCCTGAGTCTTAGCAATTTTCAGAGGTGATGTAAATCGACCGAGCATTTGGCAGGAAGGCATAGGAGTGGGGATGTTGGGATTCAGAATTTTTAACTTTTTGGTTTTATGTCTGTATATTTTATATATATATTTATTTGTTGAAACCCACCTTGAGTTCTAGGGAAAAGGTGGGCTATATATATTTGCAGCTCTAGTGATCAAAAGCCTCATCCAAGATAACAGCCACTCAGTGCTGCACTGGCCACTATACACACATGTGGTGACAGACAGTCTTTCCAGAATTTGGATCATAAAGGGGATTTCTGTGGAGTAGGGCTAAAACAGCCGTTCCTTTTGGCAGACCAGTTCTGTGAAAACAGAATGGCTGTCCAAATTTTGTTTGATCAAAATTTTCAATTCCAATTCTGACCAAATTATTTATGCAAGCTTAAAAAGGCACCAGCCATCAGGGCACATGCAAAAAATGGTGCTGTCTGTCATGATGATGCCATTTTGCATCCAGCCAGCACCATTTTGTGTATGCACAGTAGGCAGGCACCATGTTGCGTGTGTGAGAGATAAGGCGGGGGGGGAGGAATTCCGATCTTTCTGATAAATTTAAATCGAACAATAGTTTGTTCTGATTTTTGCCAGAAAGGATAGGGAAAAAACAATTCCAGTCAGAATCCAGTCAGAAACGAAGTTTCACCCCTACTATAGAGGCCTAGGCTCTGTCCTTCAAAGAACATTGCTGCCACAATTCCTTTTCATGTCAAAAGGGCTTGCCCTGGCAGACCTTTCTGAGAATTGGCTTGCTTGATTAAATACTTCCGGAGAAAATATAAAGCTTCTCTCTCTCTGTTATAAAACAGTTGCATTCACATTTGCTCCTCCATGTATTCTACTGAATCACTGTTTTTTTACTTATGAAATTTATTCCTGTTTTTAAAGATATGGATTAAGCATATTCTCTAAATTCAGATGTTATATAAAACTTGGGTGCAGCCACACAAGTTGTGGAGAGCAAGATTTCCATGCGGCCCCATGGAGGGCCGCCCACAGAGAGGCCAAACAGAGTGGCCACTGTTGAACTATCCTTCACAGCGCAGGGCAGGCCAAGGTGCCAGCCCCATGAGCAGGTACTGGCCCTGCCCCACCTCCCTCAGCCCAACCAGTATCCTGGCCCCAGCCATGATGTGGCCACACAGGACTGTAGCAAGTGGCTGCCGCTAAAAGTTCGCTTGGACCTTGCAACGTGGCTGGACAGACAGCGACCAGGCAGATGAGCTGTCACATCTTGGGTAGCCTTACTCCATTTTAATAAGGCGTCTGTGTGCTGCATCCTCAGCCTTTTTCCAAGGATGCATCGTGTAGCAGCCAGCTGCCTGTCCCACGGCGGGGGGAACAGCTGGCAGCCGCCAGCCACACAATGCATTGCATCGTGTGATAAAGCTGCCTAAGGCGTCTTTTAGATGAGCGATGCACGCTTTCAGGATGTCATCATGTGACTTTTCAAATTACCGTGGATGGCTTTTAGACAAGACTTCTCGCATATTATTGCCGCTCACACGTTCTTTTAATATCGCAGATTAAATACCGAGATATTTAGAAGAATGCGCGAGCGACAATAATGCACAGAAGTCTTGTCTAAAAGCCACCTGCGGTAATCTGAAAAGTCACGTGATAACATCCCGCGAGCACGCGCCACTCTTCTAAAAGTGGCCTAAGGTGCAGTAGGTATCTCGTGTGGTTGTACCTTTAATTGCAAGTATGAGGACAAATCTTCAGCTCTTCCAAATGGGCATAACTCCCTTGAAATTGATGCAGCCATGTTGATTTACGTCAACTGTGTATCTGACCCATGATTTTTTAAAAATATATAAAACTATTACATTTTTTATTAAAACCTCAAGAAACCTTGACGTCTTTTTATGGATTAGGGGAAATAATTAAAAGATAAATGAAGGGAAAGTAATCCTATGGAGATCAATGCCAGGCTAGTGGGGTGGTGGAGAGAGAGAGAGCGGCATTATTGGTCAGCACAGTGGAAGGCATGTCATTGGTTATAGCACAGCTGTTGGAGGTGACTGTATTGGTATCTGTAGAATGTTGATGTGTGAAGTGCAAAAATGAATCTTATTCCTCAGGAGAGTCCTGCATATGTCAAGTATATTGTCTCATTAAGCCAATCCATTTATCAACCCACTGAATGCCAATTAAATTGCACAGGATGGTGCAGGTATATAGTGGGTTGTTGGTGCCAAACTTTATTACAGCTGAGCTTTTCTGGCTCAGTACATTCTCACTGAGCAAAATGGCACACATTTCAAAGCCAAATTAAATGTTCTTGAAATAATGCCTTTCAAGAGGAGGAAATACCACAGCCTGGCAGAATCAAGTAGGACACGTAATGTCACCTTCTTAGTGTACTTTTAGTTCCAATGAAGATGTCAAGGCTTGGATACAGCCTGTGCCAAATGTCTTCACAGCGTGCAAATTAGATCAGTGTAATTTCATCAGGATGGTGATCAGACTCTGCTGTAGTTATATGGCTGGATTCATAGCTTCAGCTCACTGCTGCAGTTAGTGTGGCACAGCTGAGCTCATCCTGCCATCCTCAGAATGAGACAGAAGTTGATTTTATACCATTCACTTAATGCCAAGGTCCAGTAGGTATTGCCAAGCCCACCAAATACAGAGACTTCTGATTTGATGCCTGGTATACAAAATGGACAATGTTGCCCCCAAATAATGCTCCTAAGTTAAATCTAAGAATAGTACTAATATCTTTGTGTTGGGTAAGTTCTGGACATATTTTATTAAGCAAGGAAGTACCATTTTCTATTGTGGTGTGTAGCTATAAGGGTATATGAGTGGAAATATATAGACACAGAGGATCTGTAAGAGCCAAAATGAAGTAGAAGATAATGGAGATGCACAAAAGATGTTGTGAAAGCCAGAAGTCTTGTTTTTGTAACTAACGGCTTGTCTTGATTATTCCACCATTGGTATGCATAGAAAATGAATAACTTCACCCAAGTTTTCATAAACTATACCCGCACTCTTGTCATTAATAAAATTACATTCCCTGCACATGATCTGGGCCTGATTCCATTCTCAAATACACTGCGGTGAATTATGATTGACTCCCCTCAAGCTAATGGTGTTTCCACCTGATGTGATCACAATAAAAATCTGGTGCAGCAATTTTGCTTCAGAGACGCAGGGGAAATTGTGTCTATGAGTTCATTTGCACAATAGCCTCTCAAACTCACCATGTGTTCTTCATTCTTTAATCTGGGTTTGTCTTGTCCTGTAGCAATATATTCCTTACTTGCTGATCCCCCTTTGTTGCCCTGGCCCTTCCAGAGGTGTGGCAAAAGAGTCCTGGAGCAGGGGTTCTCTCTGCCACTGCATGCTACTTTTGAAATGTTGCATGCAGGGGTATCACAGGTCATTTCTCTATGCCCGTTGCATTCTGGCAAATACCACAACAAAGGGTAAAAAAAACCAGACGTGCTACTGGTGACTAGGCACCTCACCAACCTGCTCCAGAGCAGGAAACTGAAGTCAGCATTCCCCGGGTCGAGGAGGGGCCCCAAACCAACATGTGGGCCCAGAGTGGCCCGCATGGGCAATTTTTGGCCTGGGATGCACCTCTGTGATTCTCCCAGCTGCCTATCCACCCCCAGCCAGATGAACAGATGAGTTGGGGGTCACTGTCATGTCTGTTTTTACCCAAAATAAATAGAGCAGGAGAGATCAGGGAAATTATGGGGAATCTGCAGTTGTGTGACACATTGCTACTGGGAAAAAACAAATACAGCATAAGGAAAACATGGTGAGTACAGTGAGGGGGAGGAGGGAATTAATCTCCTTCACATGCTGTCAACTACGAAATCAGTACAAACGGGACAAACCTCATGAGACATATTTTAAACATCTAACTGCCACCACAAAATTCTAGCACTTTAACAAAACACACAGTGTTTTTCCATGCATTACTGCACTATAACGTAGCATAGTTTACTGCACTCTCCCTAGAATTTGAGCTTAGAGAAAGTAAGGGAGGCGTAATTTTAGCTTAAGTAATTTTAGCTTAAGACTAGTTCCATTAAAGAAACTATACTTTGAAACATTTATGACAAAAATATATTGGTGTTGAGAAATGTTTATACCGGAAGGCATTTCATTTGCTTTCCAGATACATTTCCTGTGTTATAATCTACCTGAAGCAAATTTTATGATATAGTGATGCAAGTATCAGCTCATTCTTCTGCCTCTTTCCTTCCCTTGTGCACCTATTCCAACAATGGGGTTAGCACCTAGGGCCACTCTTCAGGCATGCCAGGACCCAGATGCCAAGCTTTAGAAGATTCCAGCAGCAACATCTGGCTGCTTGGTGAGTTCTATAGGCAGTTGTGCTAACAGATCTGGAATAGCCTCTGGGTCTGTCACATGGTCAAAGTGTTTTTCGGCTATGAAGGCTCTCAATTCCTCCTAGGAAGCATTTCCCTTCTGCTCACCTTTTCATTTGTCAAATCTTCTTGTTTTTCATTAATTATTTACTAGCGTCATGTGGAAAAGCTTTGTTTGTGGTAAACAAAGTAAATTTCCTAAAATAGTAGCCTGTAGTCCACACAGCATTAAATATTTATTTAAATGTATTTATTTATTATTTATTTATTTAACAAAATGTATATATCTCTCTTCCCGCCACAGGCAGCCCAGAGTGGCTAACAACAATAAAAATATACATATAATCTAAAACAGTTTAAAACACTATAAAACATAACAAGCATAAAACAGGGGAAAGAAACACTCCCCCCATGCCCCACCCACCCTTACCCCTCTCCCTCGCCAAATGCCTGACGGAACAGCCAGGTTTTACAGTTCCTACAGAAGGCCGGGAGGTCCGGGGCCAGACAGGCCCCCACCAGGAGGGAATTCCAAAGACGTGGTGCAGCGCGGCCACCAAGAACGCCTTATTCTGCGTGGCCAACACAGCACCCCCGGATGACCGCAGGGGCCAATCTAGAACCCGGGGAGTGAGGCAGTCTCGTAAATAAGCAGGGCCCAGGCCATGTAAGGCTTTATAGGTTAAAACCAACATTTTGAATCGGACCCGGAAGACTATTGACAGCCAGTGCAGAGATCGGAGCACTGTTGTAATGTGCTCCTGGTGGCCCAACCCCACCAAGAGCCGGGCCACCGCATTCTGCACCAGCTGCAGCTTCCTATCCATCACCATAGAGCGCGTTACAGTAGTCTAACCGAGAGGTAATAAAAGCATGGATGATCGTGACCAGGTCAGGAACCAAAACCAGCGGCCGGAGTCGCTGCACCAGATGTAACTGGTGGAAGGTACCCTCGCCACACAGCCTCCACCTGGAGATTCAGGCGGAGCTGCACATTGAGGAGCACCCCCAGGTTCCATACCTGGGAAGTCAGCAGAGGGCAGACTCCATCAGTCAATGGGGCTGTCATCTCCATTGACTTACCCACTAACATCACTTCCGTCTTGTCGCAGTCGGTTAGCCCTCATCCAGTCCCCCACAGCTGCCAAACACCAGGTAAGCACCAAGACAGCTGGGCCTGGGTTGGTCGAAAATGAAAGATACAGTTGGGTGTCATCCGCATACTGATGACACCTCACTCTGAACTCTCTGATCACCTCGCTGAGCAGCTACATATACACATTGAACAGTAGAGGGGACAAATCCAAACCCTGCGGAACCCCCCCATGGGAGGTCTCGGTAAGATGAAAAACAATCACCTGCTGTACCACCCGCTGAGGTCTTCCGGTCAGGAATGAGCAGAACCATTCAAGAACGATCCTGCCCACCCCCGCACTGTCCCACAGGCACGTCACCAACATCTCGTGGTCAATAGTATAAAATGCTGCCGACAGATCTAATAGGATCAATAGGGTCGATCGACCCCGATCCTTTTCACAGCAGAGATCATCCACAAAGGCTACAAGCACTGTCTCAGTGCCATAACCCAGATGGAAGCCAGACTGTGAAGGATCAATATAACCGACATGGTCAAGATGCTCCTGGAGCTGCTGAGCCACTATTTGTTCATTAACCTTCCCTAAAAAGGGAAGCTGGCAGGGGAGTCAGCATCAAGCAATGGCTTCTTGAGCAGAGGCCACACCACCACCTCCTTGAGGCAGCCCGACACTCTGCCCTTCCTCAGGGAGGTGTTGACCACCCCGGCCAGCAACAGCCCTATTGTCTCCTGGCAGCTCTTAACCACCCAGGATGGGGCACGGATCTAATTCACAAGAGGTGACTTGAACAGCCCCAAGCACACACACATACACACACCCGCGTCAGCAGGTGTCACCGACTGAAAGTGATCCCACAAAATCAGACAAGCCGGGGCTTCTACAACCTCTACCACCTCCACTGCATTAAGTGCGGCATCAAGGTCTTGGTGAATGCGAGTGATTTTCTCTGTAAAATAATCCACAAAAAGGTCACAGTGGGCAGAAGATAACTCAACCCCCGGGTTGAGGGAGGCTGGACTGACCAGCCACTGAGCAACCTGGAACAGCTCCACTGGATGGGATTTCGCGGATGCTATGAGGGCAGCAAAGAACTCCCTCTTTGTTGTCTGCATAGCCACGGCATAGACTCGTAAACTAGCTCTATGTCACAATCTGTCGACTTCAGCATGAGATCGATGCCACCATCGATCCAACCATTGCCCCTCTTGTTTCAGGACCCGCAGTTCCTTGGAAAACCAAGGGGGCCTGCGGGGCTGCCGCCTGGGCAATGGACGCCTGGGAGCTGTTTGATCGATGGCCTCCGTCAGCAAGATATTCCATAGCTTGACGAGGTCATCAATGAGATGGTCATTGAGGTCAGAGGGTAACTCCCCCAGAGTGCCTAGAAACAGCACCGGGTTCATCAGCCTCTGGGGATGGACCATCCTAATAGGTTCCGCACCCTGCCGGGGGCAGACATTTGCTGGAAGGGAAGTCTGCAGGAGGTAATGATCCGTCCATGACAAGGGCACAGTTGATATCTCCCCCATTAACAGAACACCTGCCTCAAGGCCAGTGCAAAACATGAGGTCCAAAGTCTGTCCTCCAAGATGTGTCAGGCCATTGACTCTCTGAGACAGGCCCATGGTTGCCATGGTGGCCATGAACTCATGCTCAAGCACCGTGTCAGCGTGAATGTTGGCTATC
>QEPC01005396.1:2765047-2776473 GCA_003113815.1 Sphenodon punctatus | reverse complement strand
GCCGAGTTTATAAGAATCAGTTAGCTAATCATACTGGACCCATATTGCTCGTGCAATCACCCACCGTCTTTGAATTTGTTGAATAAAGAGTGCGGCCTGATTTAATCCAGCACTTGGTCTCTGTGTCTTATTGGGGGGTGCGGCGACAAGAACAAAGCTACATATGAGCAGCAGCAGAAGTGCAGGCAGCAGTTAAGTGCCAAAGTTACATGAGAAGCGCAGTTACATTAAAAAGCAGCATTTCAAATGGACAGCATCTGCTTAGCATGTGTTAGGACATTAAATAAGAGTGAGACAAATCCCATCACAGAAGTCAAAGGGAATTTTACCATTAGCTTCACTAGAGTCAGGGTTTCATCAATATACTTTTGTCTTTCATTTGATATTTTAAACATCAGTCACAATATGGGTGTCCCAACTGAGGTGCTGGGGCCCAATCCTCACGTGGCCCCATGGTGGGCAATCACAGCCACCACATTGCAAAGCCAGGATGGGGAGCTAGGTAGACAAGTGCCCCCCTTGTGGGACAGTCAGGCTGATTCTGGACATCCTGCCACATTGGCCACACAAGCGGGCACCCAGCCCTGCCCTTGTTATTTAGGGAATTCGCTCCCATCTGGGATCGAGGGACCCACGCACCATGTTTCACTTGAGTCATATACATGTACATAAGTTTGTCTTAATCAAGTCTTAGGTTTGTTATAGCACAAAGCAAAGCATAGAATCAAGCTGTTGATCCAGCAGCAATAGCCCAGCCAGCTAATAGCCCACACCCAAAGTCAGAGTCTTGCAAGTTCAAACAGTGGATGTTGTCTGTCAGGAACAAGAGGTAGGTGGCGGCCTGGTCTGGTCAAGTTGTAGAACCCCCTATGGAGGAGTTCCAAAAAGGGTCACAGCCCACGAGAACCATAGTAGGTTTCAAGCTCTGTGACAAAGTTCTGGGCTTTGACTTAGTCTTTTTTTAGTGTCCTGGCTGGTTTTGTTGTGACCCCAATTCCTGGGGCTTGTTTCCCTGTCATCAGTCACCTTCATCAAACTGGTGTCGAGGGGTGATGGTCGCTTGAATGGCTGCTGCTTATCAGTTGGCCTCTCCCTGGGCAGGAACATCTCCTTCTTCCCCTCCGGGCATGGAACAGATATACCTGCCGAGAAGTCTCCTTTGTTGTTGCAGCTGACCACTGGGTGCTTTCCTGTTGCGCAAGTTGCATACAAGCATCTTCTCATCAAGTGCCTTTGTTTAAACACTCTCATTTCTTTGTTCCAGGCTGGGTGCAGTTGGTCAAGATGAGTTAGCAACAGGATGATGTAAATCACAGCTCTTGCAAGACAATATGTTAGGAGTTTGTGAGTTAAATCCTGAGAGATTATTTCCCACATGTAGTCTATCTGCTTATTTCTAGAAATCCCACTTACTGGATCAGTGCATGTGTTCAAAGTTTTGATACAATAGTTACATTCAAATCCATTTTTCAAGTATGGTCATTTGTTCCAAGTGTATCAAATCGCATAGTATATTACATTCATTTTCTTCAAGTATAGCACACAAACTGAGTCTGCGCTTACAATCACTTGAATAGCCATGGGTGTAGCATTAAATATTGCTTTGTTTATACCAGTTTTCTCCAAACAATCTCTTTCCTCTTCATGGGTTAACAATCTTCCCACCACTGTGATGTGACGCCCATGGGTTGGGTTTAGGTCGACTAATCTTGTTCTTGGTTTATATTATTACAGACACATGGGACTTTATATATGACTATGTAATATATCTCTAAAAGCAAGTTACAATCTTTTCTGTCAAGCAGGAATACGATTATTTCATAACACCCTGACTCCCTCCCCTGACCAGACCCAATTCCCATCCTGGCTGTGGTGTGACAACGAGCGACGGGCAACAGCTCCCACAGCTCAAAGCCCCACCGTGAAGCTCACTGTGTGGCAGGTCAGGAGGGCCCTGGCCCACAGGCAGCCACTGACTGGGCAGCCTTACCCAATATGGGGTAAGATGGCTATGTGATGCATCCTTCCAATTTTTCCAAGGACACAGCATATAGCAGCCACCTAAACATTTGGCGGGCGCCAGGCACATGAGCAACTGCATCATGTGGCCTGGCTGCCCAGGCTGCCAAGGTGTGGTAGCCTTCCCATGGAGTCTTGTGTAGCAGCACGCTATATTTAATATGTTTATTTTTTTCAAATGCAGCAAAAAATCTTCCTAGTCTGAGCCTGATTCAAAACTCACTGCATCAGTGGGAGTCTTTCCATTCAATTCAGTCAGCTCTAAAGTGACCCTCCTACAGAGTGTAAGAAATCCTGCAGTCAGCTCTCATGGAATAACTTGCCCATAAGGAAAGGCATCTCTAACCCCTATGATTTAGAACTTAGCTAATGCCCAGATATATGAAAGTTTATAATATCCAAGAGTTTTGAAAGAAATGTGTCTTGCCCCCGTACCCCGGAATAAGGCAAGACACACAGAGAAATCTTGGCCACACATTTATTAACTCGTTTACCAAGTCGGGGAGGGGGTATACTCCCTCCGGGGCCCCTTATACTAAATTTGGTATTAAGACTACTTAAATTTAACTCAGCAGCCCGATGTCCCTCAGTGGCGCTGACTTCGTGTGCACTAGATCGCTCTCACTTCAGCCTTCCGGCTGATCGGGGAGGGGGCACCCTCTAGTGACCAAAGTAGGAGGGAGGCGGAGGCTTCCTTACGGGGCCAGCCCTGTCCTCGTCTGTATAGCTCGCCCCTCCCTCTTAAGCCGGGGTTTAAGCCAGCCATCCCTGCCTTGGCTTAACCCTTGCTCCATCTCTTAAGGAGATGCCTTCACACACCCTCAAATTTAAATAATATACATGACAATAGGTTTACAAATGCCATGGGCCCCTGCCACCACAAACCTCCAGCACTTTGCTTGGTTGGTTTGTACCCCCAACCCCGACCTCAACAAAGTTGAGCCAGCTGGCTCTTCAGTGCGGCCAGGTATAGGTTCAAGCCTTCCTCTGACAAGTGCACTCTGTCAGGTCAAAACAACTCCAGCCTAGAAAAGCAGATGTCTGCATGGGTTAAGACCACTCCCCTGTTTACCAACTTACCCATTTCTTTATTGATCTTGTGGCGAACCCGGTCTACCCTGCCCGGGTGGACCGCGTTCGCCCATGTAATTCGTTCAAGCATGTCGGACCAAACCAGGAGAGTGGACATCAACCACCGGGATATCTCTGCCCAGTTCCGCTTCATCCTCACCACCAACTCCACATCCGACATCTGGGGGATGTTGTTTTCCCCCAGGTGGATTACTAAAATGTGCGGGCGCCGCCCTCTTGCTGCCTCGTGAATGAGCGGCATGAGTTGCTCCCACCTCATGCCCCTTCTGGCCCTCCACGCTACCTCTGCCCTGTCTCCCAGACCCAGCTGTGTACCCCAATGGGAACTCCCGGTTGCTCATCCAGCCCAGAAAACGATACTGTGCCCCGTCATCCAAGTCAACTTTTGTTGATCCTTCATCCTGGGGCCTGTAACTGAAAGAAGACAGGGCGAGTTAGCGTGAGTTCTGATCAGTGTATGGCTCCCCGCACATAGGTGCAGAATGCGGCTGACCTCCATCTACCCAACCTCCTTATCTCACCATCTGACATCCCCAACTCTGATGCGTGGGATGCTGCCCTGATTCTAAATGAGTGTGATGCATAGGCATGGACGGGCAAATTAACCACTGCCAGCACCTTCCGCAGTACCGCTGAGAATTGATAGCGAGTTACTGCTGTGTCATCCCTGTGGACAAGAAATGGCCCGCAACCAATGAGCGTATGGCCGTATACCGCCTCACTGCCATGACCGGGCATATGTCTGGGTCAGTGGCCCTCTGGAGCTTAATGTTAATACCCTGCTGGCGCTGGTCAGTTTTTTAAATCTGCAGCCTAATATCCAGCGATTCATCCTTCAGTGATATGTCCCTGTCGCTAACTACCCTGTGTGCATCGTCCCTCTTAGAAACTGCCACTCGGACACTCGAAAATCCCCAAAGAACGTCAATTTAAAGACCATGTCAAAGAGGGCAGCCTTGAACTCATCTGCAGCTATCCTCCCTAACCCCGCCGAAATTGCCCTTAATATATCTGGGGTAATGGGGTGCCTGACATCTCGAGTCGGGCCCCGCTCCCTGGCCCAAGACTCTATCAGTTTCTTGGCAAAGAAACCTTGATCTGGCGGGGGGTGCCCCGCCATCCTACAGGTGAAGGAAATAGCGGCCAGCTTGACCCCAATCATGGGAGGGGACAGACCTTTTGAATGCAGCATGAGGGAAAACTACAGAGCCTGAGCTTCTGGAATGGGAAAACCCTGGTGCCACCCTTTTCTTGCCCTGAACTCCTAGAATTCCGTGAAAGCCCTTTGGTAAGCCCGACGTGTGCTAGGTGCTAACGCCCCTTGAACTGCCTTGAATAGCTGAAAAGTCCAATGTTCCACATGCCTGGTGGCACAGCCTCGGGTTCCGTGTTGGCTTCTGGCGCCAGAAGACAGAAATTCTCCATCTGTTGGCGAGAGATAGCATGAGTTATGCCATTGTCAATTCCGAGAACATGCCTGGACTTGAACAATATGTTATTTACCAAACGCTTTAGAACAGAAGAGTGGACCAAACCCATCACGCTAGTTGACTTTGCCAATTGGGAATTAATTACTTGAACCACCGCAGCATTATCGCACCAAAATAGTACAGAGCGATTTGCGAACTTATCTGGCCATAGGTGAATGGCCAGTACGATCGGGAATAACTCCAGGAAAGTGATGTCCCGTGTCACACCCTCTCGAGCCCATGTTTCTGGCCACATGGCCGCGCACCACTTACCCTGGAAATAGAGGCCAAAACCCAGTGTTCCCGCTGCGTCGCTCTGGACCTGTAATTCTGCTTCCAGCAGGAATTTTTGTCTCCAAAGGCTGACCCCGTTGAAACCCCCAAGGAATGCCTGCCATATCGCTAAGTCCTCCCTGATTTCACTATTTACTCGCATGCGATAGTGGGGGCTGCTGCTGCCTGGGACCATTGTATAGAGCCGGGACAAAAAGGCCCGGCCCGGTGCCACCACACGACAGGCGAAGTTCAGCTTTCCTATCAGGCTCTGCAACTCCCTGACCATGACCTTCTTCCTCTCTAAACAGTTTTCAATTCCCTGCTGCAATTCCCTAAGCTTTTCCCAAGGAAGGTGTGACTCGCCTGCGACCGTATCCAACTCAATCCCAAGGAAAGTTAGTATCGTAGTTGGCCCTACAGTCTTCTCTGGGGCTAACAGGACCCCTAATTCCTGTGACAAGTCTTGGAAGGTATACAAGAGGCGCTCGCATTCCCCTGTGCCGCCAGGGCCAAGGAACAGGAAATCGTCAATGTGGTGAATGACATGCTGAAGTCAGGCCCAATGCCGCACCAACCGTTTGAGCAGCAAGCTGAAACATTCGAAGGCCAAGCAGGATATAGAACAGCCCATGGGCATGGCCTTATCAACGTAAAATTTTCCTCGGAATTGAAATCCAAGCAGCTCGCAGTCGTCCGGGTGGACTGGCAGCAACCGGAAAGCCGACAATGTCACACTTTGCCATTAGCGCCCCTGGACCGCACTCCCATGCCATGTCCACCACTGCGACAAATGACGCATAGTGGATGGAGCACAGTTCTCCAGGGATAGCATCATTCACTGACCCCCCCCCCCCTTTCGGTAGGAGAGATGGTGAATGAGGCGATATTCACCATGCACTTTTTGGGGGACTATGCCCAAAGGGGAAATGTGAAACCCAGGGGAGGGTGGGGACAGAAAGGGGCTGGCCACCCTGCCCTCCATTAACTCCTTTTGGATCTTGGCGTGCACCAAGTGCTCCATTCCCTTGACTGACTTCAAATTCTCCACCCACTTTCTTGGCTGCACACCCTTTGCCAGTATCCTAAAACCCTTTCTAAAACCTTCCACCACGTATTTCACCTCGGTCTGGGTTGGGCAGTCAGCCAGGGCACAACTCAGGGTCTTATGCCGAACCGGCATTGGCGCCCTTGTTACTACCTTGTCCTCTCCCATTCTGGTACTGCCTAGCTGGCTGCGTACCTTTTCCTTGCGCTCAGACCCTGTTACAGTGGAATGCCGCATGGTTGCCTGCACAATGTGAACAGGCGTGTCGAAACCGACATGAGGAGTGGGCGCAGATTGCTGACACATTACAATCCCAGCACGTGGGCCCCCTCGAGGTAGCTCAGCATCCTTCAGCCCAAAAGGGGTCGTTGACGTAAGCTACCGCCCCCAATGCCAGGGCATGGACACTGTCCATCTTGGTGATGTTCTTAGTGCTCACCATACACTCCAGCCATATGTCTTGTGCATACATGTCCCATCTAAGTCCCAGTTTTATAGCTGCCCGCTTCCTAAATCCCTCATCATAGCACAGCCAAGCCTCGGGGTTCCCTGTGTCATAAGCCCTCCTCATAATGTCAAGGTACTTCAGGAGCTCAACTGTCACACTGGGGGTCATCTGCAGCATAACACCCATCAGTACTGAGAAAGCAGCGGACCAGTTTGCCCAGTTGACGTCCACTTTCGGCCACTTAAACCTCTCTTTCTGCTTTTCCCCATCCTTGGATGCAGGGTCCAGGATCGGGTCAGTATAGAGTAGTGAGAAGATATCCACATACTCCCCCTTCCAGATTTTTTCCCTAACTGATTGAGTGAGGTGGGCACCCAATGGGGAATCAAGTTCCATGTAAGCGCCCGATAGAGGGGGCCGAACCGGGGGCAACCCTGAAGCAGGCTGGCCGACCTGCAGGGTGGTGCCCTGTGCCCACACCTGACCCACCAGATCGACTAGACCCTGCACCCCTATGTTGGACACTGGAGGGGTTGCGCTAGAACCTGCGGCCCCCCCCCCCCAGCCAGCTGCTCTGGCCACAGGACACAGGACCCGATCCACCCAAGCCTTGGCTGTGCAGGTGGTTCCCCAGTCACCGCCGGGGCCCCACCCACCTTGGAACAGGTGCAATGGGCTGCTGCCCCCATAGCCCGTGACACATCAGCCCCATTACCTGCAGCCGCTGTTGACTCTACAGGCTGTTCCCACGGACCTGGATGCAGTTCAACTCCTCACTGTGTGTCCCCTGTTGCTGCCCCCTGCTGGTGAACACCCCCATGCCATTCGCGGATCCCATCACACTGCACTGTCAGCTCCTCTTGCTGGACCCCCGGGTGTCTTTCTGATGCAAGTGAGCGCACCGTTGCCTCCAGTGCCTCCATCCAACCCACGAAGGCATCCAGATGATCCAGGACCTCCATGGACAAATCCCTCTGACCTCAGCATCTTGGTGGGGGTCACACCTGACCTTTCAGGGGACAAATCGAGCCTTGCCCCCCGCCTGGGCGGAGGGGGAGTGCCTGGCAGGGATTCCTGCCTGATAGGGGGAGTGGCACTCCTACCCCACCTGGGCAGGGAGGGGGTACCCGGTGAGGATTCCTGCCTGCCTGCGTGGGTGGTTCCCCTCCCACACGCGGCCGCAGTTGAGCCGTCGCTAGTCTGCCACTGCCCCCAGCCTACTTCTTCATAGTCCTTGAAATGAACAGGCATCTGTGCCTGCCTGGACCCTCTCATACCTAGGGGCTCCTGTGGTGAGACCAGAGTTGGCCCTTCTGTAGCCCGGGCCTGTGCCGGTGCCCTGTCAAGCATCACCGTGCCTTTGTCGGGGGGGGTCGCTGCGCTGGCCCCCATCCTTGGGAGCCCGCCCCAACTGGCCCAACCCCTTGCGGGGCAAGGGCCTGCTGCCCCAGCCCCCTTAGGAGCTCCTCATGCTCCCCCAATTGCTGCTGGAGGGCCGCCAGCACAGCCTCAGCCTGCCGCCGGGCCCAGCCTAATGCATGGGCTGACTCACCCCATGCCCAGTCCCCACCTACCACAGCCTTATTGGGCCCTTCGGGGTTCGTGATTCTCCTCCTCATATATGCGCGGGCCGGGTATTCCCTTCCGCTGCAGCGATGCGCAGTATAGCCTCCCCTTTCCCCCCAACTGCCCTATTGGGCCACTTGCCATTGGGCCTCTGTGGAGAGTGGCGCTTCTGTGCCGTGCGGGTGGAGCTGCAATGCTGTGCAGTACGTCCCACCCCACCCCCACCGATCAGGGGCCTCCGCCGGTAGTGGAGCTGCAGTCCCGAAGAGTACCCCTCCCCCCCCGATCAGGCCGCTCGCTGCCAAGCCTCTTCTGGGAGTGGCGCCCCTCAAGGCCCTCTGCCTCAGGGTCAGATCCGGGCCTCCACCAGGAGTGGAGCTGCAGCCCCAAGGAGTACACCCCCCCCTCGCTTAGGTCGCTCACTGCCGGGCCTCTGCTGGGAGTGGCGCCCCTCAAGCCCCTCTGCCTCCTGGTCAGGAAACCTTACCTCCGCTGATCCCACAATCTATGAATGTCTGCTCTGCATGTAGTCTCCGGGGGATGAGAAATGAGCAATGAATGGGGAGGCGCACAGGAGCTGCTGTCCGGAGCTCCTTCTGTGCCGTCCTCCACATGTGTCTGAGGGCGTCCTGTTAGGGAATAAAGATGGTGGCCGCCAAGTGTCGCATCGCGAGACTGGAGGCCCACCCACGTGGTCCCACGATTGCCCTATCCCTGTTATGGGGGGCGGGGCAAGTCGCACTCCCTCTGATGCCGTTCCCCACTGCTGGCGGGGGCAGGCAAGAACGCGCTTTTTCACATAGGTAATAACAGGATGTTGGAGATATTAGCAAAACTGAATTTCCAGGTGAACTTGCTTAAGGAAAGAGTTGAGAAGAGGAAGTTTCAAGCTGGCATCTGAAATAGAGCTGTGCAATGCATGGGGTCAAGTATTTGTATCTGTGCTTTAGTATTTGTGTTTATTTGTATTTGCATCTTTGGCTGTGCCGCATACTGCATTTTTCTTATTGCTGTCAACATGGAAATGTAGTGAACACAGATCCCTGCATATGCATATGGGTTATTTTGGTGCAGAATTGCAGTCAGGCTGCACCAGTTTCACAGATGCAACCTATAACGAAAGGAAAATATAGTTAAAACTTCTGCTAAGTCTGTACCAATTTTAAAAGGGAGATGCTTGCTTGGGAAAGGTAGAAAATGCAGCTGGCTTGGTGGAGAGGTTGTTAGCTTGAGGAGGGTGGAATGGGATATGGGTCTGAGGCAGCTGACTTGGGAGAAATGGGGCTCAGGGGGATCGCTGGATCAGGGCCAGTCTTACCATGGGTCACTTGGTTTGGGGAAGCCACCCTGGGCCCCACTCCTGGGGGGGGCATGCTCGGGGGCCCCAGCTCCTGGTCACTATCTGTTTTGGCCAGGGAGTGAGAGAGAGGCAGAGGCCCCACTTCTCCCTTACTCCCTGACCCCCTCCGCTGCCTGTCAGTCTCAGCCAGGGAGTGAGGGAGAGGCAGGGCCTCTGCCTCTCTCTCTTTCCCTGGCTGAGTCCAAGGGGCAGGGAGTGAGGGAGAGGCAGAGGCCCCACCTCTCCCTCACTCCCTGGCAACGTCTGGCGGCAGTGAACGGCACGATGACAATCTGCTGCTGCAGCACCCAGCGCGACCCAGAAGCCAGCAAGCAGGCCTGGCATGGGGCCCAGGCCCCACAGCAGCAGTAAGTGCTGCAAAAAATGGCTGGGCTTGGGGATGGATGGAGGGGAGTGCCCCCTCTGCCCATCCCCGAGTCCAGGCCTGGGTAGCACCCCTAGACCGAGCCAGGGAGCGCCCCCTAGGCCTGCTGGTCAGAACAGTGGGGCCCCACATATCTCCCCTGCCCTGGGCCCTGCAGTGTTTAAGGTGGGCCCTGCGCTGGCTTGACGCAGTCTCCCCTCAGCTCTTTCCCTCAGGCCTTGCCTAGTTTTCACCATATGCATTTATCATAATCTGCATTTATAGAAGTTTGGTTTTTTTATCATTTTATTTTTTTAATTTAAATTCTTGAAGTGCTATGATTTCTTTTTCCTAACACCACCTTCTGAAGTGACTGTCTATATTTGCTCAGTCTCTAGTTCTGACTTCTTATATTCCCAAGGAAGGGCCCTGTGTGGCCTGAAATCTTGCATACTCTCACCAGCAGAAGCTAGTCCAGTAAAAGAGGACAGCAGAACAACTTTGTCTCTGTCTTCTTACATTTGGATCAACATGGCAACCACATGTTCTCCAGCCTTTAATAATACTCTCTCTCTGTCTTTAACCTATGGAACCATCACTATTTAAACTTGCATTTTTATCATTCTTATTTCATTAGAAAGATTTTAGCTGAAATATCCCCTGCTGTCCCCTCTCCCAGTGGCAGAGGATGCAGCTGCACTAGGGGGCATCCCCCCCCCCCCAGGCTCCTGGTTCTTGATGCAGCTGCACTGCCTGTCCCTGTTATAGCTTTGCTGCGGAAGAATTTTCCCCTCGCCATCAGATTTGCCTGGGTGGGGGCTCCTTGCTGCCCCTACAACAGTTCACGTACTCATGAATAGGTACGTGTACCTGGTCATGTCATACTAGTATATTACTGACTTTCTTCCTGTTGTTGCAATGTTGGCAGGTGTTTAATGCAGGAGCTCTGAGAACCTATGTAAAAGGGAAGAGTACATCCTGTTTTGAAAAACATTTCAGATTCTGCTTTGCATATGCAAATGGCATCTACAAGAGGTATGCAACAAAGGAGCTTCTCGAGGTCTCAGGTAACTGAGGTTTAAGACTCCCTAGTTCTGCAGTTTCTTAGTAAATAAACTCTCTAACACAAGTGAGTCAATCCTCTCCCTTAACTCACTGACAGCGTGATCTTCAATTGGTGTGCTGGCCCTAGTCCTATCTTCTAACAAAGGCACTGGAAGTAGTGTTGCAGCAAGAGCAAGTGTTCCTGTCCATACCACCTGGAAATACCTTTCTGGAGTGCTTGTGACTGTTCATCAGTATTTCCTAACTATTCTTTGATTCTGCTATTGTTGAGATTGGTGCCTGTCAATTTCCATCATTTTTCATCAAGTGATGGCACTTCTGCCTCTTTCCAACAATTTTGCGCCACTTAGCCAGTATATAAACCATAGCATTAGCAGTTCAGTTCATTTTCTGTTAGGGCAGCACTCTGATAGATTAGGAGTACCAGAAGTACCAAACAATTGTGATTCCCAAATGGGCACTAGCGAAAAATAGCAAAAAGCTGGTATGTTTCCTCATCGCGTGAGGGAAAGAAAATGACCTGTTGTATGAACACAACCCAAAGGATCCACACTGGACACATGAGCTTGGGTTAAGGCCCTGGCCACAACTTTATTGTTATGAAGGGTATCCCAATACCGGGCACCCCTGTGACTATAACAGTGAGTATCCATGCCCATGAATACCAGGTGGGGGCTGGACTAGGCCCAACAGCACACCCACCTGGGTGACCCATCTGTTGGATAGCGCAACAGTCACAAGTA
>QEPC01005396.1:2702190-2724455 GCA_003113815.1 Sphenodon punctatus | reverse complement strand
GTGGTTGTTTTGTTCACCCCCACCAGGAATCCGCTGTGGTGAACCAGCCGCCCGTAACATCTGAAAACACCCAATGATGCATGTCAACATTTCAGCATATGGCAATCATTGATAAAGGAAAAAATAAAAAAGGAGGCAAATTATAGGGGACCAGCCCCGACCAAAAATATACTTCCTAGCGCCTTAAAATATAAAAATTAACTAACTTAAAATTCAGTGTAACATAGAATGCAGAGACATCTTAGGAGGTTGACTCGTGAGACCCAACACTCATCCAGGCGCCCCATGGCTAAACAAACAGGCCAAACAAAAGCTACAGATGGTACCTGGCACCTATTGGGATTGAAAGGCAAGAAACTTCTGGCGAGCATTAAACGCACTAACCAGAAAGGACATAACTGTCTGTGTCACTGGTTTGGCAGCGTCCGCCAAAAGAAGACACGACAGCTCATCCTGAGTGCGTCCAGGTAAGCGGTCTAAGAAATTTGCCATCCAAAGGTCCCTCTGAAGATCATACAGATGGCAGGAACAGAGAATATGCCCAGTGCCCTCAACCTCCTGGTTATCGAAAGGGCAAAATCTTAGGTGCTGGGGAATGCCGCCATAGCACCCCTCCAGCATCCACGTGGGAAGGGCGTTAAACCTAGTGCATAGAAACAGCCACAGTTTCCTGAAAGAGGCCCTACTCAGCAGATAGTTTGCAGACACTCCAGGGGCCAAAGGGGGTGGCACATAGTCGTATAAGAAGGAACATGCTGAGACTGCTGCATAGTCTTCCTGCCTACTAATGTCGCAAATCTTTTCACGGACTAAGGCTTTTGCAGACCTCAGATCCCTAGACAGTAGAGCTGCTACTTCGAGGCCCAAAGAAACTATTTTGGCACGAACCAGGGCCCCCCATACACTTACAAATGGGTCCATGTTCAAAAAGGCAAGCAAATTGACTTGCTTGAGGTCACAGACTGAGGTAAGTCAAAGTATGGTAGCAAGAAATTGTACTATTTCTTTCCTGCTGATAAGCAGTAGGAGTACAGGGAACAAACTGTGCCCATGAAAAATTTGCTTATTTGGAGACTAGAATCTGAAGGCAGGCTTGGTAAAGAACTTTCAGGTCTTCTCATAGGGTGTTTATAAATGAGCACCATGGGACGGCAAGGGTCCATGACTGCTGAGTAGCATGGTTGCAGGGAGGCTTCAAATAAGCGGGTCCCAGCATGGCTGCCTCATCCATGGAGGCAGCCACCCTGGCCTGCATGGGGCAATCCGCATTTTTCAGGAGTGCTCCATGCATGGTCATGAGTAGCCACTGCATGGGTCATAGGAGCGCACCTCCCCACGCACCACTGTCAGTCGAGCAGTTGGACGCATGGATGGTGGGGGACCATGCGTGGACACATCTCATTTAAAAACATCCATAGAAGGCACTTAAAGGTGAGGGAGACTGTGCACTCTTGAAAAGCTAGGAAATAGAGAGAGCAAAGAAGAGCCACAGCCTGGGTTGAAGACATTTCTCTTGAAGGTTTTGGAGCAAAAGAATTGTATTCACACAGCCCTGCTAACAAACCCTGCATTAAAATAGCTTTGGCTGACTAAGCTCTTCCAGGAAGACTAAATCAACCATGATTCTGTGCTCCAGAAGTGCCTTCTCGAGCTAATAAAGTTAACAAAACACATTTAATTAAATAATAATAAGAAATTGTATTTATATAGTCGTCCCCCCCATTGAATAGTTCTCAGAGTGCTTCATAAGATTAGTACAAAAGTACAATAAACCACCATAAAACAACTTAAAATCCATATAAACATCCTCCCCCACCCACCCCGAGATCCGGAGGTGGACGGTGGTAGCGGCAGCAACAGCAGCAGGGCCAAGGCGTCTAGGACAGCAAGTAGCCGACCCCTGTTCCATCTCCCCCTCCCCCGGTTGGAGGAGTTATGGGTTTTTTCTCTCCATTTTTATTGTTGTTTTTATTGAATGTTTTATATATATTATTGTATTTTTATTGTATTTCATTGACTGATTTGTTAGCTGCCCTGGGCTGCCTGGCAGGAGGGGCGGGGTATAATTTTTTTAAATAAATAGATAAATAAATTGTCATGTTTATAAAAGTGGATACCAGCTTAACAACTCATCCTTAGTTTATGGTTCTTTTGCTCATGCACTGATACGTGAGCTATTCTCATTTTATTTAGTAAAGATTGGAGTAGCAGAGCTGTTGTAAAGTGTCTGTTTGTGTTTCTAACATTTGAAAACAATCCCTGCATAATTAACAATCAAAGCTTGTCAGATAACAGGACAATTTGTTTGTGAACATAACTACTTCAGATTCAGATTTAATTAATCAAAATTTGCCCTTTGACTTTGGTTTTAATCAAACATGTGACTGGTTGAGTACATGAATCTCGACAAAGATTCTGCTGTGTGTTTGCGAAGGAGTGTTGATCTGTGACAGTGCATACTAGTGCACAGTCAGAGGCCCTTGTACCAAAACTGCTGGCATAGGCATAACTCTAGGGGTGTGCACCAGGGCCCTATGCCATTTCATTTATATAATATATACAGAATCTAAGATAAACCTAACCTATGAATAATACAAAATATTCCTATCCTATAATCCTAATATATATAATAAAACAGTCTGGTATCTAAATATCTAATCTTTATATATACAACTAATTCTATTTAATATATGGACAGGGGGAGACAGACAGGGGAAGGGAAAAGGAAAACTCAGAGGTATATCTACTATCTCTAATCTATATGTGTGTGTGTGTGTGCCTAAGGAATAAGGATTGAATGGTAGGGAAGGGAATAAGGGATATATATGGGAGGATTTCTAGTGCAAGCACCAGCAGCTTCTGCAAATGCACCCTGACAAGCAAGAGAGCCAACACAGAGAGAAGCAGCCGAGCCGTAGAATATTAAGGATTGCAGTGCCCTCCCCCAGAGCCCTCCTCCTGATTGGTTCTGGGAGGCAGAGGCATTGAGGAATCACAGGGTGCCATTCAACTGCTGGGACCTGCTTGCGCTGCTCATTGGCCAGAGATGCATCCATCAGGTACTTCCCCTCCCAGTTCAAGAGTTCAATACTATTTCTGGCTCCAAGGTGTCTGCTCCCTCCTTCCCTCTCCACATTTCCCTCCAAAAAAAAACTGCCAGGCTGCCAGGCAATAACAGAATCAATAACAACTTTCATTATCGTTATTGATTTTGTTATTATTTTTTGTCATTTTTGTTGTTGCAATAACAAAAATGAAAATGACAATTTTTGATATAATGAAAATGACATGCACACCCCTACATAACTCATTTCTGTCATTTAATTTTTAATACTTGGGAGAAAAAAATTTATTTGAAAATGTATGCTGATATACCATCCAGTAGAATTAAGCTGGTTCCCCTTAATATTTTTCTCCCCTGTCCCTTTACCATAGCCTTTTAAACTGTTTTAAATGGATTTTATTTATTTATTTATTTATTTATTTATTTTAAATTATGCCCAGCCCCTCCTGCCACAGGCAGCCTGGGGTGGCTAACAACATCAATAAAAACATGAAATATTATAAAACAGAATAAAACATCACCCCCCATAATAATAATAATAATAATAATAACAATAATTTAAAAATAGGGAAAAGACCCCACCTCCCCCTCACCAATCTCCCCACCCCCTACCAACCCTTACTCTTCTCCCTCACCAAATGCTTGACGGAACAGCCAGGTCTTACAATTCCTACGGAAACCTGGGAGGTCTTGGGCCAGACGGGCCCCCACCGGGAGGGAGTTCCACAGGCGTGGTGCGGCCACCAAGAACGCCCTGTCCTATGTGACCACCTGGAAAACCCGGGGGACCTCCAACAGGGTGCCCCCAGATGACCCCAGGGGCCGGTCCAGAACCCAGGGAGTGAGGCGATCTCGCAAGTAGGCAGGACCCAGACCGTGTAAGACTTTATGGGTCAAAACCAACACTTTGAATCGGGCCCGGAAGACTATTGGCAGCCAGCGCAGGGAACAGAGCACGGGTGTAATGTGCTCTCGGTGGCCTAGCCCCACCAGGAGCCGGACTACCACATTCTGCACCAGCTGCAGCTTCCAAGCCATCACCATAGGTAGCCCCACATAGAACGCGTTACAGTAGTCTAGCCGAGAGGTGATAAAAGCATGGATGCTCGTGGCCAGGTCTGGAACTGAAACCAGTGGCCGAAGCCGCCACACCAGATGTAACTGGTGGAAGACACTCCTCACCACAGCCTCCACCTGGAGATCCAGGCGGAGCTGCGCATTGAGGAGCACCCCCAGGTTCCGCACCTGGGAAATCAGGGGAGGGCACACACCCTCAATCAAGGGGGTCACCATCTTCATAGACTTACCCACTAACATCACCTCCGTCTTGTCAGGATTCAGTCTCAGTCGATTACCCCTCATCCAGTCCCCGACAGCTGCCAGATACTGAGTAAGCACCGAGGCAGCCAAGCCTGGGTCGGTTGAAAATTAGAGGTATAGTTGGGTGTCATCTGCATACTGATGACACCTCACCCCGTACCTCCTGATTACCTTGCCGAGCGACTGCATGTACACACTGAACAGGAGAGGGGACAAGAGAGAACCCTGCAGGACCCCACATGAGAGGTCTCACCAAGCACCACCCGCTGAGTTCTCCCAGTCAGGAATGAGCGAAACCATTCAAGAACGATCCCACCCACCCCCGCACTGTCCCGCAGGCGCATCACCAACATCTCGTGGTCAACAGTATCAAATGCAGCCGACAGATCTAAAAGGACCAAAAGGGTCGACCGGCCCTTATCCTTTTCACAGCGCGGATCATCGACCAAAGCCACCAATGCTGTCTCAGTGCCATGCCCTGGACGAAAGTCAGACTGCAAGGAATCCAGATAACTGGTGCGGTCGACATGCCCTAGGAGCTGCTGAGTCACTACCCGTTCAATAACCTTCCCTAAAAAGCGAAGGTTACAGACCTGAGGCTGAGCCTGACACTGCATGTGCAGCTTATGCATGCACACGCACTCCAATGCGGACTTCTGGCCCAGCAGGGCTAAAGGCAGCTGGCAGCCTGGCTGCACCGCCAGGAGAACATCCTCCCCCCCCCCGAGATCCGGAGGTGGACGGTGGCAGTGGCAGCAACAGTGGCAGGGCTGAGCTGTCCAGGACAGTGAGTAGCCAGTCCCTGTCCCATCTCCCCCTCCCACAGTTGGAGGAAGAGGCAGGGCCAGCGCTCCAATGCAGACTTCCAGCCCATCAGAGCCAAAGGTGGCTGGAGTGGCAGCCCAGCTTAGCCGCCAGGAGAATATCCTCCCCCCTCCTCCCCCCCGAGATATGGAAGTGGATTGTGGTGGCAGCTGCAACAACGGCGGGGCCAAGGCATCCAGGAAAGTGAGTAGCCGACCCCTGTCTCATCTCCCCCTCCCCCAGTTGGAGGAGGGGGCAGGGCCAGCGCTCCAACGTGAACTTCTGGCCCAGCAGGGCTAAAGGTGGCTGGTGGCCCAGCTGCACCACATGCATGTACATCTGCACTTAAATGAGTGTGCAGTTTGTGCATGCACCATAGTCCCCATAGAGGAGGTGCATCTGGGGTGCGCATGACTTGAATGCATGCTGCGTGAAGCTTAGGATTGGACCCACTGTCTTTAAAAAAAATTCTTAAGAGTGAATATTAATTGCTGTTAAATCGTTTGATTTGACAGTATTATTTGTGTGAAATTCTTTAAAGTGTATTATTTGTGTCATATTTTTAAGGCATTTAGAATGTTTTACTAACAAAGTACTGACTTATGGACTAGAGAGTTAAATCATGGACTAGATTTTCAAAGGTAAACAAAAATAAAAATGTGTGGTACCTAATGTATAAGTGCAAATACTTGAAGTACATACATAATAGCAGTTGCATATATCAGGTACCTAAAGGACCATATTCACGTACAAATTTTGGAAGTTTTTGCACCAATGCAAAAAGACTCTTACATATATATGTATGTAACGCCACTTGCGTGACTTTGAATATCTGGCCTTGACTATTTTATGAGTAGGAAATTATCCTATACTGCAGAAGATGGGATTATTAAAGTCCAAAGAGGGGCTTTCCAGTTTGTATAAAGTCAATGGGCAGCTCAGTGCATGTAATTGAAAAAGACGGTTTTAATCTCCAGCTAGGTTATTGGATTTTAGCATCAACAAAATAATACCCCAAAACATCATTTACTAATGAATGTTTGAGATATTTTCAATACCAAAACATATTTTTTTATTTTCAGTGGCCTCCTTTTAATATCTCTCAGAGATGCTGAAGATGAGAATTACTAGGGACTAGGCAAACTCAACCTAAAAACTTTTCTATTCTTTTCTTTTTTTGACACTATCACATGTATTAAAAATGGATTTTAAAATAATCCCACTATTGAGGTCCCCATCTTCAACGACGGTTATGTTTGCCATATTGTAATTGAAAACAGCCCGTTTTAGCAGGCACTTTATTTTATCTATCCTGACTTGGGATCTATTAACTTAAATCTTTCATTGTAGTCCGTGAGAACTGCCTGTAGCTAAGCTAAGACTTCCTTCTGAGGTTTTATAATTGTGTTCTTTCATGACAGGCATGTAGAAAGACAATTTAGGGTATCTTTAGATGGACCCAGGGCTGGCCACTCCTGGAGCGCAGTCCTGCACATGCAGCCCCATTGGTGCTGAGTTTACATGGACCTGGCAGCTGCTGCGGTCCACCCATGAGGTGTCCTCCTCCCAGACAACATAGAGCTGCAAACAGATCACCTGACAAGCTAGGCTGCTGCCCGCAGCCCTATGGAGTTGCCTGGGGTAATCCTTGCTGGGAGACCAGCTGCAGCAGCCGTCCACTGAGTAGATGGACTGCAGCTCTGCCTCCAACTGGTGCCCCAAATCTGGGAGGTGGTGCTCTGGGATGTTCTGGAGCACCACAAGTGGGTCTGGAACAGAGCAAGCAGCTCCTGCTCCACCTGCACATCTGGCAACCTGCCTGTAGACGGACGAGCAGCCCGTGTGTGAGGCAGAGCAGAGCCATGGGTGCCATTATCTAAAAGCACCCATTGTCTCTTGTTAACTTGACCAAATAGCAAAATTCCTGTAGCATTTCTAGAGGAAACAAGTGAAAATTGTGTAGGATCAAATCCAAGTGCCATGAAATTAATGAGTTTTATTGCTTCCTTCAATTGTGTGCTATTTTCAATAGTTTAAGCATTCTCCTGACAAACAATTTCAGTAAAACCAATTTTCCCCCTTTTGAAGAGCTCTGTAGTGGCTAGGGCCCCTTTTCACACAGACACTCTAACAGTAATAAAAATGGGTGTTACATTTTATTATACATGTTGCAGGGCTGCAGGCATGCATGGTGGGCAGGATCTGGGTGCCTTGATGTGGACTGACCCGAGTGGTTCTGCAAGTGGAGCATGCTGGAAGCAACTGGAACACAGGAATGTGGGGAGACTGGTATCTGATTGTGTTGTGGAAATACTTCTTGTTTCCTGTGGATGCCTTATATGGACCAAGGCAGCCAATGGGGAGTCAATTAGGGCCCATTCAATCAGAGAGCGAGTGGGAGTGGAGAATTCTGTGGCTGTACTTCTGGAATTACATCCAGCAGGTCTAAGTGGGTGGGCACAGAGCCTGTTTTGAGTCCTGGAAGCCTGGGTTCAAGCCATGCTCCACTGTCAGTCTGTGGAATATACTGCCAAGGTATGCTGTGAAGGCCACTAGCACAACTGGACAAAGAAATAATTAGGTCACTTTTAGACTCTGGAGCCACGTGTTAAAAGAGAAGCCGCGCCATGCTGCTGGAAGTGACGTGCTCCCCGTTGCTGGCAACGGCGGCGGCTGGAGACGCGACGCTTTGCAGAGGCGCATTCTGGAGACCTCAATTTTCAGGTCTCCTGCTGGCGTGGGGCCGGGCGTGGAATGTGAGCCGCCTAGTGGGCCACTTCATTAGCTTTATCCATAGAGGATAGGTCCAGTAACAGCTACTAGCAAAGTTGCCAGTGGATGCAACTGACTGCCCAAACTGGGAATGTATGAAAGAGAATAAATCATTGCATACTACACCTGTTTGTCCACTTTTTGGAGTGTTGGAGACAGAATACTGGACAAGATGGATCTGTCTCAGAATGGCAACTCTTACGCATTTGGTATGGGAGAAAATGTCTTGTCTTTCATCTAGATCTCCTACTGCAGGGATCTTTACTTGACCCTATCTGGGAAGCTGTCCCAGATTGATAGTCTTCACCTATAAAGTTCTTCACAACCTTGCTCCCCCATACCTCTCTTCACTGATTTCCCTCCGTACTCCCGTCCGTGAACTCCGCTTCTCCTCTGTTTCCTCTCTTGCCCTCCCATGCCTCCCCTAACCACCTTAGTCCTTTCTCCCTAGCTGCCCCCTACGCCTGGAACTCCCTCCTTGCCCACATCCGCCTCGCCCCCTCCCTTCGTACCTTCAAATCCCTCCTCAAGACCCACCTCTTCTGCTCTGCCCTCCCTGACTTCTCGCTCCCCTCACCTAACTCCTGCTGATACCCTCCATCCAGTACAATCTGTTACCTGAGGTCTGTGTACTCATATCCTCACCACATGGGCCAACCAGCCATCATTCTTTATGTAACCAAGTCAAGCGCGTGCACCTGGGACCTCGCATTCTCGGGAACGTTACACTCCTTGTCTTTCCCTCTGTTCCCCTTCCTTCGTCTCCCCCCCACCCCCCAATCTCTCAGATTGTAAGCCCTAGGGCAGGGACCTTGTCTATTAAATTACTTTGTAAAGCACCAGGTACATTGCTGTCACTATATAAATGCTTGCTAACAATAATAAATAATAATAATTTTCCTAGGTTTGGTGTAGAGCCCTGCATAGGCTTAAATAGCAAGCCTAAACTGACCGAGAGAAACTCAGGAAATGCCCAAACCCAGCCCAACCTGAAATGGTGCGCAGGATCCAGGTGCCTGATGTGGACTGACCAAGTGGTTCTGCAACTGGACGTTCTATACTTGAAAGCATCCCTGCTACGCCATGGCCTCCACCTTCCTCTCCCCAGTACTTTCTGCACCAGAAGGGGAACAGAGCAAGGCAGGGTCCCAAATTCATCCACAGCAGCAGGGGCCAATGTCTGTTTGCAGCCAGCTAGCATCCTACCAACGGAGAAGGAGAGGGAGGAAAATGTGTGGCTGGTTGGTAGTATGTTTGACCCTGGTTCTGAAGGAGACTGTGGGTATTTTCAGACGTTACGAGATCACAGTGAACCACGGTGAATACCCACCTGTGGTCACTGCCTTGAACGTCTGTTTGGCGGCCGCCAGATGTTCGCCACGGTCAATCTGCACAAGGGGTCAATTTGAACCATGCTTCCCGGGCTAGCCGGGGGAATGTCCTGGGAAGCGTGGTCAAATGGAGCCCCGACAGGGACCAAAAAAAAGTAACGTCTGGCCGCTCGCCACGGCCCAGGATCACCGGCGGGATCCCGGGCCGTGGCGCATTCGGCTGGCCGCAGCGGCCGCATTGGCCCCGCTGCCCGCCCATCTCCTCGGAGGGAGGGCGGTGGGGTGCGTGGAGGGGGCGGGGCCGTGCGGCCGGACGCTGTGCCGCGTGGCCCCGCCCCCTCCCGGATTCCCCGCCGGGATCCCCCCGGCACGTCTGATATGGCGTGACGGGGTGACCCCGGCAGGGAACGAATGGGTTGATTTCGGTATGGGGCCAATGGGCCCCATAACGTCTGAAATCACCCTGTCTTCTACAGCGACTGGGAAAGAAGAGCGATGGCCAGGGAGAGTGAAACCAGATAGCGAGCATCTAAAAAGTTTGATAGATGCTCAAACGTTTGCATCTATTTGCTGCAAGCCCACCATTTCTATTTGCCCCCCACTAGCCCCCAGCTATGTCACAGCAGCTTGTGACTCAGGCTGTGTGCTGTGTTCCAGGAGTTGCTGTGGCTAAACAAAAGCTTGCAGCAGCTAAAAATCTGCTTTAAAATCTCTGCCTGAACCAAACTGAATCCAAAAGGCATTTGGGAAAACAGTGCCAGATCTGAACCAACCCAAATAAACCCAACCCAGTTGATTGAGTCCTTTCCAGTTCAGATCAGGCAGCAGAGCTCTAGCATGGTGTCTAATGTATGGGATCCTTTCCTTTGCAGTCCTGACTGCCAGTCTGTTGTACCAGCATTCATGCCCTCTTGGGCATGCCCTCCCCAGCATTTTCCATGGTAAAATACGTCCCATCTCATGTGCCTATTGCTTTCCCTTGATTTTTAGTACCATTTTCATCAGTCTGTTCCTATCTATGTCTTTGTACATGCTTGTGCAGGAAGGGGCAGCATATAAATACAAGGAAACAAAATAAATAAAATAATTAAATGAATACCCCCCAGCATGGTGAGACCTTGTTTCTGAATAAGGCCTAAGTGCACTTCTGGAGTACAGATAAATAATAGGAATAACTTTCCTATTTTCTGACTTTCAGTTCATCTTGCTTGCTTGCTTGCTTGCTTGCTACTAGGGGGTCGTGTATTTTGTTGCTCTTTCTATAGGCTGAGCTTGTAACTTGTCAAAGAACAGGCCAAAGTCAAAGGAAATTGCCTCCTACAGAAAGCGCTACAGTTATATAGTGTGTGTCCCCTAGTTTACCAAGTCTTAGCTGCTGCCTATCCAAGAAGATCCCCTCGGCTTTCACCACAGCCACCAACTGCCAGATGAAGTATTCATTCCCCTACGATTGGATGCTCCCAAATGCTTTCTGGTTCTTTTCTCCTCTAACTGCAGTTTGCCATGAAGAGAGTCATTTCAGGTTTTCCTGTTTTCACAAAAATCAATATGCTTCTGCCTATTGGTGCCTAGAATATTCCCCAGAATGTTGCGATTGATTGGATATGTTTTTCAAGGATTCTCATGTTCTAGGAAAACAGTGAAATGCGTCCAAGTTGAGTAGGGTCTTCCTGGCCAATTCCAGTGGTTGTACATAATTGAACAAGCCAACAGAAATTTGGGTGTGCAAAGACTGGCATATAAAAAGAAAGCATCTGTTAACCTTCTCTTCCCACTCACCTCAAAGAAATAAAAATTAAAAAATCAGTTGTAGGACAGATACCTTGATTTTGGCAGCAGTGACCTTAAATAGCTGCATAGTTCATCAAAAGTCTGGGGACAAAAGCTGAATTCTCCTCACAACCTCCCCCTCATTTGGCATTCACAAATTGGTATCAGGGAGGTCAATCAGGTCACATCCCACTTCACACTTATAGGAATCCTGGAAAGAATTCAGGGGAAAAAAATCTAAGAATGAAGTTTTTAGCAGGATCTTGTCACAATTCAAAAACAGGATACAATGAATGAATGAATGAACAAAATAACCCAGGATAATTGAGTATAAATGATAAACAAGCAAGAGAAAGAATGTAGATTTAAAAGAAAATAATGATTACAAATGAAAAAGGGCTTACCATAAAAGGAAACTTAAAGAAAAAACACCCTAATTACTAATGGTGTACCAATCAACTAAGTCTGAGTGGTACTAGCTAGATAGTACAAGCTATCATACTTGTAGCATCTACAAATGGGTTCTGCAGTGAGGAACACCCCAAGCTGCAGAGAGGCTGGTATTTATGACTTTATTACTAAATCATGTTTTTCCCCCCAATACAGAAACAAAGAAGCACATGCGATTCCACACAATATCACCCAACTACAAGGGGGGAAATGTAACTTCTAAGCTGGTTTTAGTGACAGGCAGCGTGACATGAGAGGCAGTAGGGAAGGCAGGCTGGGACCTTGGCAGGGCACTAAGATAGGCTGGCGAAGACTGTGGCCACTGGAAGAGAGAGAGAGTGCCAGTCAGATTGGTGGGCCAAGATCGTCTACCAAGAGGCCGGCTGGCAGGCTTACAGTTTGCTTCCCAATGCCACCCTGCATCATGCGGTCAGTCAGATAAGTCGGCCGAGGCCGTCTAGTATGAGAGAGAGAGAGAGAGGCGGGCGCCGGGCATTGAGAGGGAGGGACAGCACCTCAGCAGCACAGCAGCAGTAGCCCAGATTGAGGAGGAGGAGCCCCGTCCCAAGACTGCCCCTGGCATGGGATGGCGTATGTCACTGCACTATCAATCCTTGTCCAGGGGCAGCTCGGGGAATCCCAGCAGCAGAAGGTTCACCTTGATGAACAACAACTGCTCCACCAACTTGGCCCCCAGTCTCAGGCGGTGTGGGGGCAAATGTCCCCATGGAGAACACCCACTCACTGGGAACACTGGTTGTTGGGCAGGACAGTATACCCTTGACCACTTTCGACAGGGCCAGCCACATATGGGCCTTGCCGCCTCACTAGGCCAAGGGATCGCTGCTGGGATCAATGCATGGCTCCTCCTCCAGGTAGGTCTCCACTGCTGAGGAGACCTACCTGGAGGCACCATCGTACTCCCTCTGGTAGTTCTGACTGGGCACCACCTCCACCACTGCCCTCAGCCATGCTGCTTGCCCTATTGTGCATGGCCCCAGGCATGCTGCTGCTGCTCGTGCTGCTACCGCTAGCCCTGGAGGAACATTGGAAGCAGCACCTGCTCCAGCAGCAGCAAAGACAGCCGCAGCTTCATGTCCTGCAGGCCTTCCAGTGCCCTGCCCAGCACTGGAGGATGCTGACAGGAGGCACCGCCAATCCACCCCCAGACTACTCCCACTGCTGGAAGCCTCTGAACCCTGTCTCCCAAAATCATTCCTGCGACGCTTGGGGCATGGTGATGAGCTCTGGCTGCTGCTGCTGCATGCTGTCACTCCTCTGGCACGGCCCCTACCACCACCTCTACCACGTGCCCCATTGCAGACTGGCCTCTCCTACTTCCCTTCTCCATGTCTTCAAACTCAAAGAATGCACAGCACACAAAGATTTTTTATTATTATTTTTATTTTTTAATTCAAATTTTGTATCTAATATTATCTACACTAACTCTATTCTAAAATCTATGTAACTAAATATTATATCTACAAAGGTCTAGTCCTACACACACTCTAAAATATCAAAACTGAATAACTACTAGCTACACACTAACGCTATATCTATCTCTATCACTATACTAAGCTAACTCCTATGTATCTATATCTTCTAATATCTATCTATCTATCTATACAATATTACACAGGGATTTTGGGGGGAAACACAGACAGCTCACACCAAACAACATAGGGAGGGGTACAAAACTGAAATCAAACCTAAATTAATCTATACATAATATATACAGAATATATACAGAGAGGAGGGAAGGATTCAATGGAGGGTAGGGAGAAAGAACACAGGGAGGGGTAAAAAAATAAAATAAATACCTAAATCTATCTAATCTAATCTAAATAAATGATAATATGGAGGTAAATGTGTGGGATGGGTGAAAAAGAAGGAGGATGGCAATGGATTGAGAACACAAACTGCTGGGAGAGGGAACCTTCTGAAAATGCCTGCTGACACGATCAGTGGCTAGCTCAGAAGTAATTGGAAGGGGGGGGAGGACAATGAGTTTTGTTACTGGCTGTGCCCGCCTTACCGCAAGCTCCTTTGGCTCTGTGCAGCCTAGCTCCTCCATCCCCCATGTCCAGTCGCAGACTGCCAAGCCAGTGGTCTGAGGAGAAGAGGGATGGTGATTGGGCAGACTGGCTGCTACTCCAAGCCTCTCCACCCCTGGTGTCTGGAAGTCTGCTCCTCAGCTGCCTCCCCCTTCCTGTCATGTTTTTGCCTTCCAGCCACGTTTTTACCACCCGAACTCATCCGAACTCGATCCGAACTGACCAAACTGTTCGGTCATTTCAGAGTTCGGAATGATTGCGGGTTCAGTCGGTTCGGGTTTGGGTTTGGTCATCTGAACAGACCGAGTTCAGTCCGAACTCTGAACTTCCGAACCACGTTCGCACATCCCTAGCTACACACCTCTTTTATACAAGTCAGGTGCAAAAGACTGGTTCAGATAACAGGCCTGATTATGCCACTTTAAAGTCTCACAGGACAGTCCTCCACCATTAAAGTAAACAGGAATTCTGCCACTGACTTTAATGGTGAGGATTGTGCTCTCAATACCAACACCATAAAGTCCTCATACAATGTTCTTTAAAGCCCCACAATAGGCCTCTCCCCCAGGTGAAAAATTGCTTCTGGAGACTAACAATGGGTGTAAACTGACAAACAGCAGCTCCAGATTTGCCCACAGATGCTCCTGTCACCCACAGGTTTACCAGTCTGCATAAAGGGTGCCCACCAGATGTGCAACATGGAGCAGACTGGGGCTGCTCTGGGACAGGACAGCACAGCATGCTCCACAAGATCCAGAAGCACACCATGTGGAGCAGGCAGGCCAAACCCAGGGCAACGGCCAAACATGGTACTGCTGCCTGTCTTTTGGGGAGACCCACGGAGCACCTCCACGCCCATCTGTCTGCTGCCACATTCAGCACCTTAGAGTCACGGACAGCTGTCTAGAGCATCGCCAGAGTGGCCTTCAGCTCTATGGTGGGGAGGGCACTTCACGGGCTAACCATGGCCAAGGGACACCACCGGTCTTTATAATGTGGCCCCGGGTGGCCAGTAAGTGGCAGCCACAGGGGTGGGTCCACAGAGAAGCTCTGGGCTCCAGCAGGCTCCCTGTCTGTCTGAAACTACCCAGTATCTCTGCCTTAGACTAGTCTACTGAGTCTGTCCTCCATCTCTGGACAAAGGCTGAAGTGAATTCTCTTCACAGCTTCACCTCATTTGGCATTAATGGATCTGTATCAGGGAGGTCAGTCAAGTCACACACCACTTCACACCTTCTTTCTTGTCTCTGGTGGTCCTTCTTCACTCTGATCTGCCAGCTCAGCCTTCATACTGTCTTCCTCCCCAGCTAGCCAGCCACTCCCTCGCTGTTGTCACTGGATAAAGATGAGTAGAGCTGAGGCTAGATTGTTAACCCTTACTGAGTCACATGCCACAGAGACTTGGAGATTAGCACCACACCACAGGATCCAAGGGGAATTAAAGGTAATAGAAAGGCCTGATTTCGAATATGGGATGGATTTGGGCAAAATAACTCAGTCCCAGCAAGCAACACTGTGGGTTACCGTTCCTATGATAAAGTTGTGTATTTTAACAGATGGACATACATATTATTAATTCCCTTTTAAAACAGTGCCCCACTCAGAAGGAATATGTTTCCTAGCCATGCACTTTCTCATATTTAGCCTATAAAATCCTCTTTGTTAAAGTAGTAAAACCAAACAAAATGTAATTAATGATTTTTTAAAAAAAGATGCATTTTGCTTCTATATGGCAGCAGCGTGACCTCTCCTTGATTCAAGTGCTAATACTTCTTTCCATTCCATTGCATTCTATAAATAAACATTAAAATGTACTACAGAAAAATTAGCCGTTCATTTAATCATGATTCAGTGTTAGCAGGCAAAAATTAATGAAATTAAAGGGGAGAAAGAAAAACGCAACCAGAAACTTCTTTTTACAAAAACAATTCTGTTTAAAATCAACTTAAGCACCTCAACATGTCAGCACCGTGTGGCTTTGGGATGAGTCAAGTATGTTGTGTATCTCTCTTGGAGAACTCATCTTGAAGTTGCAGACACACACCTCCCAACATTTCAAGTGGCCAAAAAGGGACATAAGCCCAACCCTGTCACATACACGTGCGTATATTCAGTACACAAGAAGAAACACTCACTCACTCTCTCACTCAAACACAGACATATTCATGTACAGGCTCAGCCCTGTCCAGTGGCTGCGTTACCACTGGAAAGGTTGAAAGAGCCGGGTATGTTTAGCCTAGAGAAGAGAAGACTAAGGGGGAGACATGATAGTGGTCTTCCACCACCCTGAAGGGCTGTCACAGAGAGAATGGCAAAGATTTGTTCTCTCTTGCTCCTGAAAGCAAGATTAGAAATGATGGGCTCAAATTAGGGCTGAATTGAGTAGTAAGAAAACTACCTGTGAGTATTTGCCTGAGTTCCAATGACCAGCCCCAAGTGTTCGGCCCAGTCAGATGACCCTCAGCGAACACTCACAAGTATTTTCCAAGGGTGGGGGCCAAAGAGGGGGCCAGAGGGAAGGGAATGGGCCAGGGAAGGGGGGGCTAGTGGAGGCTGAGGGATAGAGTACTCCCCTTCCAGAGGGGCTCTGGCAATGGGTGGCTTCCTCCAGACCAGGTAAGTTTGAAGAAGAAGAAAAAAAAGCTGGACATGATCAGAGGGGCTGAATCAGACCTTTCCATCTGAGCATGCTCAGACCTTGCCAAGATGGCACTGACAGTGTGCTGATGCTGCCAGCGCCATCTTGGAAAAGTCTGAGCATGCTCAGAAGGCCCTTTTGAGCATGCCTACATTTTAAACACACACACAAATCTACAGTCCAGAGGAAGCCATGCATCACCAGGGCCACTCTGGAGAGAGAGTACTCTATTCCTTAGCCCGAGCAAGCCCACCCTTCCCCTTTCCTGGCCTCCATTGGCCTATTCTCTCCCTGGCCAGTGGGAGCCAGGAAAGGCTTGAGAAGGGGCCTAGCACTGGCCTCCAGCCCCCTTCCCTGTTGAGGATTTTCTGAGTTCCCAAATTTCAGGGGCCATTCCTCAACACTTCAAACCTCGGATAACCGAGGCGAGTACCTCGATCCTCAGGGTTTTTCAAGGAAAACCAAGGATCGAGTTTCAGCACTAGCTTAAATTACAAGAAAGCAGATTTTGGTTAAAAAAACAGTAAGAGCTGTTTGGCAGTGGAACAAATTGCCTATGGTGGTGGTGGGCTCTCCTCCTCTGGAGGTTTTCAAACAGAGGCTAGACAGCCATCTGTCGGGGATGCAGTAGCTACAGATTTCCTGCACTGTGCAGGGGGTTGGACTAGATGACCTCTGAGGTACCTTAGGAACATAAGAACATAAAAAGTGCCATACTGGGTCAGACCAATGGTCCATCTAGCCCAGCATCCTGTCTCCGAGAGTGGCCAATCACGGTGGCTTGAGAGAAGCACCCAACAGGTCACAATGGGGGATCCATTTCCTTTTGTTTTCTCCCAGCTCTCGTCATGTTCCCTGATCCTGTCTGACTAATAGCTGCTAATAGACCTATCTTCCAGAAACTTGTCCAAACCTCTTTTAAACTCAACTATAGTACTGGCCCTCACCACAGCCTCTGGCAGTAGATTCCACAACCCAATTATATGCGGAGTGAAAAAATATTTTCTTTTATTTGTTTTAAACTTGCCACTTGTCCCCTAGTTCTAGTACTAGCTGAGAGGGTAAATAACTGTTCCTTGTTTATTAATTTCACACCACTCATGATTTTATAGACCTCTATCAATCTCCTCTCAGTCGTCTCTTCTCCAAACTGAAGAGCCCCAACTTACCAAACCTCTCCTCATATGGGAGCCCTTCCATGCCCTTGATCATTTTTTGTTGCCCTTCTCTGTACCTTTTCTAATTCAGCTATGTCTTTTTTGAGATGGGGCAACCAGAACTGCACACAATATTCGAGGTGCGGTCGCACCATTTATTTGTATAGAGGCATCACAACATCCTCAGTTTTATTCTCTATCCCCTTCCAAATAATTCCTAATATTCTGTTTGCTTTTTTGACTACTACTGCACACTGCGCTGTGGATTTCATTGTATTGTCCACAGCCACCCCCAGATCCTTTTTCCTGAGTGTTAACTCCTAGCTTAGTACCCAGCATCGTGTATGCATAGTTTGGATTATTTTTCCCTATGTGCATCACTTTGCACTTGTCCACATTAAATCTCATTTGCCATTTAGATGCCCAGGCACTCAGTGTTGTAAGATCCTGTTGCAGTTCCTCACAGTCTGCTCATGTTTTAACTACCTTGAATAACTTGGTGTCGTCTGCAGATTTGATCACCTCAGTCTTAACACCCTTTTCCAAATCATTAATGAATACATTAAACAGCACCAGTCCCAATACAGATCCCTGAGGCACGCCACTTTTTACATCTCTCCATTGTGAAAACTGACCATTTAGTCCTACCCTTTGCTTTCTATCTTTCAACCACTTTCTGATCCATAGTAAGACACTACCTCCTATCCCATGACTTTTTAATTTTCTCAAGAATCTCTCATGAGGGACCTTATCAAATACAGGTACACTATATCTACTGCGTCTCCCTTGTCCACATGCTTATTTACACCCTCAAAGAATTCCAACAGCTTAGTGACGCATGACTTACCTTTACTAAATCCGTGTTGACTCTTCCCCATTAAGCCATGTTTGTCAACATGCCCTGTAATCCTGTCCTTGATGATGGTTTCCACCATTTTGCCCAGCACAGACATCAAGCTTACTGGTCTGTAGTTTCCAGGATCACCTCTGGATCCCTTTTTTTAATATCGGGATTACATTTGCCACCCTCCAGTCCTCGGGTGCAGTGGCAGATTTTAGTGACAGGTTACAAATTACTAACAGTAGGTCTGCAATTTCATATCTGAGTTCCTTTAGAACTCTGGGGTGAATGACATCTGGCCCTGGTGACTTGTTAGTACCTTCCAACTCTATGATTCTGTGATTCTGCCAGTGGTGGCAGTGGCAGCCTGACTTGGGGTAGGAGAGAGTGGCAGCATCCCAGCCTCCAGGCATTCTGGCAGCAGCTCCATTCTGGGGCTATGGTGGTGGCTTCCTGAGTTTACCTACGCGCTTTGGTAGCAGACACAACCAAAAGCAGGAAAGAGGTCCCCCTCCCTCTTCCCTCTCAATTTCCATTGATTGTGTCACCATCCAGCCTGTCCCTTGGGCACATAGCCTGGGGTTCATCTTTGACTCCGCCCTCTCCTTTACATCTCAGATCTAGTCTGTTGCTAAGGCCTGTTGCTGATCTCTGCATAATATTGCTAAAATCTGGCAGTTGCAGAGTGCAGCTTGAGAGAAACACTGGCCATTCAAGAAAGGTAGCACCAACCTGATTACAGGTCCTAATGGGACTGAAGGTGTTGCATAATGCAGAGGACAGAACCTAAGGTAAGGCAGCTGTGCTTGGGCATGGCAGAAGCCAGCCCAGGGGTTAAAACCTGAGCCAAGTTCAGTGCAGAGTGGCTGCAGGAGAGCTCTGCCTCAAACAGTAAGCTGCTTGAGAGCAGCGAAGAGAGAGTTGGGAAGACACGAGTTAAGAGATCAGCTCTGGCTCCTCCCAAACCCCGGTCAGAGAGGGTTGCCTGAACCAGACACGCTGGAGCTGCAGGAGGGACTGTGCCTGGCTACAAAGCTGTAAGTATTGAGAGACTGTGACTTATTAGAGACTGTGGGAAAGGCACCTGATCTCAGAGGTGCATGCCAGGCCAGAAGGTTCCCCTTTGTATAGTAAAGATTGTGTGGAGAATTTAAAGACGTTTGAGCTAATACCCAGAGTGAGTAACTGTGTGGGGCCTAATCCTGCTAGGACTTACCCCAGGTGAGACTGATCCTGCCACAAAGTGGTGGAGAATGCGAGCACCCCCAATGTCTGCCACCAAGCAGTCTGGGAAAAGTAGGTGATTCGGGGCAGGAAGGACAGTATACCTGGGCACAGTACAGAGGAATGCACCCTTGTAGGTCCCTGGAGGAAGGAAGGTCGAGGGCCGGCAGAGAAGAGCAACGCTGTAGGCTCGCCCAGAGGTAGGAGCTCAAGCTGGGCTGGTGCAGTGAGGAAGGTCACCTGAAATAGATGTGGAAGGAGTTTGCCTGAGGAACAAGGATGTTGGGGATGACTTCAGGGCCATGAACCCAGCAAGTACAGACAGCACAGGAACAAAGGTACTGGGACCTCCATGGAAGTGGAACCCTGAAGCATTGTTATAATTGTAGACAGTGGGGACACCACTGTAGGCGGTGTCCCTCCCTTTTGTATAAAGACACCCAGGCTCTGGGTTGCCAGAGGGGAACTACCTATGGGTACATGGTCCAAGCGTATAAAGGGGCACTGGACGTGGGAGCCGGGAGGGTACAGGACTTATGAATGGAGTTTGTCCTCAAGAGGGATTGAGAGATAGCCGCAACATGGGAGGCAATAGGAAACTGGCTGGGGAAAGCCTAGGTATGAGTGGGTCCCCCTAAGCCCACTCCCTGAGCAGGAAGGGAACCGCAGGGGATAAGAAGGTGTTGGGGTTGTAAAACATAGGTCTTGTGCAGAAAATATGCCCTACCAGAATGCACCAAAATGGAATCAATGGCAGGGTAGGAAGATACTGGGGGTGGAATAATGGTTCATATAAAAAGAGTGTGCCCTACCAGAATGCCCCAGAGAGAAGAAGAGCCCCAGAAGGGAAGCCCCAGAAGGCTCTGTGGAGAGGCTTATGGGAAAGAGAAGCTCGTGGAGAGACACCAGGGCCAGAGGGTTGTGCATGGCCGTCACTGTGAATTAATTAAAAAAGCTGTGGATAAGGCCAGAGACTGAGTGGTGTAAATATTGGGCAGCATCCTGCAGATACAGGTAATGCTCCTTCCCTGCCACACTGGCCCTTCCTTACTGCTTCCACTGTCAAAACCTTAGCTGTCCTCATTATTTCTTGTCTTGACTAGCAATCTCCTTATTTTTGGCCTCCCCCCACCCCCTCCCCTCATCTTACCACTCTCACAGAGAAGGCTCAGGGCAGTTTACATAATAACACAGTTGCAGGGTCCAGGGCAAAGGTAAAATGCAGTGCCCCTGGTGGCCCCTCCCCAATTGGCGGCACCCTCTTCAGGGCCATAAATGTCATTGTGTTTGGGGCCCCAATGGGAGGGGTGGGTCCACTATGGGGGCCCTGGACAGTTGCCTCAGGTTACTTTGTGGTAAGGCCGGCCCTGCAGGAGGGTAGCTAGGTGGGAATGGGCCCTTTGGGCAAAAGATGAAATGGGCCCCTTGCTGGGGCATTCCACTCCATTGTGCATATGCATTCTGTATGCATGTGGGAGCCCAGGCATCTTATCCCTGGTGTGGCTGCACCTGCTACACCTATTATAGCTACACCCCTGCAGTCCTGTATATAATATACAAAAATAAGCTATAAAGAAATATGAACTATATAAAATTCCCATTAAAACTGCTCCCCAGCATCTATCCCCACCTGCTAAAGACCTGGCCAAATATGTCTTACATCATCTCTGGGAAATGCTCAGCCTTGGGCTTTGGTGAAATTCCAGGGAAAGAGAGTTCCAAAGCTCTGGGACAGCTACTCAGAATGCCTCTTGACATATGGACTTGGTGCAGCGATAGAACCTGTAAGAGTTCCCCATGTTCCATTGTGATCCCCCCAACCTTAGGGATCACAATGGAACACGGGGGTGGCGGGGGAGGGTGGGGGGGAGATTGTCTGTTAGATACCTGAGATACTTTAAGCTTCTCCTCCCCAAGGCTCCAATCCAACGCCCATCAAAGTCAATGAAAATTCTCCTACAGATTTCAATGGAGATTGAAGTCAAGACCCAGTAAGGGGTAAGGAAGCTGTCATTGAAATCTCTCCCTGAATCTGAATCTGGCCCATTAAAAATGGGCTTGTTTCACTGGAGACATGTTGAAATTTCCAGTTTACAGGGTCTGTGCCAGACACCTGAACCAATGGGAAAGGTCTGCTGGAACCCATCTACTTTGTGCAGGAAAAGAAAGTAGCTAACCTATAATAGCCTTTTAAATGTTTTCCCATTATGTATCATCCAGCCATAAAGTAGTGTGGAGCCAATAGGGGGTGGAGAATTCATGAAAATGACCTCTCCTACTCTATTCTGTCACGTGCAATGAACAATTACAACAAATTTCTTCTCTCCCTTTGCAGTTGCACGCTAATTATGTTTTCCAGGATGCAATTTAACTCCAACCCTTTTTTCCTGACCAGGCATGAAAGGTGACAAACAGGTTTAGCACATCTCAAAATTGTTTTTTGTAAAGAAAAATATCATACTTTGTTGTCCTTCTCATGATTCAGCTCTATCTTTTAAAGAGGCCATAAGGGTTTACACATAATACAGGATATGTTCTCCAGTGCTAAGCAAACTAGGAATCTTTATGCTGTGTAGGAAAGACAAGTACATCGAGTCAAGACCAAATTTATGCTGGAGTGATTACTTGCTTGGTGGAGATGTGACATTGGGTGATTTCAGATGTTACGTGGTCAAAGGCCACCACAGTCAATCCCCTGTGGTGGCAGCGACCACGTAACGTCTGTTGGGGGAAACGGATGTTTCCCCCCAGATGTTACCACGGCGGGGAATCACATTCGCCGCGTGAGCAGCCGAAGTGGCGGGGCCGGAGGTCGTCGCACGGCGAATGTGATTCCCCGC
>QEPC01005396.1:2672505-2700814 GCA_003113815.1 Sphenodon punctatus | reverse complement strand
AAATATGAACTATATAAAATTCCCATTAAAACTGCTCCCCAGCATCTATCCCCACCTGCTAAAGACCTGGCCAAATATGTCTTACATCATCTCTGGGAAATGCTCAGCCTTGGGCTTTGGTGAAATTCCAGGGAAAGAGAGTTCCAAAGCTCTGGGACAGCTACTCAGAATGCCTCTTGACATATGGACTTGGTGCAGCGATAGAACCTGTAAGAGTTCCCCATGTTCCATTGTGATCCCCCCAACCTTAGGGATCACAATGGAACACGGGGGTGGCGGGGGAGGGTGGGGGGGAGATTGTCTGTTAGATACCTGAGATACTTTAAGCTTCTCCTCCCCAAGGCTCCAATCCAACGCCCATCAAAGTCAATGAAAATTCTCCTACAGATTTCAATGGAGATTGAAGTCAAGACCCAGTAAGGGGTAAGGAAGCTGTCATTGAAATCTCTCCCTGAATCTGAATCTGGCCCATTAAAAATGGGCTTGTTTCACTGGAGACATGTTGAAATTTCCAGTTTACAGGGTCTGTGCCAGACACCTGAACCAATGGGAAAGGTCTGCTGGAACCCATCTACTTTGTGCAGGAAAAGAAAGTAGCTAACCTATAATAGCCTTTTAAATGTTTTCCCATTATGTATCATCCAGCCATAAAGTAGTGTGGAGCCAATAGGGGGTGGAGAATTCATGAAAATGACCTCTCCTACTCTATTCTGTCACGTGCAATGAACAATTACAACAAATTTCTTCTCTCCCTTTGCAGTTGCACGCTAATTATGTTTTCCAGGATGCAATTTAACTCCAACCCTTTTTTCCTGACCAGGCATGAAAGGTGACAAACAGGTTTAGCACATCTCAAAATTGTTTTTTGTAAAGAAAAATATCATACTTTGTTGTCCTTCTCATGATTCAGCTCTATCTTTTAAAGAGGCCATAAGGGTTTACACATAATACAGGATATGTTCTCCAGTGCTAAGCAAACTAGGAATCTTTATGCTGTGTAGGAAAGACAAGTACATCGAGTCAAGACCAAATTTATGCTGGAGTGATTACTTGCTTGGTGGAGATGTGACATTGGGTGATTTCAGATGTTACGTGGTCAAAGGCCACCACAGTCAATCCATCTAGATGTGTATAAGAGACAGCCTTTGGCCCANCCCGCAGGGATTCCGGCCCGTGGCCAAAGCGGGCGAGCGCTGCAGCGGCATTGGCCGCTGGGCCCGCCCGTCTCCCCAGAGGTCAGGCAGCGGGGAGCGTGGAGGGGGCGGGGCCGTGCGGCCGCACGTTACACCGCGCAGTCCCACCCCCTCCCCGATTCCCCGCCAGGATCCCCCGGCACATCTGTTACGGCGTGACAGGGTCAACCCGGCAGGGAATTCAAAATTCATTTCATGACGGGGCGAATCCGCCCCGTCACGTCTGAAATCACCCATTATTTTCCTTATGAAATCGTGATTTTTTTTAAAAAAAATTGTTTTAAAGTCAAATCTTTGTCTTCTTACTCCTGCCAGTCCTTCAGTGGCACAACTCAAGACAGAATTAGCTGGTTTGGGCACAGGTTTTGAATCTTAGGAATTATTAAATAGCTCATGCATATTTTAAGTAAGAAAGAGGTCATCAACTTCTTATTTTTTCTGTTTATTATGCTGTTTACTAATACCTCTTCCTCAATATAGTCCTATTTTACTCCTAATCATTCCTTTTGGCACAAATGATCCCTTCCAGATAAGGGAGAGGAAGCTGGATCATCAAAATAATTTGTAGTAAAGTGTAGTTAAGTTACACAGTGCATAACGATTAAAGAAAATAGTAGTCTGGGGTGACTGCAGGTGTAATAAGGATGTTATGTGGGTAAGAAAGAGTTTCCTGCTCTCAAAACCTAGGACTTGCAGCTAGGAAAACCATCTTGATATTTATATTTAGAAGTATTCTGAATCCGGTGATGCCATTTTTATGGAGTCACCTTTCTGAGTAGAGCTGCACTTCAGTCAGGCATGAACAGCTCCCTTGTGCCTAACACACTATGAAATACATGCCTCCAGGCAATGTATACAACTGGAGGCATTTGATTTTACACTTAAAAAATAGCACCTATCAAGCTTCTCAGATGCTAGAAGCTAAATGTGAAATGGTGGCAATTAACGATGTGCAAAAAGACTAACAAAATTAGATCTTCAATGGGGTCTGTGCAGAGAATTCTGGAGGGTTATGGTTCTATATAATTTATTTGAGTCTTCAAAATCAGTTTGTTTCACAGCAGTGTGGAGATATAGTCAATTTTACTGCTTATCTTTTATAGACTGCAATCTTCAAACACTTGCTGTGGACCAGTTGCATTGATTTCAGTGGGACTGCTCCAGAGTAAGTGGTTTGAGGACTGTAGTTATAGTCATTTACGGAGTTCTCTATATTTGTGTTGTTTTTTTCTTGCAACTCCTGGGAGAGAGAAAAATGCTGAATAAACTTGGTTCTCAAAAGTCTGCGTTTGAGCAATTCTGGAGGCAATGTAAGACTTACATATTTGGCCAGACCTTTAGCAGGTGAAGCTAGGGCTCAGGAGGTGGGGGTGGGAGTGGTTTTAATTGAAATTTTACACAATTTAATATTGTTTTTTATATTTCTGTACATTTTTTTGTTGTAAGCCATCTTGAACCTGCAAAAAGGGCAGGATACAAATCCAAATATCTATCTATCTATCTATCTATCTAGTGAAAACTCTTTTACAAACCCACAACTATATTTCAGATTAATTTGCATTTTGACTCTGCATTTCAATATTTTTGGTGCATTTTTAAAAAATATAACTTTTGTTTAATGCAAGATAATTTCAGTTTTTACTCATTCAAATTACAATTCATTTTTGTATTCTCCGCTTACTTCAGGTTAAAAGATGGATGGCCAAAAAGGTGCAGAGACATGAGAACAAGTCCCACTGGACTTCAATATAACTTGTGAACCTAAGTTAACTTTAGAATAAAATCCTGCCCCATTCAAATCCAGGGCAATACTTCCATGAATTTCACTGGATTTCACCTTGTGCTCTATTTAATTCTTTCTCCATTGGGTGTCTTTAAACGAGCAAGGCTTGGGTGTGTGTGGCCTCTGAGTGGTACAGCTGTAGAGCAGTCACTCCGGTGCAATGCATGGGGAGAGATTCTAACAGGTAGCTCCCAGTGTGGCTACCGTGGCGGCCCCCATGCACTCCCCCTGCCACGGATCATGTGGGAGGTGGAAGTGTACTGGGCTGGCCTTTGAAATTGACATGTCCTGGCCATGAACGCTGGGGAACTGGACTTCCCAGCATTCACAACCAGTTCCTGTGACTTGCAAAGGCCATGTCACCCATCCACAGTGCCTATTAGGGGTGTGCAGAAAAGAAAAATTAGTATTAGTTTTTATTTTAGTTTTAGTTATTAAAATCCCATTCATTTTAGTCATTGTTTTATTAGTATTAATTATTATTTTAGTTATTACCATTCCATTGGTTTCAATGGGAAATGAATTTCAAGCTGCAACATCTTCATTTGTCATCCAATTTTCATTAAATTTTGAAAGATTGTACCCCTTATCCAGGGAATCGTCCCTACCAAATTTCATAAATATTGGATAAAGGGTTCATTGCAGAGTTCACAAGACAGTGCTGACACCTCAAAAAACAGTTCAGAACAATGTTATTATTAGACAGACAGACAGACAAGGATTACAGACAAAGACAATGAACAGTGGGAATAATGGGAAGGAAGGGATGCGAGACAGAGAAATAAATCTGTTTTTATAACTGTCATTTTGTCTAAGTGAGGCTGAGTTAGAGCAGCCACACAGAGACGGAGAGAAAAACCAGCAAGCGTTCTTTCTGAACTAACACTGGCAAAGTTCCTCAGCTTGGCAGAAGGTTAAGAAAAACACTCTCCATGCCCTCCCCCAAAGCCACCCTGAGTCCCTTATTGGTACAGAAAGCTTCACTCATGGTTCCCCTTCCCTTCTGACTCCCGTTTGAACTCTTGTTTACTGCAAGGCACAGTTAGACTGGAGCCATCACATGTCCTCTAGCCCTGAATCCAGCAGTCAGAGCAGAGCTAATAACTAATACTGAAATTTATTTGTTTTTAGTTATTAACCCATTCATTTTAGTTATTGTAATAACTAAAACTAAAATTACTTTTTCATTTTAGTTCATTAATGGGCATGGAGAGTGTTTTTCTTAACCTTCTGCCAAGCTGAGGAACTTTGCCAGTGTTAGTTCAGAAAGAACGCTTGCTGGTTTTTCTCTCCGTCTCTGTGTGGCTGCTCTAACTCAGCCTCACTTAGACAAAATGACAGTTATAAAAACAGATTTATTTCTCTGTCTCGCATCCCTTCCTTCCCATTATTCCCACTGTTCATTGTCTTTGTCTGTAATCCTTGTCTGTCTGTCTGTCTAATAATAACATTGTTCTGAACTGTTTTTTGAGGTGTCAGCACTGTCTTGTGAACTCTGCAATGAACCCTTTATCCAATATTTATGAAATTTGGTAGGGACGATTCCCTGGGTAAGGGGTACAATCTTTCAAAATTTAATGAAAATTGGATGACAAATGAAGATGTTGCAGCTTGAAGTTCATTTCCTATTGAGCTAGCTGGTCTGCTGGCATGGCTGGTAACCCCAGTTCATACGAACAGGAGATGCATGGCTGCTGGTTGCCATGTACCTTTTTGGATTGCCCCCCAGGGCACACTCTGGATTTCTCAGCAGTGCACCATGAGTAGCCATGAGTGAGTGTTGTGTGGCTCACAGGAGCATGCATCCCCCCACACCACCGTCAGATGGGGGGGGGGGAGTGGCTCCTGGGTGGCCATTCATGGTAGCATCTCATTTAAAAACACCCTTGATTTCAAGTGTGGGTACGAGATGCCTGTTGAGATTAGGACTTAGGATATTTTATAACAACATCTTATCAGCAGCTTAATTATACATGCAATTAGAATATAACTCATCCACAATGCATATTTTCACAGTGAACTTTAAACTGACTAAACAATGCAAAAGATTCTCAAAATAAAAACCAGACCCATTGTTTATTTTCAGCTCCCTCCCTCCTCCCAATTCTTTGAAATCTTGAGAGTAGTTACTTAACAGCTTGAAAGCAGCTAGAGAAATCTCAAAGAACAAGCAAAGGGCTATCTTAAAATTCATAATGGATTTTTCTGGATTTCCTGTGGATTATATTTTAAATAAAACAAGTTTGCCAATAATGAATCAATGATCCAGGAAGGTACTTAAGTACATGCCTCACTTTTTACTACATTTCTTTTTTTACTACATTAACATGTGGTTAAAGTTAAGCACATGCTTAAGCACTCTTCCTAAATAAAGATGCTTTCCTGAATCCATTCTTACTTGTTGAGAAGTGCCCAACAAGCCATGCTGGAGTGATCCTGCTATTCACAACCAGCTGCCAACACTCAGGGATTACATCTCCCTATAATGGCTAATAGCCATCTTATCTAATGGAACTGTGGACATCTTGTTAACTGTATTAACATCAGCTCTTCCTTAGAAAACTACTAAGCTGTGTACTTCAATAATCAGGCAAGGCGTTCCCATTCCCAACGCTGTAATGATCAAAGTTGCTTGTAGAAAAACAACTACATTTTTCACAATTTACAAAAACTTTAAAAATGTTTTATTGAGAAGTAGTTTTGAAAATAATTGCTTTCAATAGTACATTGAATATTTCTGTAAAAAAAATCGTTTTCATAAATTTCAGTTTGGGGAATTATGGTTTTTTCACTTTCTCTCACTTTTTTTCCAAGTTTCCTTTTTCAGATATGTCGTGGGAAAAATGAGGCCCTTTTCGAACAGACGCACCCCCTGCCCCATGCACATGTGTACGGGTGTGGTGGGCGTCTGTCTGAACACCATGAAGGGTGGGGGGAAATGGGCAGGCGTCCATGGGAACCGGTGGGTGCGGGTGCGTGTGCACTCACACACTTCACCCACCTCCAACAATCACCCATGCAGGGAGCAATGGGCACCAATGCCTGATGCTCCGTGTGTGGAGATGAGTGGAGGTGGGTGCAGATCCATGGAAGCACACCCTAATGGACTGCCCACCTACTGAGCCACCCACCCATCCCCCCATGCACCCGTGCCCGTTAAAAAAGGGCCTCAAAGAGAAGAAAGGCAATCCAAGCTTCTCACCCCTCTTCCTCCAATCAATATTTCAACAACATTTTATGAGTGTCTTGCCCTATTCCTTTCTATCAGTTGTGTCTCAAGAGAAGTATCTGGAATCCATAATCCAAGGTCTGATCTCATATTTGTTGACGTACACCCACATCATGGGACATCAAAGTTACAATATCCTGAAGACAAGATTGAGGCTGAAGTGATATTTCCTCCAGATGTTTCCTGAAAATATCTCTTCCACAGTCTAATTTTTTGGACAAAAAAAGTCTTATCTGTTTATTTCCTATCTGAAGCATAGCTGTTGTCACTGTCAGGAGAGCATTCTCAGTTAAATGGATACATTTTCAGATTGGTAAAAAGCACAGAACAAATGCCAGCATTATCACGGACTACCTTTGTATTCCCCAGAATTCACCTAGGGTCACAAAAACTAATCTTGTAGCTTTTTATTGGCAAATAGAGTAGAAATAATTAAGAAGTTAACACTTGCCAGCTATCACCTCCTGTTTCCTACTGTACAAAGGAAAACATGGGTAATTTCAGATGTCACGGGTAATTTCAGATATGACTGTGTATAAATTATTGCAACTGTTGATTGTCAAGGTCGACCAATGTAAAATTGGTTTGTGGTGATTTATGCTGTATAGATGGAATCTAAAAGATGCTAGGAAATGCAATATTCACTTGAGCAATGTAATCCTAAGGAACATAGGGAAATTATCTCTAATCGTTGCACTGCTGGTGGAACAAGACATCAGTTAACTGTGAAAATTGTACTTTATTTAATTGACAAGTGATTTAGCTTTATCGGTTCTAAATAAATTCAGAAGCTAAAAAGGAAATCAAGCATCAAAATACAAATTGGAAGGAAAACACTGCTTATCAACTCACTTGCTAATTTCAGTCTTTTTCATTTGGTGCACCAGACATTTATGTATTTATTAAACTTGTCAATGGACAAGACATCTTGTAAGCACACATACATACATACAGATATTGCAGTGGGAAAATGAGGCCTTTGAAAAGAAATCCTACAGGAACAAAGAAGAGCAGATTTGCTCTCTTTAACTCTTTGATCGGTGTTTGACCAGAGCTTTTAGACCTAGAATAAACAGCTTATTTGAATGTGGTGATCTGAAGAAATGCTGGATTGATTATGGTGGATACTGAAGGCTTCTTTTTACAGAGAACACAGTGTTGCTCCTCTTCCTGCCCCTACAAATGTGCCTGGGGCCTCTCTGTTGAGACTGTGAACAAGAATGGTGTGTGTGTGTGTGTGTGTGTGTGTGTGTGTGTGTGTGTGTGTGAGATGAACACCTGCCCAATTAAAACAGAATAGGTTGCTAACAACCATCAAATGTAATAACTTGCAGTAATTATGAATTTGGGTTGGGTTAGAATCATAACCTAGAGGTGAAAGCCCCCATAATCCTTTCAATCATCTAACTTTCTACTAGATTTAGAATATAAACTTAACTCTGTAACATTGACTGGGTGCCTGCCAAGGGCAGTAAGTAGGAATATAACAATCCGAAAAGGTGACAAGAAATATATTTCCTCAATCCTGTCCCAACTGAAGTTGTTTAACCACTGACTTAACTAATGGTAGGAGTGTGCCTGTATTGTTCTCTGAGGATTTTTACAAAAATCCACATTTTCATCTTCTCAAAGTAATTTCAATCTGTTTAGTTCTCATATGAAGAAAAAAAAAATACTAACCAAAAAATATTTCAAGGAGAAGCTGTCATTTTACAAAGCCTATTTGAAACAGTAGACGTTAGTGTAAGAATTCGTCCTTATTTTTACCTAAGTGAACCTAAATATTGCAGTGAAGGATTTTATATATTTTGTGCTATCATATAATAGGCTGCATGGAAAATAGTATTAACCCACAGGAAGAATCAGCCTGTGTGAGCATGTTTTCCTCTTTCATAGCTCATGCTCAGCCTTTTATTTATTGAGTGTTGCTGAAAGTGATGCATAACTTGTGTGTCTGTGTGACTATGAAATGTTGAAACAGGAAAGAATACTTCACTGCACTCTACAATGTAAGCACTTTCAAACAGGATCACTGCCTAGAAATGCTCTTTTTTTGTGATTTTGCTCTTGCCCAACTAACATCTATTCATTCAGATTCCTATACTACAAGCAACTTAAGCACAGGCATAACTTTAATTTTCAACAATCCCCCTGATCAAGGATATCTGCAGCCCTATGCATAGTATGCACTGGGCATATACTGGCTTGTGGGCATGCAGGGGAGCGAGGTCAGTATCAATGGATGCAGCCTCAACCTGGTGGAGTGAAGTGGTGGGAGCTGGTATTATCATGGTGCCTCAAGACCATTGCACCAGGGAATGGACTAGTGTGCTGGAGCTTTATACGTGTGGACCCTGTCCCTTGATCCAGTGGAGAGGAGGGACTGGGGAAAGGGCATATTGTACAGGTGATTTTAGTAGGTGCCAGACTGCCCCTGACAAAGTTAATAGGTTGCATCCTCAAACCACTTACACATTGCAGCATTACAGTTGATGTCTGAAGAAAATGAAATCCTGAAAACATTAGAATTATTTCGACACACACACACCCAAGTCAAAGGAAGCTTTGCTATGCAGCATAGCATTTTTATAAATCGTGTTGTATTGCATCACTCAGAATGAGGCGGCAAACTTGTTATCTGAAGAAGAGATGTTTGAACCTTCTTTATGAACACTGCAGATGAACAACTGACCCTGTTGCCCTAAGACTCTGTTAGGTATGAACTTTCAGTATGACAGCTATGTTACTGAGAGACAGATTCTGCAAGTCTCTGATCTATTTCTTGAGCGATGTCAGCTTTCTAAGCATGGGTGCTTTGTGATCTTGCAGGATGGAATATCAATGCGATGTATAGATGCTGGTATCTCATGTCTGATGACACCTTTCATTTACTTCTCCCTCTGACTTTTACAAGTCATTTGCAAGTTGTTATAGATCTAATCTGGCCACTCTTTTCTCTCATCCTTCTAACTGAAGAAAGGTTTTCACACTACGCTTTACACATTTAAACACAATTATAGCACTTAGCAGGCGCAGCTATTTTCCCCCTCCCCCCACCTCGAAAACTATTTTTTTTTTTTTTTTTACAGCATGTTACAATAACCTTAACCCTTGGGACTCTGCTGCTTTCTCTCCCCCCTTACAATCACCCAGGATCCGAGCAGCCAAGCCCCCTCCCTTCCCCTTCCCGCGCTGCACATCTGGCGCTCGCAGCGCTAGTAGCCCCCTCTAGGGGAAGGAGCCCGGGCACTACCGGCAAGACAGCCCCGAGCCCCTGCGGTGAGAAGGGGACGGGCGTGGAGAAAAGCAGCTACTCAGCAAGTTGGTGGCAGCAGCTCAGCCCAGCCCCGCTGGAGGTTCCCTCCCTCCCCACAAACGATTCTTCCAAGGATCTCCCGAAAGCAGCCCGCCAACTTTCTAGCTCTGGTCTTGACAGAGCCATGCGGACTTGGCAGCAGCTGAAAGAGGCGTCAGCAGCCTCGAGAGGGGCTCCAGTGTGGGCTGCACTGATCCCACTGCTCTCCTGTTGCATGAGGACTGGGCAGCCCTACAACCTAGACACGCAGAACGCCCTGGTCTTTAAGGGACCCAATGGGACTCTCTTTGGCTATTCAGTTCTCCTGAACAGTCACGGCAATGACCGATGGTAAGTCAAGTCACTGCTGCTTCTCATCTCCGTATCCTCTCTCCCGCCTTCTCTTCCAACACTCCAGATACTAAAGTTAGCCACACTCTGCTGTATCAGAACTGGGGATTTATTAGTATGAATGAAGGGGGGGGGGCACAAAGTCCTGTTCAGATACACATGTTGGGATTGCAAAGCAGCGAATCACACCGCCGCCTCAGAAGTTTCCGAAACATTTTTAGGGACTCCGTGCAATTTGAATCTCGATCCGATTCCCGTATGGGAGACGAGTCTAGCCTGTAAGGTGTGGCTGCTTCATCTCCTCTTGGGTATCATATACAGCATGGTGGCTGCAAAGAACCCAAGGAAGCAACTGCTTTGTTTTATAGTCTAATCTGCAATCTCTCAGCCCAGCGTGTGTTCACTTAAAAGCAGGTTTGCACGCATGGAATCTCATTCCTAGAGGTGTGTGTGGGAGGGCGGGATTGTCATTGAGCTGGCTCAGATCTTAGGGCTTGAACTCTTGCTATGACTGCTTTTTGCTTTCAGGCTTATTGCGGGAGCCCCTACAGCCAGCTGGCTTGCAAATGCCTCTGTGGCCAGTCCAGGTGCAATTTTCCGATGCAGAATCGGGAGCAACCCCAATGGAACTTGTGAGCAGCTCCAAGTGGGTGAGTTGCACGATGTTGCCCTGACCTCGTTTGCACCAGAAGATGATATTGCAACCAGTGAAGAGCTGCAAGAGATTCAATTGAATACAGCAGCTAGTCAGTCGCTAGTAGCCCCCTTGCTTAGACGTTTTTGCATGGGCACGTTTATTTTCTCATGCTTTTTACAAAGCTTTCAACATGCCTGTCAAAAAGAGCCAGCAAATAGAGAAGTAATATTTTTTCAGAAGAAAAAAAATGCATTATGTCTAAAAAAAAAAAAAAAAGAGTTTCCCAGTGCTACCACAGCTGCGAATAACTTTTGTTTGGTTTCAAAGCATTTATGTTAACTGTTAGTATTTTAATATTTTAAACAGTACAACACAGTCCAGTTTTAATGTAAGTGAAAATTAGATTTTTATATGATATTGCTTCCAAGAATGAAGGATCTTTTCTATGACACTTAAAATATTTGTGACATCTCCATGTTTAAACTAGCATTTATATTTAAGACTATTCACATGCAGATCAATGACTGCCAAGAATATAAATCCTTGAAAACATCAATTCAAAAAATAAACAAACCCCCTCTTCCAAAAAACCTAGCTGTTGTCTTAGTTATATGTAGAAAGAAATACAATAAATGTGATGATTAAAAATGAATTAGCCCTAAACCTAAAATAATTGTTTCCCACTCGAATGTGTATTTTCCTTTCCCGCCATTTATTTTCAGAGTTCTCTGAGAATTCTCATTCAAACAGCTTGTGAGAGTTTAAGATAAACAGTTTTTAGGCAACAAGAAAGTTAGGAGTACACGCCTTTGCATGAAGGGCAAGTATAATTGACATCTCTATGGGCTGGGAAAACATAGTTCTAAATTACTAAAGTGTCTCTCAACGACATTCAAATTCTTGGCCTGTGGGTGAAAACAGACACAACACTAACTCCACTTTAGCACCACTTTAACACTGCTTTACATTTCTTATGCATGTTGCAGGGTTGCATAGGGCACCAATACAGCCCTGCAACATGTGTAAGAAATGTTAAAGTGGTGTTAAAGTAGAGTTAGCGTTATGTCTGTTTTCACCCTGTATTAAGTAACTAGCAAGCAAATTGCTCTTATAGATGTACTGGCAGATGTGCAGTTGCATGTAACCAGTTCCCTAGTGTTTTGTTTCCAAAACAGCAGTTTCAGAACACAGATCACAATGAACACATCAGAGTTGAAAGTCTCCATCTTGACATTTAGAGCCCGACATGAGATCAGCCTTTGATCAACTCTCCCTTAGCAACCAACAACTCTCATAATAAGTATGTTCCAATAGAATCATGAAACTGTCAACCAACTGAGGCTAGTGTTATGACCTAAATTTTTACTCTCATAAGACTTGAGAACAACCATGGAACTATCTACTCTCAGGACAAACATAATTGTTTTGACTTAGCTTTACCTAAACAATTCCTACATGCACTTGCACACTCAAACCCAAGCAACCTATATATTAATTAACTTGTTTATTTTACAGGAAGGGTGTAAGAGAGATGGCCAACTAGAGAGTAGGAGAGGAGTAAGAAGGGAGTAAGAGAGTTTGCTGCAGGAGAAATGCAGTGACTGTAATGTAATGTAATTAAATTATTACATTTCTCCATTGTGATTTCTATCCATTAGTTATACATGAATTCACTCGTATTCATGTCATGCAAAGTAGCCATGGTGATGTCTCTCAGGAGTATAGCAGGTAGATGAAGAAATGAGTGGGGAATATCTATGAGGTGGTACTTATAACAAAACAAAAAGCCAAGTAATACAGGTAAAATGGGCAGACACTTGCATTGAGCTGCATAGATATTTAATTTGGAAAGCTCGCCTGTATCACCATAGCTGCCTCAATACACGTGGTTCACTAAGGCCCTTTTCAAATGGGCCATGGTGGGTTGGGGGATGGTTGTGTGCCCACGGTGGGTGGAGGTGGGTGTGCGCCCATTCCCACGGGCACACGCCCATCTCCATGCACGGAGCAACCAGCATTGGAACCCGTTGCTCCATGCGTGGGTGATGGGTGGAGATGGGTGGAGCACGGGAGTGTGCATGCACCCCCACCCACCACAGGTGCCGTTCCTACGAGGTCCTACCCATCCCCACTGCAGCTACTGTGATGTTCACACGGGCATACACCCGTCACCGCACACGGGCGCCCATGTGAAAAGACCCAAAGTCACAGGCAGTGCATATTGGAATGGGTCTTGCTTTTTACCAGCTACATAGTGTCTGTCCCTCCAGTATTCCTCAGGTTTACCTTTTAACATTTTTTTCTTATGAAGGAAGAATAGAATGTGCTTTTAGATGGTGTTGATTTCTCTCAAAGATCACAGTGCTTCAAAATGTAGCCTAGATATAGCTGAAGAAATACTGCTCCTCTTCTGGTGTAAACAGGGTGCTCTCTAATGTGGAATTGCAAATTTTATAAGAAGGCAAAATCTCCCCTACCTCTCCCTCTCCCAAATCCAGTAGTCTTTGGCAATCCTCAAAATTGTATCTACGGGAACTTTTGCCAGCAGATGTAGCAGTTCCAGGTGGACATGTATGGTTTCTGTTTTGGATCACATCTCATTGCACAATGCTTCTGCCACATGAGGAAAGGGACTTTAGAGCCAGCTTGGGAAGGCAAACAAGGACAACTGTACATTATTGTAGAGGGATTAAAACCTACTGTTTAACCTAACAATATCATACAAGCTTATAGTATAAGAGGTTTATTAGCAAAACGTGATAATAAAGGTCATGAGACGGTATGCTGTGCAGTGTCATCAATATGCTGATGACACCCAGCTCTACCTCTCATTTTCATCTGACCCAGACCCCGCAGTCTTGGTGCTTACCCGATCTCTGGTGGCTGTTGGGGACTGGATGAGGGCGAGCTGACTGAAGCTGAATCCTGACAAGACAGAGGTTATGGTGGTGGGAAGGGCATTGAATGTGGTGGTTCCAAACATCATTGGGGTGGGGTCCGCCCCCCGCTGGTATCCCAGGTCTGTAGTCTTGGCATGTTCCTTGATCCACAGCTCTGCCTGGATAGCCAGGTGGGGGCTGTGGCGTGGAGTGAGTTTCGTCAATTACAGCTGATGCAACGGCTTTGGCCGTATGTTTCAGATAGTGACCTGGCCACCACCATCCATGCTTTCATTACCTCGAGATTGGACTATTGCAATGCACTCTACGTGGCGCTACCTATGGTGATGGTCTGGAGACTGCAGTCAGTGTAAAATGCTGCAGCCCATCTCCTTACAGAGACGGGTCGCCATGAGCATATTACACCAGTGCTCCGGGCTCTGCACTGGCTGCCTATAGTCTTCCGGGCCTGATTCAGGGTATTGGTTTTGACCTATAAAGCCCTATACGGCCATCGCCCGACATCTGCAGGACCGTCTCGCTCTCCATGCTTGGGAGTGGCCTCTGCAGTCCGCTGGGGGCGCCCTTCTCGAGGTTTCTGGTGTGGCCTGGGGGGCCACTATGGAGCAGGCATTCTCAGTGACCACACCTAGACTGTGGAACTCCCTCCCGATGGAGACCTGGTTGGCTCCAGATCTGCCCTCCTTCTGTAAAACCTGGCTGTTCCGCCTGACTTTTGGCAAGGGAGATGGTGTGTAGGGTGGGACGGGGAGAGGGGGAGAGGGAGGGGGGAAAATTGGTGCCTCTCTTTTTATTGTACTTTATGATCTTACTGTTTTTTATGTGTTTTAATATTGTAAGCCACCCCGGGCTACTTGCAGCAGGAGGGGTGGGGTATTCAATTATTTTATAAATAAATAAATAAAATCTCTTTCAAATATGTAACAGACTGATCAGTACGCACATACTGAGAAGACTCCAGCAAGGCAACCAGGACGGAGTCTTGGCGGGCACTTTTTCTCCTGAGTCATGCCCCAGCCCTCGCCACTTTCTTCCTCGACAACATGCTGCCTTCTTCCCAACTCCTCCACGATCTATTTGCTTACTGGAGAGGGTGGTGTGTGTGGTCAGGTAAGGGACAGGGAGTGTGAGGCATAAAAGGAAGACAGCGCCTTGTGGCTGAAGTGCTGTCCCTTCCCTGTGGTATGCACCATTCCCTCCAAGACGCACACACAGTATGGCAGGATGTATAGAGGAAGAAGAAGGCTAGGGGCATAAACCCCCAGCTCTTCTCCTCGGCATGCAACTCTAAACGAAGAAAATTGAGGTCCATAAAATTCACACTGTTTAACATAAAAAGAGGAACATCTGTGTTCCAGTAAAAAGCTTCCACAGCAAGCTCTGGTACAGGTCATGAGCTGCCACCCACAGTGTCTCCCATTAAACCCTAACATCAAGAGAAGTTGCCTTCTAGCTCCCCCAAGTGGATGTGTGTTAACAATTTTCTGTAAATATTCTCTTGGAAGGAAAAAAAAATTCACTGCTTATATCCACATTCGTTTTGCAGATCACTATTTTTTACTTGCAAAATTGAGAGTACAATCTTAGTGACAGTTATGTTTAGGGAAGTATTAGAGAACATTGTGGTAAATGAAACTTGAACTCACAATCGCAAAGTATTTTACATATATGTCCTCACCCAGTGAGGGGACTGGAGCAATACCATGGGGCCATGTCTTCAGTCACAATTATACACCCGAGCTGAAGCAATAAACTGTTGCTGTAAAATTTTCAGACAAACAATTCTTTGTAGAAAAAACACAGTAAACAATTTGAAATAGAAATATATTTCAGAAAATCAAAGCTCCCAAATAACAAGGCTAATAAATTAGTTAGTGCAACAATATGTACCTTTTCTGAAAAAGGCTTTTGACGTTTTAGTCTACTGCATATACTGCTGGCTGCATCTATTGGAATTGACTTCTTGTTACCAGACCAGGAAAAACAAAATTCTTGTTGGCTTGTAGGAATTTCCAAAAATGTTAAGACAGAGGGTGATTAACAAATATGGTCAGCCAGGCTTCTATTTCTTGCATAGACCATTCAAGGATGGACATCCAAGGATGGCACTGAGTGAATCAAGGCAGCTTACCAGTCAGGGATAAGTTAGGGGTTTAGGAAATCATTCTGGTGTGGTGTTAGTAGGGCTACCTCGGCTACAAAGGTAAGTCATGGAGGTGTTTGGAAATGAAAAATGGTACAGAGTCCTATATTTCATCTTCAGTGAGGGAGACAGGGCATGGGAGGGCACTGTGTGTTTCTGGGATGGAATACTGGCAAGAACCCTCTGCAAACACCCCCTCTGCATCTGCTCAGGGTCTGCCCTGGCTACCTTAACTTTCTCCAACATCTGGGAGTCATATTCTGAAAAGTGAGTCAGTTTATGTCTTAGATTTGGCCGTACTGTTTAAATAGAAAGGTGTATTTGACCATACATTTTTAAGTGGAAAGTCACATTGTGAGCATAACACACAGAAGCATATTTTACCTGTGCAATTTACATGAAATACACATGTATTTATCTCAAAGCAACTTTACAAGGATAACTTGAGTCATGCCTTATTTTTTTTTAAACCCTGAGGCTGGATTACAGCAATTTCCTCTGAGGGCATGCTTCCTGTTATCTTTGTGGGCTTCAGCAGCTTACTTTCTCACCAGAGGTAGTGTTGTTGATATCTCAAGATGACACTAAACTATCATGCCCACACTCACCCACATCCATCCTATAAAGCCCACATTTTTCTCACCTGTATTGTACTCACAAGATGATCAGGTTGCCCTTTGCTTGAAAATGCTCCTCTGGAAATACTGAGAAGACAGTGTAAAACAATGGGAGAAACAACAGCATGAACAGGAGGTGGTAGCCGATTAGCAGTTCAGAACAAAGATGCATTAAGATATATTGGAGGTTGTAATCAAGGGGATAAAATGAGGACACAGTGGAAGAAAGAAAAGGGAAATGTTGTCCTTCCTATTATTTTTTAATTTATTTATTTCAATTAATTTTTACCCCGCCCCTCCTGCCATGCAGCCCGGGGCGGCTCCTTAGGAACTCTAAAAATGGATGTCAGAGTGGAACACTTGCATAAGAAATGACACAAATAAATTCTCTCCCATTTCTGATCACAATATAAACTTGCCTTGCCTCGTGTATCAGAAAATCACTCAAAACACTTTGGGTACAAAAAATCCAGGAGGATAGCCTTTTCTTTCCTGACCACCTTAACTTCCAACAATGATACACATAATATTGTTCTGAGATCTATCATTGGCCCTTTTAAAACGGACTGGTGGTGCGGGGATGGGTGGAGGCCACGGTGGGTGGCCCATTGCATGGATGCCCACCCACCTCCACCCATCTCCACACATGGAGGCACCTCCATTGTCTCCAAATTCCAATGCCTCCATGCGTTGGTGATGGGTTGAGGTGGGGGAAGCACAGGAGTGCACACGCACTCCCACCCACCCTCCACGGCGGTCGCACAGATGCCCCTCCCCACCACCCACCCACTCGCACACGTGGGCGGGTATGGGGGGTGTGTGTCCGTGCAAAAAGGGTCATTGTCTGAGCATGGAACAGAAAGCCTACCAACTGGCTATTGAAATGGTTATAAGTAGGGCCTTTTCCCAGCTAAAACAAATTTGAACATAAATATAGCTCTGTGGGGAGACGTTTTGTCATTGAATTTATTGTGCCTGAAAACAGCCTATTTTAAAAATTGAAAATGTTCATGAAAATCCTTTTATTAAAAAAGAAAAAAGTTTGAACAACCACAGGTTACAGAAAATTGGAAATGTTTGATTTTGGAAAAACTGAATACCTTGAAACAAAAATAAATAAATCTGTTTTGAACATTTTGAAACAAAAAACATTAAATGTTTAATATATTTCAAGAATTTCTTTTTTCAAAATGAATTAACTCTAATGTGAAGAACAGAACTGGAGGAGAAAGGTTCCTAATATCCAATTTTCTTGCAAGAGTTCATGAAGTCCAGATAGATTAAATAAGGACAGACATTCTTCTCCTCGAGGTGTGGTGCTACAAGCAGAACCTATAAGTCAAGGTCTTGCCACCAGTGCCGACTATAGCGGCACCACTATTTTCCATATCTGGAATATGATGGTTTTGCTAATGTAGCCCAAGATGGCTTTTGTCTTTTTTTTCTTTTTTTTTGCACCTGCATCATATTGAGTGAAAACAGACATGACGCTAACCACCCTGGGTGGTAATGTATGCATGTTTCAGGGCTGCATAGGGCACCAGTACAGCCCTGCAACATGCATAAATGACCACCAAGGGTGGTTAGCGTCATGTCGGTTTTCACCCTTAGTGGGGCTTTCAGCGTTGTGGAACTTTGAGACTTGGTTGGGCTCCTGATGCTAATTGGATTTTTTTTTTTTTTAATTTGTGTGTGTGAAGAATTGTTATTTAAGAACACAAATATTAGACTATATCACATAGGAAGTTATTAGAAATCCTGCAGTAACCCAAAATCCAAACTGGCACAAAATAAAATAAATAGCAGTGATTCCAGTCAGTCAGTCAAACAAACAAAATGCTCTGCTGTTCCTGCCTAGGCAGGACTCCCCTCAGGGTAATTTAGATGATTATGGGTGTTTTTAAATGAGATGCTACCATGCATGGCCACCCAGGAGCCACTCGTCCACCTGCCTGTCTGAAGGTGAAGTGGGGGATGCACACTCCCGTGAGTCACACAACACCCACTCCTGGGCACTCATGGAGTACTGCCAAGAAATCTGGAGTGCACTGTGTGGGGCAAGCCAAATACCTCCATGGCAACTGGTGGCCACGCATCCCCTGCCCGTATGAAGTGAGACGGCCAGCCATGCAGCAGACCGGTCCACCGCTCATCTCATAGGCATGGTGGGCGAGGGACACGGCCTTTGCATATTGAAGGAACTGGCCAGTTCCCCAGCATTCATGCCAGGATTTGTCCATTTCAAAGGCCAGCCCAGCACTTCCCCCATGGTCCATGGCATGGGGAGTGCATGGCGGTTGCTGAGATAGCCACGCTGGGAGCTGCCCGTTATTCACACACTCCACCTGAGTGACTGCTCTGCTGTGGTGCCACTCATCAGCCACAAACCCTCCACCCCGCCCCAGCCTTCTTCATTTAAAAACACCCTATATTAACAATTCCAAAGTCATTCCCCACCTCCATGATCTTCACATGTAGGGCACACTTTACATACTGGGATACCACTTCTCAATTGTAGAGGAGATCATCTGTTTCCATACCTCCAACCTCTGGACCACATGAGTGTGCTCTGCAGTTTTAGGTCTGTGCAGATGGGCAATAGAGAGTGTGAGGTAAGTCAGGGCATGGTCATATCCCCCCCCCACACACACACACACACACACCCTGTCACCACACACATTTCTGCAGATGAGACCTTAAGCATATGCAGGACTGTTCCTCAATAGGCACCTGCAGACCAGATCCAGCCCATGTGACCAGTTCCTGTGGCTTGTGCTTTCTCTCTGGTCCCATAATTTCTAAGCAGCTGCAGCTAGGTCCACTGGGCAGGGCAGTGGAAAGCAGTGATGTGGGGTGGAAAGTTTTCCAGAAAATTTTCCACTCCCAAATTTTTCCGCGGAACATTTTCCAGGGCTATAGGAAATTTTGCACAGGAAAATTCCCCAATTCAGGATTTTCTTATGCAAATTTTGTGCTAATTAATTTTAATGCAAATTAGAAAATTTGCACAGGAAAATTTTCCAATTCAAATTTTTCCAGAAAGCCCACATCACTGGTGGCAGGCCAGGCAAGGCTAGGTTCTTTGGGCAGCTAGGAGCCACAATGGGGCCAATCCAATGACCCATGCATACTGCATACTGCATACAACATGTCCATTGAGAGGACATTGTACTCCACGGATCCCGTACAGGACCCATGCAGATCCCACACAGATCTTGCTTGGGATTGCAGCCAAAGGAAACACACACTAGCTGGCGGGCCTAGCTGGTGAGGGTAGGACATATCCCACCTGCCTGACCCTCGTCTCTCAAACTAGTTTGCTTTGCTCATTCACCAACCCTCCACCGTTGCCTCTTCTCACTTCCCGTTCTACCAGTCTTGCCAACCCTGCTTTGCTCTGCCCCTTTCACTTCCAGTCCTGCCACCACTAGTTCCTTTCCCATTTCTATTCCCTTGCCCTATTCCAAGGCTGAAACAAATATACCAGGAGTGGGCAAAGTTCCCAACCCCAAGAGCCACCGACCCAAATCCTCATATAGCCAGGAGCCACAAGACACATGCACACTAACCTCTTCTGCTTCATGATGGGCTGGTGGAGCCTATGCTCTGCAGTTTCTGAGGAGCAACCGCAGTTCAGCTGCTGAGACTCAGGTGCAATGAAATAAGATACAGGATCATTAAGGCAGCATGGGGCCCAGAACTTGCATGTAAGACAGCGTGAGAGCCGCACTTGAACTGCCCAAGAACCACATGCAATTCCCAAGCCATCCCTAAAATACAATATTTTGTATTCACAAAGAAAATGTACATATTCATTCGCACAAATGATTATCCAAATATGCCTTCATTCCTGTTGCAAAGTTCACTTTTTCTTTTCTTCCTGTCGCTATTTCAGAACTTCACTCAGTTCATTCACCTCGGTTGCTTTGTTCTTCCTTATTTGGAATCTCCATGACTGTCTGTTGCATTACATCACACAGATGAGCCAATCGCATTCCCATTAAAAACTTTTAAAAACACGGCCAAAATAGTACCGCCAAAGACCTAAAGTACTGAAATGCCAACATGAACACAATATGAATTACCAAAATAACAAAGTAACTAGAGTATTCAATATCAAAACACTCAAACAAAAAATCCAAAACCAAGTTTTGAAACCACACTATGGTGGACATGAATATCCTTTTGCCAAAACAGATTAAAATATACCAAATTTGTTGAAATAGGTATTCACAGGATTTGAGTCTTGGGTTACACAGCAGGGGATTTACATAGTTGACATTACACATTGTAATAGAGTGGCTCCTCTGAGCCGGTATGAACCCTATTACTGGACTGCCTAGTGGCTATATATCCAGGCATCAAATTTGGAGCATTCCCAGTTGAGACTCTAAAGCCCTCTGGAGTCTAAGTCCTGGGGCATGCTCAGTAGAGCCCCAGAAAGTCACCTGAGCTCTAAGTCTACAGACACGGCTCAGTAAGGTCAGTTGGAACTGAGCTTGCTCAAGGCCTATAAAGGGCCTGAGCTCAGTCTGCTAGGGGAGGCCATAGGAGAAGGAGCTTACTGCTTCAGTGCCCTCCTCCTCCTTGTGGAGCTTCTCCAGTGAGACCACCTGGAGCCTCATCTGCAGAACCTGTTTGGCGGAACAGGTGATGGAACAGCTCAGGTGGGATCTGCCTAATTTAGGCCACCAGGACTAACCAACAACTCTGAGGCTCTCAGACCTTGCGAGGCTGAACCTCCACTTAAGAGACTGGTCTGAGGACCCTAAAGGGTATAAGCCCCCTCTGTGAATATGCTATTAGAGGTGTAGGCCTTGGCTATAAGGGGAAGTTGGAGGCCAAGGGTGGGACCCCTACAGTGGAACCCCACATAGCATAAACCCCTCCTTAGGGGTGATACAGCCCCGCTGAAGGCTGACTAGGTGTGGCAGTGGGGTTTTGCTAATTCCCCCAAAAGATGCCCAGCGCCCTGTGTGGCCCTGGAAGACCCCTCTGCTATACACATTTTTATGCAACGCCACTATTTGGACTACCAAAAGTTACTTATATTCAGGGACCTGTGTTCATTATGTTTTCCCCATTGGCAGCAGTGGAGAAAATGCAGTGAACCTTGGTCCCTGCCTATATTTAGTCTACTTTCCTGTGGAAGGAAGGAAAGCTTATCCACCCAAACCTATGCTTGTGTGAGTGCATGCTCTTCCATGGTCAGGTAAAGCCTCTCAATAAACTTGCAATTCCCAAAGCCAGTTTCTACCACATTGACTAGGCAAGTAGAAAACAAGAAAGGAAATTAGGGACCTCAAAGTTTGTAACAACAGATGGCCATTTCATAGCCAAAAAATTCCACTGAGTTTTGTCAGCCCCATCCTTCTAGGAAACCAGGCTTCATTACTTTTGAGGGCCAGTAGCAAGAACTACTTTCTTTTAACCTGGCCACCAGAAGTAGCAATTGAGTAACTAGTCTAAGGATGTATTTCCTTTTCGGCAGAATATTATCCACACACACCAGTGGTGGACCCTGGATTCATAACCCAGTTACGGACCACCCTAAAAGCAAAGAAGCAGGCTCTCCAGGGTACCCATGAAGGTAGCACCACCCCAGTTCTCAGCTCCCAGTGCCCTCCCTGCCCCAGAGTGTCAGAAACCTTGCCAAGGAGGAAGTTTTAAGAATGGGTGGGGCCAGCAATCCACACCCATCCACTCTGAAAACATCCTTCTTGGCAGGACCCTTTGCAAGTGATCACAGCATGATGAGGAAACTTTCAGAATGGGTGGGGGCAGTGTAGCACAGAGTGGGTGGGGGTGGTATAGCACTTTCAGAGTGGAGTGGGGGCTCTGCTCCCAACCCCACTGAAAATTTCATAGTGGCACTCAGGTCACTTGCAAAGGGCTTCAGAGTCCAGGATCCGGGCTCAATTGAGTCCCCTTGCTTCATGATAGCTTTGCCCCTGACACATACCCTTCCCAAAGGCCTCCTGGCCTGTAGTGCCATTAATCAAGGGAAAAAAATCAGTCCCCAGACAGGGGTTATTAGGGGACATAGTTGTGCACTTTTCTGCACTTCCAGGGGGGCCACAGAAGGACCTCCACTGTGCACCCCCCTGGCCATCCAGAGTAATGGTGACAGGACTCCAAACACAATGGTCTTTGGGGCCCCATGGGAGTGTTTTCATCTGAATATTTTCATTCTAGTGCTTTAATCGGAGGCTGTTGCAAAATACAGCTTGAGTTATGCACAGTTTTTAAAAAAAAATGTTGCTGAATATTATTACAAGCGTTAAGGTTTGTGTCTCACAACGTCCGTTATCAGCTTTGTGGTTTCACTTGCAGAATGTACTGATGTGTTTTTAAAAAACAAGCAAGCAACCTTATATAGCACTTCGGGTGTTTTCAGATGAATGTGGGGTTGGCCACCCCCAGAACTGCCCTGGAGGTGCACCCTCTCTGGGCCCACGGTCCACCTGTGAGGTGTCCCCCACACACCACAGCGTTGCGGACTAGAGCATCTGCAATGCTATGGCCGGCTGGAGGCAGAGCAGCAGCCTGGGTCCATGCATCAGATGGAACGCTATTCCGACTTGGGTCACTTTTTAGACTGTGGTCTTTAATTGGCGCCTTTGAAAAAGGTGTGAGTGCTATAAGGCGCGTCCCCACATGTCTAAACCCCACCCATGCTTTTTTCACAGGCATGTGCCCATGCTGTATGCCCATGCTGATTCCTCATGTGTGTTTAGAGTGGAATGGATCCACAATGGATCTGTGCCCACGTTCAACCCCCAGACTCCTGGTTTGCCTCCCCCCTCCCCATCCTACAGCCCAACAACTCATGTGGCTGGTGGAGGAGCAGCTCTGGAAGTGCAGCCTGAGCCTGATGCATCAGGGGTTTTGTCTGCAGGCGCAGCCTGATGACGCGGCAGGCCTGTGCCCACAGAGGAAGGTCCCGACATGCTGGGTTTGGGCTCTGCTGCCAGAATTGCTTGACCACCAGGCAGGTGAGCCCCAACCTCCACGGCTGTCTTCCCCACTCTTCCCTGCAGGTTGGGCTGCGTGGGGGAGGGTTGCCTCCCCCAACCTCCCTCTTCATACAATTTAATGTTAAATTTGAACATACACATTCAAATTTAACATTAGTTTCTACTCACATGAATGACAGGGCTGGATTTTCTAGCCCCGTCATCCATGATGAAAGTAACGTTAATTTCCCTGCTGAATGAGACAGGCTGCTTGCCCATGTTACACAATGTAACATTAGACAGGAATTAACGTTAGATTGTGTAACGCGGGCAAGCAGCCATAGTCTAGAAAGTGCATTTGTCACTCATACGTGCCATATTGCCGCATCTGGCTATAAATACAACTCAGGCAGCCAGAAACATAAGGAGCTTAAACAAAGGGAACTAAAAGAAGCTAAAGAACACCAATCAATCCTTAAATTTTTCCACACAGACAAGGCCGCTCTACAGTCTGGCTCAGGCAGTGCACTAACTGGGGAACTAGAGGAACAAAAACTGCCAGATGAAAGTGATTACAATATAGAGGTTTTGTCTGAGACTGGGGCAAGTGATGATGAAGAAAATCAGCCAGATGAATCATTTGACGTCAGTCTAAAGATTTCAAAACATAGTCAACTCATTTCAGAAATAAAATAGAAATGTTTCTTTCATGTCTCATGAGATTGTGTATATGGGATGGGATTGTGTTTCAGAGCTAAAGTCAATTCCAGGCAACGAAGTCGCAAAACATCCTAGTGCCAGTAATGTGCCTGACAATTAGGGGTATGCACGAGGCCCCCATGTCATTTTCGGGTTTTGTTTTCATTTTTGTTGTTCTAAAATGTCGTTTTTGTTATCGTTATTAATGATATGTCATTTTCATTTTTGTTATTGTTATCATTTTTGTTTTAGTATCATTTTTTTATATCCTTTCTGTTATCAGTATCATTTTCGTTATCGGTATCGATATCGTTATCTATCATTGATATCGGTAGTATTTCAAACAAAGATTTTATTATTGGTATTGGTATTGTTGTTGATTCCCATGCACAACTAATATTTATCTAAATCTAAGGGAGACAGGGGAAGGGAAAAGGAAAACTATTTAATCAATTATCTATATAACTATTCTAATCTAATCTATATGTCTATAATATATATCTATATCTAATCTATACTGCCTATCTATATATAATGTACAGGGGGGAGAAGGGCAGGGGAAGAGAAGGTAAAATGTAGGGTTTGAGGAAGGAAAGGTATTGGTGGTAATATCTAATAAATAAATAAGTAATACAATGAGGGCTAGAGAGGATTTTTTATGTGCAAGTACCACAGTTCTGCAAATGCAACCTGACAAGCACAGCTCTCGCACAGAATGGAGATGAAAAACCTGGCCCTCCCATTATAAAGCCGCCCCGAGCTGTGTTCAGGAGGGGTGGGGTACAAATGGAACAAATATAAATAAATAAATAAAGTGTTGCAGTGCCCTACCCCAGAGCCCCCATGATTGGTTGTGGGAGGCAGCAGGCATTGAGCAATCACAGAGTGACATGAGCCTGCTGGGGCCTGCTTGCACTGCTCACTGGCCAGCAATACATCCATCAGATACTGCTGAGCTGCTCGCCCCTCCCAACACAGGCACAGTTCAAGAGTTCAACCCTGTTAAGACTCCGAGATGTCTGCTCCCTCCTCCCCTCTCCATATTTTCCCTCCAAAACCCAACCGCCACAGCACTAATAATGACAATGATGATGAAATTGTTGTTTTTGTTTCTCATTATCATTGTTGTTGTTTTTCTTATCATTTTTGGTATTGTTTGGGGTATCATTTTTGGTATCAATACCAATATTATCGTTATCATTACCGGTATTCTCGTTTGTCATTTTTTGTATTCTCGGTTGTCATTTTCATTATCATTGTCGTTATTCTCAGTTGTCGTTTTTGTGATTGCAATAATGAAAACAAAATCGACAATTTATGTTATCGTTATTGTAATAACAAAAACAATATGCACACCCCCTACTGACAATGAACAATCAAGAAACAAGTTGCAAGCGGCTTGGGGTAGGAATCTAGGACAGAGAAAAGACAGGGGAACATAGTGAAGGAGAGCGATACATTCATGAAGTTGAAAAGTGGCAGGGCCACATGCTTAGCTTTGGGGAGAAGGAGGACTCTGAGTGATAGGACATTAATAGGGGCATCAGTGAGCAGTCTGTGGGGATGAGGTGTTAGGGAAAGCCTGAGAGAAGCAAGACCTGTGAGGGAAGATGTGGCAACGGGGAGGAGCCGGATAGCAGAAGAAGAGCTGGTGTGAATGGGGATGTGCCGTGTCTTCCTTCGTGCATGACAGGGAGGAAAATTCACCTGGGTCAGGTGTGAATGCGGCCTAAGTAAGTTTTAGAAGTGATTTGAAGATCAGGAGAGAGGGAACAGAGTGTATATGCTCACGGAAAGAGTTCTAGGCATAGAGAGCACCAGGGGCAAAGATGGTTTTAGTGAACAGAAGAAGAGGAGGAGAAGAGAAGCTCCTGGGTGGGAATGTACCAGGAAATGAGGGCAGAAAGACAGAGAGGAGCAAGGCCATGAAGAGCCTTGAAAGTGAGGACAGTAAGTTTGTGCTGGATGCAAAAGGAAGAAAGGGAGCCAGTGGAGGGAGCAGTGGAAGGGTTGAATATGATCAAAGTAGTGGGTGAAGTGGATGACCTTGGCAGTGGAGTGTTGAACTGAAGTGAGAGACTCAAGGTGAGAGTGGAGAAGGCCAGTGAGAAGGAGGCTGCAGTAGCTCAATGCAATAGAGATAAATAAAGCATGGAATAGATTTTTAGCATTGGGAATGGTAAGGAAGTACCCACTGTAATGATCTTATGCAGGGAGAAGCAACAGACTGGTTATGGGGTGCAAGAGAGAGGGAGAAGTCAATGATGAATCCCAAAATATGGATATAACATAGATTTCCCTCATGTTGTGAGCTCTACAAAATAAATATAATTCAAGTTGCTGCACCTGGAGGCGGTGGAGGGACAGCAGCAGCAGCAGCAGCCGGTGCCTTCTGGGTGTTTTGACCACTGCCGAGAATCGGTGTCACGTCTGTTGCGCTGCCCCGGCCCATGATCTGCTGGCCCGATTCCCTGCCGTGGTTCTGGTCTCATCATGTCTGTTCGGGGCTTTTTTTGACCACGGGGGGTGGTTGTTCGGTTCACCCCCACCAGGAATCCACTGTGGTGAATCAGGACCGCGTAATGTCTGATACCACCCTGGGTGTGCTCTTCGATTCACAGCTCCGTCTGGAATCTCAGGTTGTGGCTGTGGCAGGGAGTGCGTTTCGGCAGTTACATCTTGTCTGGCGGCTTCGGCCGTATCTCTCCAACTCTGACCTTGCCACCATCATCCATGCCTTCATCATCTCGAGGCTGGATTACTGCAACACGCTCTACGTTGGGCTGCCCGAGAAGCTGGTCCGGAGGCTGCAGCTGGTGCAAAATGCCACAGCCCGTCTCCTTACGGGGGCGGGTCACAGGGAGCACATGACACCAGTGCTCTGGGCTTTGCACTGGTTGCCTATAAAGCACCGGGCCACTTTCAAGGTGCTGGTTTTAACCTTTAAAGCCCTTCACGGCCTGGGCCCTGCTTATCTGTGGGACCGCCTCACTCCCCATGTGACCCTTGAGATCATCAGTGGGAGCCTTTTTGGAGGTTCCCTGGGCAAGGTGGGTGGCCACCGATGTTAGATCTTTTTCGGTGGCTGCCCCTGTGCTGTGGAATTTGTTCCCGGAGGAGGCTCAGTTGGCCCCCATTCTCCTGTTATTTTGACATTTATGTAACACCTGGCTGTTCCGCCAGACCTTTGGCGAGGGGGATCGTGGGTGGGGGTGGGGAGGTGGGAGTTTCCTCCCTGCATTTTTGTGAATTTTAACTGTTTTAATTGTTTTGTTGTCTTTATATTTGCTGTTCGCCACCCCAGGCTGCCCTGTGGGCAGGAGGGATGGGATAAAATTTTTGTAAAAATAAATAAATAAAATAAATAAAGTATTCAGTTAACTCTGGAATGGCTGAACTCAAGTCTTATTGGAGCTGTTTACCATTTAGACAGTATGTATGTAGAATACATACTAGTGTGTGTGTGTATATATATATATATATATATATATATATATATATATATATATATATATATATATATAGTATGCATAAAGAAAATGTATGTGCTCACCCTGTGTGTCCCTTAATAGCCTTTGATCCCATAGACCAATTTCCATCAAATTTGTAGGGGAAAAGAAGTCCCAAAGATAAGTAGGGACTCAAAATTTAGGAACAATGGGAGCCAGCGAAGGGGTTATGTGAGCCTTTTTGTAGCCAAATAATCCCACTGATTTACACTGAGCATTGTGCCCCTTTAGTAACTTTGGTACTTACAGGTTGATTTCCAGCAAATCTGGCAGAGGGTCAGATGCCCCAAAAGTAAGTAAGGCATCTTAGTTTGGGGCTAATAGGTGCACATGAAGGAGAGAGAAAATCCCTTAATTATTCCTCCAAATACCAATGCATTACATTGAGTATCTCCCCAAATTAATTACACTGAATATTTCCCTCTTAAAAACTTTTGATCCCTCATGTTGATTTCAACCAATTTAGTTGGGGCTAGAATGCTCAAAGGTATATAGGGAACCAAAATTTTGTAACACTCTGGAGGGGAAATTTGGCCCCTTTTTTAGCTGAAAATTCCCATTGATCTCCATTACTTTGGGTGCTCACTTTATGGACTATTTGTTTTGTTTGTGGCCCTGTCTGGCAAAAGTAATCACACACACACACACACACACACACACACATAGCCCTACCTAAAAAAAAAAGTTAAAAACAATATCAAACTTGGCCCGTTGAAAACGCTCAACTGTATGTTCATCAGTCTGATATTTATCAGTTTGTTCATTTACTTCACTATTCATTGGTATTTGCTACTTGGCATTCACTACTTTGGGAGTTTATATTTCAGTACTTCTTGTCTTCGGAGGTACTATTTTATTATTATTATTAATTATTTATTATTAGCAAGCATTTATATAGCACAAGCAATGTACCTGGTGCTTTACAAAGTAATTGAGTAAACAAGGTCCCTGCCCTAGGACTTACAATCTGAGAGATGGGGGGGGGGGGGGGGGGGGG
>QEPC01005396.1:2605900-2672454 GCA_003113815.1 Sphenodon punctatus | reverse complement strand
ATGGCTGACTGGTCCGTGTGGTGAGGATATGAGTACACGGACCTCAGGTAACAGATTGTTTATATTTGGGTCTGTAATTGTCTGGTTGTTTGTGGACAATGACCAATGGTCAAGTTCTTTGAATAAATTTGAATTTGGTAACAGATTGTACCGAATGGAGGGTATCAGCAGGAGTTAAATGAGGGGACTGAGGAGTCAGAGAGGGCAGAGCGGAAGAGGTGGGTCTTGAGGAGGGATTTGAACATACGAAGGAAAGGGGCAAAGAGGATGTGGGCAGGGAGGGAGTTCCAGGCATGGGGGGAAGCTAGGGGGAAGGTACAAAGGCATTTAGGGGAGATGGGGAGGCATGGGAGGGCAAGAGAAGGGACAGAGGAGGAGTGGAGTTCATGGATTGGAGTACGGAGGGAAATTAGCGCAGAGAGGTTGCGGGAAGCATGGTTGTGAAGAGCTTTATAGGTGAAGACTAGGAGCTTGTGCAGAATTCATTCAGGAAGGGGGAGCCAGTGAAGAGAGGAGAGAAGGGGCTGCACATGGTCGAAGCGACGGGTGAGATGGATGACCCTGGCAGCAGATTTTTGGACGGAGGTAAGGGGAGAAAGATGAGAGCGGGGAGGCCAGTGAGAAGGAGGTTACAGTAATCGAGGTGAGAGATGACCAGGGCACGAACAAGGGTTTTGGCAGAGGAGACAGAGAGAAAAGGGCAAATCTTAGCAATGTTATAGAAGGAGAAGCAACAGGATTTGGCAACAGAGTCGATGTAGGGTTTAAAAGAAAGGGGTGAGTCAAAGATGAAGCCTAAACTACAGGCTTGGGGGATGGGAAGGATGGTGATCCCGTCAATAAGGATCGATAAGGAAGAGGAAAAGGAAGGATGAGGGGGGAAGATAAGGAGTTCAGTTTTAGCCATGTTGAGTTTGAGTTGAAGTTGAGACATCCAGGTAGGGATGTCAGAGAGACAGCTGGTGAGGCGAGCTTGAATAAATGGAGAGAGAGAGAGAGGGAGTAGAGAGATAGATTTTAGTGTCATCAGCATAGAGGTGATATTGGAAGCCATGGGAGACAATGAGTTTGCCTAGGGACAGGGTATAGATAGAGGAGAGGGCCAAGGATAGAGCCTTGGGGAACACCAACCGAGAGGGGAAGGGAGGAGGAGATAGAATTGGCAAGAGATACATTGAAGGAGCGGTCAGAGAGGTAGGAGGAGAACCAGTCGAGGATGGAGCCAAGGGAGTGAAGTGAGTTCCGCAAGTGTGAGTGGTCAACAGTATTGAATGCATCAGACAGGTCAAGGAGGACAAGAATGGAGTAGAAGCTATTAGGTTTAGCCACAACAAGATCATTGGTGATCTTAGCAAGAGCAGTTTCAGTAGAGTGAAGGGGGCAGAAGCCAGATTGGAGGGGGTCAAGGGAGGAGTTGCGGAGAGGAAGTCGAGGCAGCGGGAGTAGAAAACATGTTCAAGAAGCTGAACGTGTATTTGTGTATTCTGTGTATATTTGTGTATTATTTTGTAGCTATTTTAGAATTTATGCAGCTATAGTGGAGCCTTTTTATAATGTTCGTTATTCAAATGTGAATTCTAATGTAACATGGTTGTAACTTGTAGACATGACTCCCAATGCATTTTATGGTTGTAATTCCAAATAGTACTGTCTTTCAATCAAATTCAGAGTTGATGTGTAGCAGGGTGTCAGCATTCTCTGTAAGTCTTAGCTGGATTCAGCCTGAAATCACTTGGGACTACTCTACTCCACATTCCTTTATTAACAGATTCTCAGCTTCCACATCTATTGTCCCCCTGAGATCAGCACTCTGGACATTTCCAAGTCTGCTGGAGCAGAGCCCTTACTCTACCACTGCTACTGCACACTAAGGCCACTTTTAAATGAGGCACTTAGAAGCACCTCCCAGGCCCCACGTTCAAGAAGAAAGCAGCGCAGGAAGTCTTTACACGCTCCCCGCACTAGTGGAAGTGACGTGCTGCCTGTTCTCGGCAGCAACGGTAACTGGAGTCGTGAGGCTTTGAAGAGGCACGTTCTGAAAGCCTGCAAAGTGAGGCTTTCAGAACGTGCCTCTTCAAAGCGTCGCATCTCCAGCCACCACTGCTGCTGAGAACGGGCGGCACGTCACTTCCAGTAGCGCAGGAAGCATGCAAACACTCCCCGCGTGGCTTTCTTCTTGAATGCGGGGCTCAGGCGGCGCTTCTAAGTGCCTCATTTAAAAGTGGACTTACTTGGACACAGAACTCCCAGCTGTTATATCCCAATGAGGTGTATGGCCAATGGAGGGAGGAGTCCCCTTAAAGAGGCAGAAGCCTGCAGAACCCTGGCCTGCTTTCCAGGAACACATACAGCAGAGACTTGCCATTCCATCCATTACAGAGTGCAGAAACCAAAAAGAGCAGGGCAGGCATGCTACAGGAGTTCCTTTGATATACACAGGGAGGCACAGTGGGTGTTTTTAGATGGATGTAGAGGCCACTGAAGCCCAGAACTGCTCCAGGCACCCACCCCCATGGTTCCCTGTTATCAGATCCTCCTAGGTCTGCAACAGAAGGACCAGTGGTGTCCTCAGGCTGCAAGCTGTCCATGCACTACCACCACCACCCCTTCACACCATAGAGTTGCGGGCGCTCTCTTGACATTCTAGGCTTGCACCCACAACTCCATGGTGCTGAATGGGGCAATGGACAGACGGGCGTGGAGCTGCACCGTGGGTCCATCTAACAGATGAACAGCAGCTCTATGTTTGGCCATTGCCCTGAGGGCCGCATTTGGCCCCTGGGGCTGAGGTTCCTCACCCCTGCTTTAGATGAACCAGTCCACCTAGAGATGATGAACCCACCCCACCCCCTCCTCGGAGGTGTCATTCGTCTGTTTACACCAAGTATTAGTTTGACAGAAGATTCCAACCCAGAAGAAAGTGTCATCAGGGCTGCATTGCCTAATGGACAAATACAAACCTTGCAGGTGAATGGTGTCTGTGTCGTCTTAGGGAACAGAACATTTTGCACCTGCTCAGTCATGATGTGGCTCCCAAATACCATATTATAATAGAGGTTCCACTGTACTGATTTGGCCATGTACGTCACACAATATAGAAGGATATAGATGGGATAAAACCAGCTAAAGATCAGAGACACCCTTTTTACACAGGCAGCACCCATGCACGGACACCCAGAAATCTGTGTGTTCATGCGTGTATGTTGCCCATGTAAATCCTGCAGTGGAGGATAAGTGTGCATGTACACCCGCCTCCACCTATCCCCTACGCACAAGGTTGCTCCATGCTTGTAGATGGGTGGAGGTGGGTGTAGATGGGCATGCGTCTGACTAAACCCTCCCCCCACTCACCACCCACGGACCGTGGCACACATCAACACCACCCCCACCGCACCATGGCCCGAGACCTGAACAGAGTAGTGAAATATTGAATTTTGAAGTAACCAATAACGTAGAAAGGAATGATAAAGTAAACAAAGTGGGAAATAATGAACTGATTAAGACTGAAGTGATGGATTTCACAGCCTAAATAAATCTGAAATGAGTGTTGCAATTCGATTCAGGAAGTAGGGTTTGCAAATTCCTATCACTACTAAAACACATCTGTGTGTTTTTGACCAGGATTCCCACATTGTTAAGCCTCAGCAAGCACTATTAACTAGGGAAACTGGAAATCACCTTTAAATAGTCACCTGCATTCTATATGAGTACTCAAAGTATGGGTGAAAGAGAAGTAGGCACTTTTGGTTCACCTTCATAACTGAAACTGAAGGTATATCTCTTCCTGCCCAATAGACCTGGTTTTTAAGGTATCAAATGGAGGTGTTTCTAGAGAAGGGTCCCACTTGTATCAGACCATGGTCCATCTAGCCCAGCATACTGCCTCTGGGAGTGGTCAACTTCTGCTTCTTAAGGGAAGTGCAGAACAGGTCATAACAGAGTGATCCATTCTCTGCTATTCATTTCCAGCTCCTGACAATCAGAGGTCTCGTTCCCTGACCAACTCGACTAATAGTAAATGACTTGACTAATACTAAATATTTATATACATATCCTCTAATCCCTCCCACAACTCAAACCCCACACCCTGTCCCACTATGGCTTAGGTTAACAATCATTAAAAACATCTTTAAAAACCCCTTAGCCCTCCCACAACTCACCCCCCCCCCCACCCAGAGAACCCAGGAGTCCTGGCTCCCCACCAACCCTCTCTGTTTCCCCCCCCCCCCCCCCCCCCCCCCCCCCACCCCACAGTCCCGCTACTCACTCAGAACAAGCAAGTCAGGGTTGGGTGCTGCTCAGTGATAGCACGCTACTGCTGCATCCCTGAAGGCAGGGGGTATTGATTTTTCAGCCACAGCTGTAAGGGCTGTGCACTGCTCATTGACCCGGTGCTGGGGGCCTGCCCTTTGGAAGGCTCAGCCCTATGACACGTCAGGGCTGAGCGCTGCTCATTTACCTCCGCTCCGCAGCTGCCGCTGCTGCTCAGGTGCTCTTCCCCCCTGTCTGGCGAGTCTGGGTTGTGCTGCATGCAGTTGTATTTTGTGCAGCCCGCCAAGGTCCGCCCAGGCCACAGAGAGCCGGGCAACAGGCCACACACAATGAAAATAGGCTGGAAGACTGTTTGGCCAGAGAAAATCGCCCCGTGGGCCGGGGGTTCCCCACTCATGCTCTAAGAATGTATCCAATCCTTTCGTTAAAGCAGTGATGCTATTGACCTTCATAGCATTCTCTGGCAAGTTCCACAGGATAATTGTACGGTGAGTTGGGGGAGGGGGGGAATCCTCTTATTTGTCATAAATCTGTCGTCTGCTATTTCATTGCGTGTCCCCTTGTTCTACCATTATGAGAAGAAGTAAGCTCCCTATTTACTTCTCTACACCACTCATGATTTTGTAAACTATCATATCGCCTCTGTCATGTTTGCAAGACTGGGGCCTTGGTACTTAATAGGGGTTGGTCCTCTGATGGAACATAAGAACATAAATAGTGCTATAATGGGTCAGACCAATGGTCCATCAAGCCCAGTGACAGTGACCAATCTTTCTCTTGGGAGAAGTACCCGACAGGACACAATGGGGAATCCATTCTCTATTGTTCCAGCCCCCATCAGTAAGAGGTTAAGTTCCCCAAACCTACTTGGCTAATAGACATTAATGGACCTGTCCTCCAAGAACTTATCTAATCACTTTGCCGGCCTTGACCACTGCCTCTGGCAGTAAATTCCACAAGTTAATTGTGTGCTGAGTGAAAAAATACTTTCTCTTTTATTTGTTTTAATTCAGCTGCCAGTTAATTTCATGGAGTGTCCCCTTACTAGTACTGATAGAGAGGGTAAATAACTGTTCCCTATTTACATGTTCCACCACACCACTCATGATTAGGGCTAAGATTTTATCATGGTTGTGACAAAACTAATGTTTTTAGTGAATATTCCCCCCTCAGTGTGACTTTTACAGCTTTTCCATGACTTCCATGACTTTTGCCTAAAAAACACCAGAGGAGCCGCCTCTGACTCACCCTGGAGAAGAGAAGTGTAGCCGAGAAGAGCGGCGTGGAGAGCACAGTCAGCACCAGCTGCCGCGCTGATGTCTCTGGGGTCTCCAAACTCTGCCCCTCTTCAGAGCACGACGTAGTTAGAGGTGGAGGGCAGAGCTTAAGAAGATCCACCAAGAAGAGCAGCGTGGATACCGCACTCAGTGCTGGCTGCCATGCTCATGTATTGCTCGAAATCTCTCCTCTTCTGAGCGCGGTGCAGCTAGAGGCAGAGGGCAGGGTCAGAGCTAGAAGAGGCATCCTGGAGGAGACGGCATCATTTCCTCTGCCTTTCCTCATGCCTTGCTCTACCTTCCCTCCTGCCTGGGGGTTTCATTCTAAGTGAGATAAAGGAAAGGGGGGGGGGTCCCTTTCCTCCTGCCCCGGGCTTACAATCTAATAATGTGTTATGTTAAGAAATATTGAATAAAAGTAAAATTGAACTTTTTTTTACCCATGACTTTTACCTTTTTTACCATGACCTAGTCATGACTTTTTAGAAAAAATACCATGGCAGAATCTTAGCCCTACTCAGGATTTTATAAACTTCTATCATATTCCCTCCCAGTCATCTCTTCTGCAAGCTGAAGAGCCTCAACCTATCCAGCCTCTCTTCATACAGGAGCCATTCCATACCCTTGATCATTTTTGTTGCCCTTCTCTGTACCATTTCTAGTTCTACTATGGGTTTTTTTTGGGTGGGGGGTGTTAAGATGAGGTGACCAGAACTCCACATAATACTCTAGGTGCAGTCGTACCATAGATCTATATAGAGGCATTATGATGTTTTATTCTCTATCCCTTTCCAAATGATTCCTAACATTGGCCCTTTTCACATAGATACTCTAACACTGATAAAATGGGTGTTGCATTTTATTATACATGTTGCAGGGCACCCATAGAACACACCTACAGTCCTGCAACATGCATAATAAAATGTAACATACATTTTATCAGTGTTAGTGTCTGTGTGAAAAGGGCCACTCTGTTTGCGTTTTTGACCGCTGCCACACACTGAGCTGAGGATTTCAATGTATTGTCCACAAGGACTACAAGATCCTTTTCCTGAGTGGTAACTCCTAATTTAGACCCCAGCATTGTGTACGTATAGTTTGGGTTATTTTTCCCTATGTGCATCACTTTGCACTTGCCCACATTTAATTTCATCTGCCATTTGGATGCCCAGTCACCCAGTCTCACAAGATCTTCATGCGATTCTTCACAGTCTTGGGTTTTAACTACCTTGGATAACTTTGTGTCATCTGCAAATCTGATCACCTCTCTCTTTACTCCCTTCTTCAGATCATTAATGAATATATTAAGCAACACCAGTCCCAGTACAGATCTCTGGGGTATTCCACAGAGACTGACCATTTAGTCTTACTAAGTTGTTTCCTATCTTTTAACCAGTTGCCAATCCACAATACGACAATGCCTCTTATCCCATTACTCTAATTTCCTCAAGAATCTCTCATGAGGGACTTTATCAAATACCTTCTAAAGATATACTATATCAACCAGCTCACTCTTACACAAATGCTTATTTTCACCCTCAAAACATTTCAATAAATTAGAGAGGCATAACTTCCCTTTACTAAATCCATATTGATTCTTCCCCATTAAGCCATGTTTATTAACAACCATTTCCGCCAGTTTGCCTGGCATCGATCTCAGGCTCACCAGTCTGTAGTTTCCAGGATCACACTGGAGCCCTTTTAAAATATTGGGGTTACATTTGATACCCTCCAAACCTCTGGTACAGTGGCAGATATTATGATTAATTATTATTAGCAAGCACTTACATAGCAACAGCAATGTACCCGGTGCTTTACACTGTAATGAAATAGACACTGTCCCTGCCCTAGGGAGCGATAGGTTACAAATTACCAATAGTAGGTTTGCAACTTTATATTTGATTTTTTTCAGAATGCTGGGATGAATACTATCTTGTCCTGGTGATTTGTTACTATTTAGCTTGTCAATTTGGTCTAGGACCTCCTCCAGAGTCATGTTTATTTGTGACAGTTCTTCTGATTCTTCACCTACAAAGCCTCGGTCTGGCATGGGTATCTCCCCAACATCCTCAGCGGTGAAGACTGAAGCAAAGAATTCATTCAGCTTCTCTGCAATGTCCTTATCCTCCCTGAGTCCCTCTTTCACCCCCTGGTCATCAAATGGCCCAACCAACTCTCTAGCAGGCTTCTTGCTTTTGATGTACTTAAAAATGTGTGTTTATTATTTTTCGCATCTTCAGCAAGTCGCAAGTCGCTCCTCAGACTCCCTCTTGGCCTGTCTTATTAACGTTTTACATCTAATTTGACAATGTTTATCGTCTTTCCTATTCTGTTCACAGAGTGTGTTTGCCGTGTTGGTCCCAAAAATAGGTTGTAGAGACAAAGTAGTGTAGCGATATCTTTTATTGGACCAATTTAGGTTGGCGGAGGTTTGCAAGCTTTCGGACCTCACAGGATCCTTCGTCAGGCAAGTCAGAAATCCAAGCTGTGCACTGAGCAAAGCGAGGCACAGGGGTTATATGCAGAGGCTGGAGAGCATTACATCATGGGAGGGTAAGGACAGAGAGGGGTGGGGGGAAAAGCATGCATTTGTAAGGGAGTAGGTGTGGCATTATGGGGCAAGTCATTGAGAGGGTGCCTGTGATTGTGAGATGATAGTGTAGAGGATGTAGGGTGGGACAAATCCAATTAAAAGGGGTGAGTGAGTTATTGGATGAGGTAGACCAGGTCGTTGGACTTGCAGTTGCAACTTCTTTGTATTTGGAGTGGTTTATCACAGGGTGTCAGGATGTGGTTAGCAGCAGAGATGTGTGTGCAGGTCTTGCATCTTTGGTCCCGGCATTGTTTTGTTCCTGTGGGAGTGGGGCTGTGCTCGGTGTTGGGTAGTTGGCTGCGGATGATAAATTGGGCGAGGATGACCACTCCATCTCTGCTCTCCATCCTAGTCCTGAAAGGCACCCTCCACAACACTTCCAAAAAGCGTGCCTGAGAACAAAAATTCATCAGCTTGCTGGATACAAGAAACAATGGACTTAACCAGGACATTGGCTTCACAAGCCACTACAGAAATGTACAAGCTTAAACCTGTCAATTTGCAGCCCATCATTTATACTATCACAAGCACCTTACTTCCCTTCCACTCCCCTTTCCAGGCACCCTCTCGATGACTTGCCCCATAATACCACACCTACTCCCTTACAAATGCATACTTCTTCCCCCACCCCTCTCTGTCCTTACCCTCCCATGATGTAATGCTCTCCAGCCTCTGCATATAACCCCCGTGCCTCGCTTTGCTGAGTGTACAGCTTGGATTTCTAACTTGCCTGACGAAGGATCCTGTGAGGTCCGAAAGCTTGCAAACCTCCACCAACCTAAGTTGGTCCAATAAAAGATATCGCTACACTACTTTATCTCTATGACCTATTCTCTTCATTAAGACTAGATTTCCATTTTTTAAAAGATGCCTTTTTGGTTCTAATAGCTTCCTAGATTATTTGGCTCTAATGCCCATTTAGCCACACTGGCACATTTGGTCCTCTTGTTACCTTTTTTTAAATTTGTGGAAGACATTTAATCTGTGCCTCTAAAATGGTGTTTTTAAATCTCCACCCCTCTTCCACACATTTAACCCTTACAACTGCTTCTTTTAGTTTCCGTCTAACTAATTTCCTCATTTTTGCATAGTTGCCCTTTTTAAAGTTAAACGTTACTGTGGTGGCTGGTTTTTTTCTATCTCCCTTCTATAATTATGGGTATTTTCAGACGTTACGAGATCACAGTGAACCACGGTGAATACGCACCTGTGGTCAATGTGTCTCGCACATCTGTTTGGCGGCCGCCAGATGTTCGCCACTGTCAATCCGCACATGGGGTCAATTTGAACCACGCTTCCCAGGCTAGCCGGTGTAATGTCCCGGGAAGCTTGGTCAAAAAGATCCCCAGTGGGGACCAACAAAAAGTAACGTCTGGCCGGTTGCCATGGCCCGGGATCCCCGGCAGGATCCCGGGCCACGGCGCATCCGGCCCGACGCGGCGGCCGCATTGGCCCCGCCATCTGCCCGTCTCCCCGGAGGGCGGGCGGCGGGGTGCGTGGAGGGGGCGGGGCCGTGCGGCCGCACGTTGCACCACGCGGCCCCGCCCCCTCCCAGATTCCCCGCCGAGATCCCCCCGGCACGTCTGATATGGCATGACGGGGTGACCCCGGCGGGGAATGTATGGGTTGTTTTCGGTATGGGGCCAAGCGGCCCCGCAACATCTGAAAACACCCTATATCAAATTTGATTATATTATGATCACTATTATCAAGTGGTTCTACCACCGTTACCCCTTGCACCAGGTAATTACAGATACGGTTCCATTGTGGTTCATATCTGTAAATTTCTGGATTTAAATATGGATTTGTATTACAGATCTGTATTTAAATCCATTTCAAAATAAAAATGTATATGTTTTTTAAAAAAAAAGATAATCGTGCATGCGCAAAATGGCCATCAGACCATTTTGCACATCCACCCCCTTTTCCAAAATGGTGGCGGTGACCAATTGCTACCCTTCTCTGCCTTTTTTCCATTTTTACTATATGGAAGAAATGAAAAGATCTAATACATTGGATGGAAATGTACACTTGCAATAACATCAGACATTAGGGTTTGCTTTTTAATAAGGTTTAAATCACTGCTCAATAGTCTGTCTTCTCTCTCTCTGCAGTGAAAATATACTATCAGTTCTCACCATCTAATAAAAGTCATATTCATATCCAATATACTGCAAATGTAGTTTATTATTATGAACTGTAAGCATTGCTACGCACTTTGCTTATAGCCTTTATTGCTGAAAAAACAGCACAATGTGTCAAATACTTTCCATGGAAGACATTAAAACACACTTGTCTGTGTAATATGTACTCACAATGTAAAATTAATACTCAAGGGAAAATTGCATAGAATTTTCATGTATTTCATGTGCTAAGATGATTGTGATTATATATTTTTCTGCTGTAGGCAACCCAGCAGGGGAACGTTGTGGAAAGACCTGTTTGGAAGAGAGAGATAATCAGTGGCTGGGTGTCAGTTTGTCCAGGCAGCCAAGAGAAAATGGCTCTATTGTTGTACGTATTACCTTTCGTGTTGTGTACCTTTTGTTAGACTGCCATCCTGATTTCTGTACTTTCCTCCCACATTTCTTTTGCTTGTTTTCTTGCAGGTTTGTGGACATAGGTGGAAAAATATATTTTACATAAAAAGTGAAAGCAAACTTCCTAACGGCATTTGTTATGGCGTTCCTTCTGATTTTCGAACTGAACTGAGTAAAAGAATATGCCCCTGCTATATAGGTAAGCAAAAGATGTTGATGAGACTGGGTAATTTCAGACGTTATGAAAACGCCTTTCACCACAGTGAACTCCAGTGGATTCCCTGTGGTGGCGGTGTTTACGTGAACGTCTGTTTGACCCCCGCCAGATGTTCACCACAGTGAATCTCTGGTGGGGGTCAAAGCTAACCACGGTTCTCGACCTCCGGCCGGCCGGAGGTCGAGAACCGTGGTTAGATTGGCCACGATATGGGATGGGCCAAAAGTAACGTGTGTTACCTTGGCCCATTCTGGATCATGGCCCCAACCGTGATACGGGATCGGGCGCAGTGGCAGACAGGTGGCCTAGGGAGCACGGGAGAGCGGAACTGTGCGGTACAAGGTTCAGCGTGGTGGGCCGAAAGGCCCATCACGTCTGAAATTACCCAGTATGCTGCTGCTTTGATATAATGTAAATATGAAGGTGTTCCTGGGAAAAGAAATGGATGGGAGGTTGTGGAGAGCTTAAACATCCAAAACGCCCTCCCCACTTCCACTGTAAGGCCATTTTTATACAAGCCGCAGCAGCGTGGGGGGGGGGCACACCGCAGGGTGGTTGGCACATGGGTGCCGGTGCACCCGGGCACACCTTCACACTCCCACTCGGGGGGGTGATAGGGGGTGGGTAGGTGGCATGCACCACCACTCACCGGTCATGGCATGCACACGGGCGGCACTCACTCATGCCCACGCAGTGGATCTGCGTGGGCATGAGTGAGACTGTCTCATGTAAAAATGGCCTGAAAGGTTTTCTGTCAGCAGGAACCTGCAGCCAGAGTGTTGAAAGTTCAGCCCATGGATTGTAGTCTTGAGTAATTATTAAGTTAAGAGCTTTGGCCTGATGTAAATTCAGCAGCTACAAAAGGCTGAGACGGGGAGAAGGGATATGAAATTAAGTAAATGGAAAGTCTGGTATGTAATACAGCTCTGCAAAAGAATCTTATTGTGGGGGCGGCTCAGACAGAAGGAAGCAAAAGCCAGATCCAACAGAGGCAACACATAATAGGATGCTTTTATCACAGCTGTCAGCTCTGCAAGTGCAGGGTTCCCAGCTAAGAAGCACAGTCCAGGTATCATGGAAACTCCCCATCAGATTACGCTGGAAGTTGTAAGCGAAATGGGAAACAAAGTGGTTTGTTAAGGCTACTGACACTTGTTTTTCAATGAACATCTGTAGTGTCTTTTCAATATAGCATGTTGTTTTCCTAAATTGATCTATACTAAAGGAGTTTGTTGGATTTATTTATTTTGTAACAATCACTAATAATGTCTTTTGAAAGCCAAGTCAAGAAATAAATTTTGAATAAAACTCCTCTTACACCCTTTATTCTACTCATGTTACGATGCTTAATAACTAGTATTTCATTTCCATGCTGGAAAACAGTCATTCTTATTCAGTCTTTGCTTTTATATTCAGATCATATGAAAAAATTTGGAGAAAACCATGGCTCATGTCAGGCTGGAATGTCTAGTTTTTACACAGAGGTGTGTATTTCAGAGTATTAGTTTCCTGCTAACTATATTTAACTATTTATTTTATTTTGAATTTTTCTTTCTTGCTTTCTTTCTTTTTCTAAAATCAAGATATTTTCAGCACAGCAAGAGCATAACAGAACGTAGTACACAGCTTTTAACCCAGAATTATCATTTTTATTTTGAAAAGAAATGAATATTATAGTAAAACATAAGTTTTTATTGCCTCATTCAGAATAAACTACTGAAAGTAATAATATCACCACATCTAGCCATAAAGAATGATGCAGTACATTATGCATTTTATGTTCTACCTAACAATGTGATTTCTAAAATATTCTGCTTAGAAGGAGATTTTGTTTGTGACTTTCTTTAAATTTTTCATAGTTCCTAGCTTTGAGCAGTGCAATATTTTAAAATATAGAGCATTTTATATGGAGTTTGACTTTAATGCATTGATGTTAACTAAATTAATCTGAACTGTAATTCTGCTGACTTCAAAGGAGTTATATACCAGGAGATGAATTTAACTCATCCTGATTATCTTTAAGAGCAAAATTATATAAATGTAGCCTTTTTTGTCTTCCAGGATTTAATTATAATGGGAGCTCCAGGATCATATTATTGGACTGGTTCTGTCTTTGCGTACAATACAACTGCGAACACCATAATTGCGTATACAGATTTTAAAAATCAAGTGAAATTTGGAAGTTATTTAGGTAATTAAAATATTTTATTATTGCATTTGATGAGGTTTTAGTCCATATAATTGAGAATGAGGAAATGCACCTGAGTGTTTAGTGACCACAGTCATGAAAATCTTATGAGATCATAAGTGACGATGGCTTCAATGGGAATTATGAAATAGCAAGAAATTTCAGGACTGTAGCATAAATAGTAGCCAGAGTGTAGCACTTTGCAGTCTGGAGAGGAGTGGGGAATGAAGCTGAGTGCTGTGGGGGTTGAGCCCACTGGAGGGAAGGCAATAGTTTCAACAGCAGCTCCCAGAGAATGAGAATATGTTTGGAAAGAAAAGTCAGGGGAGAGAGGATAAATAATGTTTAGCAGGATATCCTTGGTTTCCTGAGCCTGATGATAGTGTAAGTATCCTGCACATGAATAGACCTAAATACAGTGACAAAAAACAGGAAGAAATCTTGTTTTTTATAACAAGATGGGGTCTCAACTGTTTTTTAGCACTTTCTTTTCTTTTTAAAAAAAGAATATTTTAATTTATCACTTTTACTAAATGGGCACAGTAGGAAATATCTACAGTTGAGCTTTTTGTTTCAACATATTCACAAACATGAGAAATCAGTGGATTACTCTTAGGCTTAATGTTACGCATGTGCTTAAAGCTGTTACGCATGTGCCGCCCCGAGCTGTTTTCAGGAGGGGCGGCGTATAAATTCAGAAAATAAAATAAATAAATAAAGGCTTTGCTAGACTAGCACCTTAATGATTAGAGTGCCTGAGAAGGTTGTCTTTTCATAGTTCATGCATGAAAGCTCCTTTTTCCCTTAATCGTCAAGGAAAGGAAAATAGTAAATTGGATGGACAAGCATGGAAAATATTGTATATGTCCCAGACATGGGACATTCACACCTGATTGTGGGTGAGAGATTGTGGGCCTCCACCTGCATAAACGTTATAAATACTTGCAGGAAAATCTCGTGGACATTGGAAATAATCTGTGTGAATGTGTTCATAGGACGGGAGGGCCTGTCTCTTTTCATTACTCTCTAGATCATCCTTCAGTAGCCGCATGAATTCTGAGGAAGTCATGCCATTATTTCTTCCCTTTCAAGCCCATACACCTCATGTATACCAAGGGAAGGGTATCAGCTCTTGTGGGAAATGTCTGCCAGGGCTTCTGAGAACTCAAGCCAAGCTGAGTACTTGTACTTAAGTTGCATCTCTTAGTGGGTTGAAGCATCTGGGAGGCTCGGCTACCTATTTTTGTTATGAAGTAGTATCTGCAGAGAGGTGGATCGATTATGATTATGATGCAATACTGGTGGATTGGTTGCAATCCACAAACCATTAAAGCCCAATGGGGTATCATCATCATCCATTCACCTCTTGATGGATGTATTCTCAATCTCCGTCCTATGGGCTTCAATGGGGCTACTCCAGAATAAGTGGTTTGCAGATTGTAGCCATTGACAGGTTTGCCATTCCTCTCTCCCACTGTGCATCAAGCTGTGGGGGCTAGGGAGGAGTCTCTGAAATTGGAGACAGGATCAATTAATTTCCCCTTAAAATCACAGGAGCTGGATCAGACCCTATATTAAGGAGATATTGGGTAAAAACTAACGTGATGGCACTCAGGCAACCTCCACAGCTGGGATCTGGCCAGGCCCCCAAATTGATGTGATGGGGGCTGGTTGGACAGGGAGGGCAGGGAATCAGGTGGCCACCATGGACCGTGCCACTCCATGGACTGCCACTCCATGGACCGTGGTGAGTAGAGTGGGCTTTCAAACATGAAAGACTGTTTTACTTCTGGTCAGCCAGTGGAATTCCAACTGTGATCGTGGCTAGCCCAGGCTGTGAAGTCCAAGTCTGAATGCAGGGTCTGATCCAGCTCCTGTAATTTTAATGGGCAATTAATTGATCCCATTTTCAATTACAGAGAATCCTCCCTACCATGGTCGGGATGCAGTCCATGCAAACATCTGGCAGGCACCAGGCCAAACATCTGGCAAACCCAGTGACCACCATGTTTGAAAACATCCATTGAAATAAAACTGCTTACAGCTGAAAAGTTTATCCCTATTGATTTAACTTTACCTGATCTAAGGGCTCCTAATGGATAATTCTGTTGTGAAGATGGATGAGGGGGGATTTTTTAAATCAAGGAGTTTTTTTGTGATTGTTTGCATACTGACAGATTTTTCCTCCTAGTGAGGTTTTCAGTTAGCTTCCCAAGCAGTAGGAAAGAGTCAAGTCAAGATAACTTCTTGTTCAGTCCAAAAAGATTTGGTAAGCTGCAGAACCTTGTGGGGGATAAAAGGCACAAGCGTTGTATGCTGTAAAAATCTTCACAGCAGAGCTGGCACCTGGGACCTGTGGTTACTTGGGCCTTTTTAAGATTAATTAGAAATATGAATGCTTACAGCTTGTCTGAAGCAAAATAACTGGGAAATAAAAGTCAGATCAGAAAAATGAAGGTTCATCTAGTTAAGCTTAATTTTTGTTGAATAAGTAGAAACTGGGCATTGACCTTTAAATGATAAATTGGCTTGTTCACCTTTTATCGCTTAAAACATGCACACACACAAAAATGCTGGCATAATGGGAACCTAAGTTCCACACAATATTCTAGGCAAATTAGAGAGTATAAACAAAACTCTCTGTAGTTAAGATATTCTAACTCACCTTGCATTCAGGGAAAACTGATGGTAGTTGTACACTCTCTTTAGTACAAGAGAGAGAAAGTTATTTAACTTTTTCTTTTGTTTCAACTAAGTTAATTGTTGGGGAAAATGCAAATGAGTTTACAGAATGAGGCCCAGAATCTGCAACTGGCTGCCTGTTGAAAGCACTACACTGGTGGCCTTGTGTGGTCCCGTTAATTGCATAGGAATAAGATTCCACCCAAATCAGTTCAGGTGTAAATCCCAGGGCCCAAACTGCCAACATTGTTTTCTTATCAGCTAATCGAATTTGAGATCCATTGTATGTGAATTTTTATTTTTGAAACATCATAGTTAGATAAATGCAGTATCAATGATAAATTTATAGTTAGATAAATACATCATAGTTAGATAAATGCAGTATCAAGCTTTGCCGGTGCAAACACACAGAGATACAGAGCTGGATTTTCTGCTCTGCATCTTTGCATGTGTTTGCTGGCAAAGCTGCACTGGTGGGGGGGAGGGGGGCTTTCAGACCAGCTGAACCCCATGCATATTCTGGCTCCTACAGCCAAAATATGTGGGGTGGGGGGTGTAAAAGTGGTCTTAGAGCCACCTTTCCCTTGCTATAGATGAGGTGTATGGACTTGAAAGGGAAGAAATAACAGCATGACTTCCTCAGGATTCATACTGCTACTTGAACTAGAAAGTAATGTAAAGCTTGGCATCTCCTAAGAGATTATTGTGTCAGATAGTTTTAAATTTGATTTTCAGTGATCAATAATTAAAGCCAATTGGTTTTATTGACCTCCTTTATTTTAGTGAAGCTTCCCTTCCTATACCAAGCATATGTTGTTAACTTCCATGGAATTGTAATCTCTCTCTCCTGCTCAGTCTGGTGGGACCGTGGCATATATTCTATGAATCATAATGGCACATAGTTTATTGTGGTGTTGTCATATAATGTCATATTTCTGTTCAAATAATCTTGGTGGTGCCCGAAATCATAATTGCTACATCCATTTGTGCATTTTCTATCCACAGGTTATGCTGTTGGAGCTGGGCACTTCCTGAAACCAAGTAGTACAGAAGTAGTTGGAGGAGCTCCCCAGCAGGAGCAGACTGGTAAAGTAAGAGTTAATTTAAAACAAACCAATAAACCGTGTCCATAGGGAGTGGTGACAGGGAGGCGACTATCTGGGTGTTTTTAAACGAGCAAGGCTAGGGGTCCATAGCTGCTGAGTGGCACAGCTGTGGAGCAGCTCCCAGCCTGGCTACCATGGCAGCCACCTCGCACACCTCTGCCACAGACCATGAGGGAGGGGGAAGCGCACTGGGCTGGCCTTCAAAACTGACATGTCCCGAGTGTAAACGCTGGGGAACCAGGCTCCACAGCACTCGCCGCCAGTTCCTGTGATTTGCAAAGGCCTGGTCCCCCAACCACAGAGCTTATGAGCTGTGGACCTGTCTGCTGGCTTGAGTGGCCACACCAGTTCATATGGGCAGGGGATGCGTGGGCGCCCATTGCCATGCAATCTTTTGGCTTGTCCCTCAGGGGGCACTCTGGATTTTTTACCAGTGCCCCATACGTGGCCATGAATGCTGAGTGGCTCATGGAAGCATGCATCCTCCCGCACCTTCTGATGGACGATCAGATAAGTGGTTACTGGGTGGCTATGCGTGGTAGCATCTTGTTTGAAAACACCCTCCCAGTCACTATAGAAGTTGGGAAAGTGGCTGGCTTAGACCAAGGGTATAGAAGATTTTTCTCGGTTGCTGGAAAGGCACTAACGTAGCTGACATGAAAGGGTCACGCCTCTGTGGTGGAGCTAAGAAAGGGTCAAACATAGCCATGTATTATTTATTACAAATTTTGTGTTCTCTTGATGTCTTTCCAGCATGTGGATTATGCTTTCCTCTGCTGCATAATTCAGCGCTCTTATTGTTATTCCACACAGGAAAACAGTTGAACTCTTCCAACATTCTCTCTATTCTAGGCATACATTTTTAGCATTGGTAAGGATCAACTAAATATTCTGTCAGAACTAAAGGGTAAAAAGGTAACACTTCAGTTTCTTTTACTACATATTCTTGTTTGTATATGGTGTGTGTTACAGTGAGGATTCTAAAGGCTTTTCTCTATTGATTTTGTGTGTGTGTGTCCACAGCTTGGTTCTTACTTTGGAGCTGCCGTCTGTGCTGTGGATCTCAATGCAGATGGCTTCTCAGACTTACTGGTTGGAGCTCCAATGCACAGTAAAGTCAGAGAAGAAGGAAGGGTTTATGTTTACATCAACTTGGGTTCCGTAAGTGTGTGTACTTTTTAAAATTTAAGTCTTCAAATTGCTTCTAGTCTTACAGTCTCTGAAGGGCTGACTTTTTACTTTATCAGAGGAGCTTTTTTGAGCTGTAGGATTTGGACAGCACAATTACAATTCACTTACCCATTCCATTAAATCAGTATCATGCAGACTACTTTCAGCAACTGAAGTCTCATTTGTGCCAATAACAGGGAATGTAGTAAACAGCAGCATGACTTTACCCTATGTGTCTCCTGTGCTGGCTACATATACTGTTCTCTTCCTCAAGGACTGGGTCATTGCATGATGCTTACAAAATAACTATCAATTTCCTAAAGATTATGTCATGTTTCAAACAGGGAACGAGCACAAAGGAAACAGAAGATGGGAAGACAGTTATTCTTTTAATATCATAGAATGCTTACTGGCATTCTCTGCTACATTGTAGTGATCTTTACATTGCTTTGATACAATCTCACGTGAACACAGATATTCTTCATCATAACAAATAAGTGTTGTCTTCTTTAGAAAGGACAACTCTACATTGAAAGGTGGCTCAGTAAAAATGGCACTGTACGGGGTTCCATATCAAATATGTTCAATTTATGAAGACAGAGATTTGTTCTGTTACTTTCAGCTATGCAGTATGAAACTCACCTTGAATGCTGAAATTGAGCTGTACTGAAGAGGTGGATATTCTTTAAAATAAATATGTTGTTGATATACCACAAGGAAGAACCCATTTTCCACCCTCTCTCTGAGTTATATTGATCTGCATGGCCAATGTAAGCAAACACTAGCAAAAATTTAGCTTAGTCGCTAAAGCATTCAATTGGTATCCTACATACACATCAGTCCATTTTTACATAGTCACTTCTTAGAGTTTTCAAAGAAAAGCCTAATATTGTAATACAATATCCCACTCTTGCGGCCAAGGGTCTGAAAACCAAGTCCTGTGACAAACGGTTGAAGGAACTGAGTATGTTTAGCTTAGAGAAGACCAGGGCCCTTTTCACACAGACACTCTAACGCTGATAAAATGGGTGTTACTTTTTTTATACACATTGCAGAGCACCCATAGAGCACACCTGCAGCCCTGCAACATGTATAATAAAATGTAACACCCATCTTATCAGCGTTAGAGTGTCTGTGTGAAAAGGACCTAAGAGAAGACATGATAGCGGTCTTCAAATACCTGAAGGGCTGTCACAGAAGATGGCCAAGACTTGTTCTCTGATACCCCTGAAGGCAAGATTAGAAATAATGGGCTCAAATTCTCAAATGGACGGATCATTACCCCTGCAGGCCTCTCTCCTGGTGCATGTCTGCCCCCGGAAGGGTGCAGAACTAATTCAAATGGTTAGCCCGGAGACTGATGGAACCGGAGCGGTTCCGGAATGCTCTGGGTGAGATACCCTCTGATCTTGACAACCGTCTCATCGATGACTTTGTCGCATTATGGAGCACTCTACTAACAGGGGCCATCAATCAGATGGCTCCTAGGCATCTGCTTCCCAGGTGACAGCACTGCAGGCCTCCTGGGTTTTCTGAGGAGCTGCAGTTGCTGAAACAAGAAGGGTGGCAGGTGGAGCAATGGTGGCGTCATTTGTGTGCTGAAGCCGACATATTGCATCATAGAGCCAGCTTACGAGCCTATGTCATGGCTATGCAGGCAGCATCCACAAAATCCCATCCAGCGGAGCTTTTCCAGGTGGTGCAGGGTCTGGTCAGTCCAGCTTCCCACCACCTGGGAGTAGAGTCATCTACTGCATGCTGTGAAGTGTTTGTGGATTATTTTGTGATAAAATTGCTCGTATTCACCACAAATTTGATGCCGCACTTATTACATTAGGGGAACCACAGGTTATGGAAGCTCCACCTTGTCTGAGTTTGTGGGATCAATTTCAATCGGTGACATCCACCAATGCGGTGGATGTTCTTGGGGCAGTCAGGGTCACTTCTTGTGAATTAGATCAATCCTCATCCTAGCTGGTTAAGGCCTGCAGGGAGACATTGGGGCCGTTGTAGGCTGGGGGTGGTCAATGCCTCCCTTCGGGAGGGCAGAGTGCCAGGCTGTCTCAAGGAGGCGGTGGTGCAGCCTCTGCTCAAAAAACCATCACTTGACATTGACTCCCTCACCAGCTATCAGCCTGTCTCTAACCTTCCCTTTTTAGGGAACTTTATTGAACAGGTAGTGGCTCGATAGCTACAGGAACATCTGGATCTTATTGGTTTTCTTGATCCCTCTCAATCGGGATTTCATCCGGGCTATGGCACTGAGACTGTAGTTGTGGCATTGGTTGATGACTTACGCCAGGAATTGGACCAGGGTCATTCGACCCGGTTGATTTTATTAGATCTGTCGGCAGCATTTGATACCGTTGATCATGAAATGTTAGTGATGCACCTGCGGGACTGTGCAGGGGTGGGCGGGACAGTTCTTGAATGGTTCTGCTCCTTCCAGGCCGGAATAACTCAGCGAGTGGTGCTTGGGGACTATTTTTCATCATACTGAGACCTCTCGTGTGGAGTCCCACAGGGTTCTGTCTTGTTCCCTCTCCTGTTCAACGTGTATATGCAGCCGCTCGGTGAGGTGGTATGGGGGTTTGGTGTGCGGTGTCATCAATATGCTGATGACACCCAGCTTTACCTCTCTTTTTCATCAGACCCAGGCCTGGCAGTCTCAGTGCTTACTTGGTGTTTGATAGCTGTGGGAGACTGGATGAGGGCTAATTGACTGAGGTTGAATCCTGACAAGATGGAGGTGATGCTAGTGGGTAAGGTAGTGGAGATGGCAGCTCCCATTATTGATGAGATTTGTCTCCCACTAGTCTCCCAGGTATGGAGTCTGGGGGTGCTCCTTGATTTGCGACTCTGCCTGGATGTTCAGGTGGAGGCTATGGCAAGAAGTGCTTTTTGCCAATTACATCTGGTGTGACGGCTTTGACTGTATGTTTTGGACTCTGACCTGGCCACTGTCATCCATGCTTTCATCACCCCTAGACTGGACTATTGTAGCATGCTCTATGTGGGGCTACCCATGGTGATGGCTCCAACTGCAGCTGGTGCAGAATGCGGTGATCCGCCTCCTGGTGGGACTGGGCCACTGGGAGCATATTATGCCAGTTCTTCCTTCTCTGCACTGGCTGCCTGTAGTTTTCTGGGCCCAATTCAAGGTGTTGGTGCTTGCCTATAAAGCCCTAAATGGTCTAGGCCCCACCTATCTGTGAGATCACCTCACCCCCTGGATTCTGGATCAGCCCCTGCGGTCATCCAGGTTTGCCCTTATCGAGGTCCCCCAAGTCTTCCGAGGGGCCACAATGAGGAGGGAATTCTCAGTAGTCGCACCACGGCTGTAGAACTCCCTTCCGGTGGAGGCCCAATTGGGCCTGGATCTCCCCTCCTTTCGAAGAAGCTGTAAGACCTGGCTGTTCCGTCAGGCGTTTGGTGGGGGAATAAGTTGGGGGAGTGAGTTAGGGTGGTGGGCAGAGAGGGATAGTTTAATCCTCCTTATTATGAGTTGGTTTTAGCTTCATTGTTGTTTTTATCCTGTTATAATTGTAAGCCTCCCCAAGCTGCCTGTGGCAGGAGGGGCGGGGTAGTATGTTTTTAAAAATAAGTAAATAAATAAATTACGAGAAAAAAGTTTTCAGTTAAACATTAGGAAGTACTTCCTAATGGTAAGAGCTGTTTGACAATGGAACAAATTGCCTAGGGTGGTGGTGGTCTCTCCTTCACTGGAGATTTTTAATCAGAGGCTGGACAGCCATCTGTCAGGGATGCTGTAGCTGTGGATATCCTGAATTGAGCAGGGGTCGGGCTAGATGACTTGGTGACTTCCAACTCTATGATTCTATTCAGAATAGATGCATGTGTCCTGACATTAATTCCTTTGATATCAATCATCTCTATTGTTATTGCTTATTTTTCTTCTAGGGAGCGAAGATGATAGAATTGGAGATAGAGCTGTCTGGGAGTGATTTGTATGCTGCAAGGTTTGGAGAATCCATCGCCAGTCTAGGAGATATCGATAATGATGGCTTTAAAGGTATATTTCAGCATGTTTTTAATTCATGCCACCAACAACAGTGTAATGTGAAGGGAGGGCTGGGAGGTTCAGGAGATTGGTCATTGGTTTTAATTTACTCTGGGCTCAGGGTTATTGCCACCTTTTACCAGTGCAAAGTGGTGGGCTTAGTCAAATTTGTAGCAGACATGTGGTCAAATGGCCTCAGCAAGTCTTAGCACACAAGAAAAGTACTGAATGTACATGGAGACTGAGCTAAAGTCTTACCTTAAAAGTTGACCCAAAGTTAAGTTGGTGGGACAAGGTTTGAAAGCTTTCACTGATTAAGGCTGCGTTCCCATCTGCAGTGGCAGCAGAGGGAGGAACCAGGAAAGACGCAGCAGCACAGAGGAACCGGCTGACAGGAAAAGAGCCGGTGTAAACAGAGATCTGTCGCAGAGTCTCTCGTCCATGTCAGGGCAGGATTTTTGTGCCCTGACATGCACGAGAGAAGCCGCAGCAGATCCCCATTCGCACTGGCTCTTTTCCTGCCAGCCGGCTCCTCCGCACTGCCGCGTCTTCTCTGGCCCCTCCCTCTGCCACCACCACCACCGCAGATGGGAACGCAACCTTAGTCCCACTGAGCTGTATTTGCTCAGAGGATGGAGAAATTCAGTATTGGTAGGCCAACTTCCCTCAGGAGCCAACTTCCCTCAAGAGCTTTGAGTTAACTTTAAAGATACACTCCAGAGCCAACCTAACGCACAGCCAACCAGGGCCTATGCCCTTGGCCCCGGGCTTACAGAGGCCCCTGTCCTCTGAACAGGAAACTAGTCTGAGCAAGGAAAACATGAATTCCCAGTCTGAAGACTTCCCTCACCTGCTGGGAGCTGCTCTTAGCCAAGCCTGTCTCCCCTAAAGTCTCAACAGCTGCCAGGACCCACAGTATCAAGAGGCCATGCGCTGAGTTTTTGTCCCTGAACCCACAAATGATCAGTGAAATAAATAAATATGCTCTACAGCCAGGACTGACACAGACACACTCATGTACACACATACTAACTTGATAAGTTTTATGACCGTTGAAATTTAAAAGATTTATTGCATAGGGATGGGCGAACGCGGTTCGGATGTTTGGAGTTCGGACCGAACTCGGTCTGTTTGGATGTCCGAACCGAACGTCCGAACTGAACTCTCGAACGACCGAACAGTTCAGTCATGTTTGGATGAGTTCGGGGGGCAGGAAAAACGTCTTTCCAGGGCCAAAAATTAGGTTTTGGTTTTGACTTTGTTTTCACTATTTTTGAATGTTTGGCCAAGTCCGGCCAAGCCGAGCTCGGCTGAACCGAACCATTGAACCTGAACTCAGGTTTTGGACCGAACATCCGAACCACGTTCTGTTTGCCCATCCCTGTTATTGCAGGCCTGCCTTACTGGGCCATAGTGGTCTATCAGGAATGTTTTGACTCACTATGACCCAGTCCGGATTTGGGCCTGCCATGGCCAGTCAATACTGGCTGACATGACTGCCTGTCATGGCAGGAGGTGGGGCGATGGGAGTGGCATGGGAGCAGGGTTAGCTACCCACTGTTATGGGGAGGGGGAGAGGGAAGGGTTAGGCATAAGGAGGGGACAAAGGGGGGGAATGACAGGGGTCCAGGGCACTCTCCTCAGGATCGACTTGGACAGCGGTAATTCTCTCAGGGTCTTGGGAAAGCCCAAACACCAAACTAGGGGGCAACCCGACTCATCATAGGGAGGGAGAGAGTGCCCAAGGTCTACACTTCCTGGTAGATCATACGAGGAGGGGAAGGGGGAGGGCAAGGACGTCACAGTGGAGGAGAGAAAGCGGCTCAATATCCAGACACACACAACACTACTACAAGCAGGGGGTAAACTCTTAACAACAGCACACAGATTCGGGCAACAAGACAGGGGGGACAGACAAGGGTAGTAGCAACAAGATGAGAAGCACAAGCACACAAGATCCAAGAACAGGGGCCAGCCTCTCCGAAGATTACCGGTGGGATTCTGCTGCCCCACTGGTGCCTTTTATAGCAGTATTGGCCGCGTCTGTTGCCAGTGTGGGGAGTGGAGGATCCACCTCCTACGTTGTATGTCACCCTGCCAGCCGTGCGCTGCGATGGGGCTGGGCGTGCTCAGCAGTTCTTGTGGGGGGTGACGGTGCAGGCTGGGTTGGGTCCATTGCACAGCCAGCGCCACTGGCTGAAGCCTTGTTTCAGGACCTTCCCCCTGGTTGCCTAGCAACCCAGGATACTATCCATCGTGCTCGCATCTCTTGATGCGGCGTGACACCCACATGTCTGTTGCAGCCCTCCCTCTCCCCGAGCTGTGCAGGCAGTGGGACAGCGGCCTGACTGCAAGCATGTATGTTCAGTGCCCTGATAGGAATCTGGCCCATGTCCTCTGTAGATTTCCACCCCAGGCAGTGGCACTGCCGTCACATGTATTTTTACCCATAGTCATCAAGGTATATGGCTTACTGTGGCAAATTGAGCCTGTGATAAATATGGGTATAGCTTGAAAATAGGATAGATGCGATTTTATTCATTGCTTCTATTTCTTACCATAGACAAAGGGTAAAAACAGAAGTGACACTGGCTGCACAGCCCGGGGGTGGGGAGAACAGGGAATGGCCGGCCGGCTGCACCCCTGTGCTACACCCAGAACTCTGTCCCCTATCATGATGACCAGCCTAGTCTGGACTGTGGCCTATCTGTCTAAAGGCACCCGCCAGATGTGCAGGCAGAGTAGGCTACACATGTTCCAGGGCAACTTCACTGGTGGTGCTCCAGAACATCCCAGAGTGCCACCGGCAGAGCAGGCCAGTCAAACCTGGGGCACCAGCCCAAAGCAAAACAGTCTAACGTGCGGACCCACGCTGCTGCTCCACTTCCAACCAGACATTGCTCTGCACAACATATAGTGGGTGAAAACAGACATGATGCTAACCACCCTTTAACCACACTTGGTGGTTATTTATGCATGTTGCAGGGCTGTATTGGTGCTCTAAGCAGCCCTGAAACATGCATAAATGACCACCAAGGGTGGTTAAAGGGTGGTTAGTGTCATGTCTGTTTTCATCCAGAGATGCGGACGTTCTAGTCCAGAACTCTATAGTATGTGGGGATGGAGGGTGCCATGCAGGTGGACCATGGGATAGGGAACCTGCCAGGTCCATCTGATCCCAACCCAGGTAGGACTGGGAGCAGGTGGATGTGGGGGTGCACCCCTGGAGCAGCTCCAGGGTTGGGAAGCCCTGTGTCCATCTGAAAACACCCATTGTGCAGGCAGGCAGGCAGTCAACAATATATTCATTTACCTAAATGCAGTTTGAAGTAATGTATTCTGATTCTGTTTCTTCTTGGATCATTTGCTTTGGTTATTTGAACAATCATCTTTGTACTTTAGGTGTCAGTAAGGATTGCTATTTTCCTTTGCACTCCCCTGCTGAGATTAAATCATCCAGGTGTATAACGTCTATTGCTTTGTTTAAAACCAGTTGGCTTTATTTCCTTTGTAAATGCTCTCATCAGGCTGTTAATCGGCTGATAAGGATATTTAAAAGGAAATAAAAATGACTTGTTTTTTTGGACCAAGTAATACCACAGTACTTGTGCCTAACTCATTTAATCCCAATAGGAGCAAAATATCACTAGGGGTGTGAACCAGGCTCACATTTCATTTTCATTTTTTGTTATTGTTAGTGTTATTTAAAAATTTCATTTTCATTATCATTGTTGTTATCGGTATCGTTTCAAACAAAGATTTTATTTTTGGTATCGGTATCAATTCCGATAACATAATATATATAATATATTATATATTATAAATATATATATAATAAAACAGACTATCCTAAATACCTATATAATATCTAATCCCTCTCTATATGTACACAAGTAATATCTATCTAAATCTAAGGGAGACAGGGGAAGGGAAAAGGAAAACTATCTATCTAATAGCTATATAAATATTCTAATCGAATCTATAATTCTATAATATATATCTATATCTAATTTATACTACCTATCTATATACAATGTACAGAGGAGAGAAGGGCGGGGAAAGGGAGAAGGTAAAATGTAGGGCATGAGGAAGGAAAGGTATTGGTAGTAATACAATGAGGGCAAAGGAGGATTTTTTGTGTGTAAGTACCACAATTCTGTAAACGCAACCTGACAAGCAGAGCTCTCACAGAACAGAGAGAAAAAGTCTGCCCCATCCATTATAAAGGGTTGCAGTGCCCCCCAATTGGTTGTGGGAGGCAGCAGGCACCGAGCAATCACAGAGTGCCATGGAACTGCTGGGGCCTGCTTGCGCTGCTCATTGACCAGCAATACATCCATCAGATACTGCTGAGCTTCTCACTCCTCCCAACACAGTCACAGTTCAAGAGTTCAACCCTGTTTAGGGTTCTGAGATGTCTGCTTCCGCCTCCCCTCTCCACATTTTCCCTCCAAAACCCAACTGCCACAGCACTAATAATAATGACAACAATAACAACATTGTCATTTTCATTATCATTATCAGTTATCATTTTCATTATTGCAATAATAACAAAAATGACAATTTTCATTATAGTTATTGTAATAATGAACACAACATGCACACCCCTAAATAGCACGGCAAAACTATCAGTCTTTGTAACTGGAAAACTTTTCCTTCCAAAAGGCCACTGAATATTTTGGCTACCACCCATATTAACAGCTTGAATCCTACATTCAGGTTTGGGTAATGGACACAACTGCACAGACTTTTATGGGAATGCACTTATGCTGAATTTGGCCCCAAAACTGCAATAACATAAATAATAAAAAATAAATACAACAAACAAAACAACAATAATTAATAAATCAGTACGGAGTGCAGAACCACCAAGACAATGGCTGTGATCCTTGAACCAATTAATGTAGGAGTCTCATTGTTCTCATGGAGTAGTAAGTGATTTCAGGTTCACAAGCATAGCCATAGTATCAGTGAGGCTACTCTGTTTTAAGTGTTTTCAGGATTGCATCCTGTGTGATTAGTCTTGGACATTGTTAGATAAGTTCAATTTTGTTTTATCTTGGTGTTCCAATTTGCTTTAGTCTCTCTCACTTGTTGTTTGGATTAATCCATCTCTGTATGACCTGGCATTGCTTGAATAATGGTTTGGGTTTGGCTATTTCATCTTTTACTTTGCTTCTATATGTTCTAAAGGGCTGGAAAGCTATGCTAATTTCTAGGCAACGTTGACAGCAATTAGATTTAACACTTTTCCTTTGAATGTGCTTAATTAATGTTGGTTGCAAACAGCTTTCAAGTGTTTATTACTTTATTCTATAGTTAAGTCTGTGCAGCAAATTAAAAATAGTCTGTGTTGAACTAATGCCATGTCTTGGGAATGTTTTCTTCCTTTTCCTCTACTCTGTTTATGAAGAAAAACATGTTTTATCTGATTTTTAGACTTATGTTTAAAGAAACAGATACCCATACATCAGAATCTCTAATGTACTTTTAAAGTATTGAGATACATTTGCAAAGGCAACAATGACAGTGGGATGCCTAACTTTCCGGGTAAATCAATAGGATTTAGGACCCTCAGTCTCATATTGAAAATATGCCATAGTAGGCGTCTTTAGATGGACCACCGCTGGACCTGCTCTTGGGGGTGGCCAGCCCTGCTTCCTCCATATGCAGCCCTGACAGCACCATCAGCCGCTGCTGCAGCTCACAGTCCACCCAAACACATCCCCATCCTCCATGCCCCTAAAACGACGAGTGGATTGGCCACCACTCTAGGCTGCCACCCACAGCTTTATGACATTGCCAGAGTAAACCCCGGCCAGGAATGGAGCTGCAGCAGCCCGTCATCAGATAGATGGATCGCTGCTCTGCCCCCAACTGGTACTCCGGGTTTGGACAGCCAGCTTCGCTTGTGGTGCTCTTTGACGTTCCGGAGCACCACCAGCGGAGCAGCTCCAAAACACAGACAGCCTGCCCCACCTCTACTCCAGCTCACCCCCTGGCAGGCTGCCTTTAAATGGGCTGCCTGGGGGTGAGACGAAACAGAGGCAGGGCAGCTGTCTGTCCAAAAACACCCAGTGTGTATTTGTCTAAGTCCTCTCCCCCTTCCTCCATTTTGTCATATTTATATTAACTGAAGTAGTCCATTCTTCTAGTGGTATTCAGATTGCAAGTACTTTAGAGCAGGAACTGCTTATTTTCTTTTAAGCACTAAGCACACTGGGACCCTAATTTCAGATCTCACCTCTGGGCATTACTGAAATAACTAATAATAATACAGATAATGAATAAAGTGTGTTTATCAGGGAGAAATCACACCTATGTTAGAGCTTTGCATATGTCAATGCACTGTTAATGAGGTCCTTTATATATGGGCATTAACAGAAGTGATGGCGGAGCACTGCCATCACAACCCATCTTGGATCAGGAACCTGCAGGCAACATGGTTCTGACTAGGGCCAGCCAGGCAAGAAATATGCTGGCAGCCGGACTGTCAGGAAGCTGCACGGATGTGTGACCATCTGCCCCTGCTCCCATGCTGTACCCAGTGTCTCACCCCCACCATGACGGGCAGTCATGGCAGCCAATGATGGCTGCCATGGTGACCAACCATAGCAGACCTGATCTCGGCCGGGTCATGACGGGCCATAACAAAAGTAAGCCCACTATGGCTTGCTTTGGCTCAGACAGGCAGACGGTAGACTATGTAGTCGGCAGATGGTAGACCATATTTCTCTGGGACCACAGTCCATGCTCGCCACTGACATGCCCAGGAACAATCCCAAGCAAACATCTGGTGGGGCACTAACAAACATGCTGGTGGCTCGTGAGCCAAAGTGGGCCACCGTCATGGTTGTTAACACCCTTTGAGTTAACAGGTACATAGCAATTATCTTCTTTGACTTGTTAAAGAGTGAGATTGAACACAGTGATATTTCTCATGAAAGCTTGTTGAAGAAGTCTACTAAAGCATTTAACTATAATTTAGGAAGCTTAAGTGTTAATTATTTTCCAAATACCATTTGTTGAAAGTGAGTGGGTGACTTTTCAGCGTGTAGGAATCCTATAGGGAATACGAGTCCATCTAAGATGAGGGAAATTTGCAAAATAGCAGCTTTACTGTATCAAGGCTGAGAAAGTTCACATTAACTGCACTTGGTAAATGGTATTCCTCCAACTGACAGACTGCTTCCTTACCATTTATAAGGAGTGCCACGTCTAGCTCATCCCTTCTAGAGTCACAAAATGTACCATACCTCAGCTGAAGCATGGCTACATAGCCATCCAAGCCAGCCTCTTAGCGTGACTCAAGAGAGAAAATAGACACAAGCAGTTCTTATTGATATTCTACTATTTCTTTATATCTTGCAGCCTTTTTTCATAGCTCCACGTATTTCTATGAGCATGTCTCTCCAACTCCGCCATCAACTCCAACATCTCCAGATGTGTCTCTCTCCAACTCCGCCTCCTCCTCCTTCCCCCTCTCAGTTGGTGTTCCTCAAGGCTCTGTTCTTGGCCCTCTCCTCTTCTCGATCTATACCTCATCCTTAGGCAAACTCATTGCCTCCCATGGCTTCCAATACCACCTCTATGCTGATGACACTCAACTCTATCTCTCTACTCCCTCTCTCTCTCCCTCTGTTCAAGCTCGTCTCATCAACTGTCTCTCTGACATCTCTACCTGGATGTCTCAACGTCAACTCAAACTCAACATGGCTAAAACTGAACTCCTTATCTTCCCCCCTCATCCTTCCTCTCCTTCCTCACTGTCAATAACTATTGATGGAGTCACCATCCTGCCTGTCCCCCAAGCCCGTAGCCTAGGCTTCATCTTTGACTCACCCCTTTCTTTTAAACCCTACATTGACTCTGTTGCTAAATCCTGTCGCTTCTCCCTCCATAACATTGCTAAGATTCGCCCTTTTCTCTCTGTCTCGTCTGCCAAAACTCTTGTTCATGCTCTGGTCATCTCTCGCCTCGATTACTGTAACCTCCTTCTCACTGGCCTTCCCCGGTCTCACCTTTCTCCCCTCATCTCTGTCCAAAACTCTGCTGCCAGGGTCATCTACCTCGCCAGTCGCTTCGACCATGTGCAGCCCCTCCTCTCTTCGCTTCACTGGCTTCCCCTTCCTGAACGAATCCTGCACAAGCTCCTAGTCTTCACCTATAAAGCTCTTCACAACCTTGCTCCCCCCTACCTCTCTGCACTTATCGCCCTCCATACTCCAGCCCGTGCACTTCGCTCCTCCTCTGTCCCTTCTCTCACCCTTCCACGCCTTCCCTGCTCCCCTAAGCGCCTTCGTCCCTTCTCACTTGCTGCCCCCCATGCCTGGAACTCCCTCCCTGTCCACATCCGCCTTGCCCCCTCCCTTCATACCTTCAAATCTCTCCTTAAAACTCACCTCTTTCGCTCTGCTCTGTCTGACTCTTTATCCTGCTGAGCCACTATTCCTATACCTACGATCGGTTTACCCTTATCCTTGCAACATGGACCTGCCTGCTGTCATTCTCATCGTAACCAAGCCAAGTACGTGCACTTGAGACCTCGCATCTTCATGAATGTTAGACCCCTTGTCTCTCCCTCTGTTCCCCTTCCTAAGTCTCTCTCCCAGCTCCTGTCTCTCAGATTGTAAGCCCTAGGGGCAGAGACCGTGTCTATTTTATTACTTTGTAAAGTGCCAGGTACACTGCTGGCGCTATATAAATGTTTGTTAATAATAATAATAATAATAATAATCTCTATTTCCTCTTGATAGAATGCTGCACAGCAATGAAAGCAGCAAACATCCTTTTTGTTTTGAGGTCTTAATAAAAATGTGGTCCCCAGTCATGCAGCTGGGCTCACCAGTGTAAACCCTGTGAAAGCCCGTGTAGTCTCTGTATATGCCTGGGTATCCTCTGCCACCTCCAGTTGCAAGATCAGGGTTGCATTTGTAAATACAGTATAAATTCTCTCTTTTCATGCTTTCTTATTACTCTAGACATTCTTTATATTCCCCTTCTCTAGTCTAGACATGTTTTATGGACCCTCACTGGATACCTCTCTGATCCAGACAATAAAGCAGGTTGCCTGAAGGGATTGTACTTTTACATGCAGGCCCTTTACATGCAGGGTTGTACTTTACATGCAGGCTGCCAGTGTGCTCTATGGGTGCCCTGCAACACGGATAATAAAATGTAACACCCATTTTATCAGTGTTAGAGTGTCTGTGCGAAAAGGGCCGCGCACACAAATACATCTGTGCATGTATCTCCTTTATAGAAGACCAATAAAATCCATTAGCTCTGCTCTTGCTGAGTTCGCTATGTGAGTTGAAACCACGTCCCCTTTTCTGCAAACCAACTTTTATTGGCTTATTTCACCTATTTCTTGTTCTTTTCTTTTCTCTGTTACAAAACAGCAAGACCCTAAAAGCGAGCGGCAAAGTTGTAAGACCTGGCTCTTTCGCCAGGCATTTGGCAGGGCGAGGGTGGTAGGTGAGTTAGGGGATTAGTGAGGTTTCTGTTTTACAAACTGTTTTCATTTTTAAACTGTTTTTATATGTTTATTTGTATTATTGTTATTTATTTGTATGTTTATTTTATTGTGAGCCACCCTGAGTCACTTGTGCAAGAGAGGCAGGATATAAATATTTGAAATAAATTAAAAAATATAAACAAATCAACCTGTAGTAACCCTTAAATACATAGGACGCAATCCTGCAGCCCTCACAAACTGTGCCTACGCGAGGCACAGTGAAAGACCGCAGGCGGGCGCTCATGTCGCAGATTGCCTCACTTTCCCCAAATGGAAAAGTATTTAGTGGTTCAGACCAGACATAAACTGACCTGAATAGAGGGTAACTGTTTCCAATTGGTGGGTTACACTGAGATTACATCTACTATGTGGGTAAGACCCTCCTTAGTCTGTATAAGTAGTGACAATATATTTTAAAGGAGGAACTCGAGACAAAAGAATATATAAAAAGCATACAGGTTTACTTAAATTCAAAAGTAGTAACAAATGTTTCTACAGATGTAGCCATTGGGGCTCCCCAGGAAAATGATCTAGAAGGAGCTATTTACATATACAACGGAAGGAAGGATGGGATATCTTCATCTTTTTCACAGGTATGGTTTTCTTGCTGTTTTGTAACAGAGAAAAGATTTCCAGCTGAACCAAATCTTCTAAAAATTCCATATATATACATCCACACACAGATTCTAAAACAAACATTTATGGATGTACAGTTTGCTACTCGTCCCTTCAGGAAAGGCAAAACTCTATAATTGAGTTTGTTTTAGAATCTGTGTCCCTTCACAGTCCATTTGCCTCTACTTTTGAAGGTTTTTATTTTGCCCACATTTGTGCTTAGCTTTACATTCATGGAGGCTGTTTATTAACACTTCCATCGCAATCAAGGCATATATGAGTTGATTGACTAAAGAACTGGGAATATCCTGTTATCTTTTGGTGTGGTTGCTACCTTGAGTCCTTTACTGTTTATGCTGATCTTTTTAATCTTGTCCATCTATTATAGCTTGAATTTTGGAACCTAAGTACTATCATTTTAAATAGACTTCCAATGCCATGGGGTTCCAGCTTGGTGGTGGATTCAACGTTTAATAGTCGTATCAGGGATATCCAGGCAATCAATCAGCAAGAATGGAAAGAAATTGTTTCCTAGCTATGAAATCTGCCTTCTTACGCCACTGGGACCAAAAGGTCATAACATCCTTTTACTTACCACCGAGATATTTGTAATGCAGAAATTATGGTCCTTTTCACACAGACATTCTAATACTGATAAAATGGGTGTTACATTTTATTATACATATTGCAGGGCACCCATAGAGCACACCTGCAGCCCTGCAACATGTATAATAAAATGTAATACCCATTTTATCAGTGTTGGAGTGTCTGTGTGAAAAGGGCCTATGGGTCTTAGACAGTGATTGGAAAAGATAGAATCCAAAACAAAAGAAGATTCAAATGCCAAACTAAGTCAAAATGAAGGGAGAGAGAAGGACAGATTGGCTTAAAGTGCAAGATGATTTTGCTAAAGTTTTTCATTGCTTCTCATCTCAAATTGTGAATGCTTCTTATAAATGAGCTTTTTGTAAAAATTCTCACTTAAGTCGATCTTTTATTTTTTAGAGAATACAAGGACACCAAATCAGCAACACTTTGAGCATGTTTGGCCAATCCATATCAAGTGGCATTGATGCAGATAACAATGGTTACCCAGGTGAACTGAACATTTGTTTCTATTTTTCTGTTTAAAGCAGTAGATACAAATTGAAATGTAAACTAGTGGGAAGATGTTAACTATGGCCAAAAACAGGCACGGCTGCGTGGGGGGTCCATGTGCACCGTATGAAGTGCCAATGCATGTCCAGTAAGTGGGCATGGGTTTACATGGGCCAGTCCGGGTGTGTGCCCCTACCCACGCACCACCCACTCCTGCCCCTGCACGGAGCATCCTTGATTTTTCCCTGATGTCCTGTGGGCATGGGCATGAGTGGGCAGCGTACAGGTCACGGAAGCATGCACCCGCCCACGCCCCCTTCAAATGGGCGCTCAGGTGGGTGGGGGATGAGTGGACCTGCATGGGTGTGCCCCATTTAAAAACAGCCTATATTTCCTCAACATTCATAATGTAACTTAAGGAACAAAGAAGTATTAGGATGAGTCTGTTGTAGTTAAATTTTGGAAAGAGAAAAATGAAGATTTAAGTTTTCCTGTGACAGATTTATTTTCTGATAAGAAAAAAGCTCAACGCTTTGTAACTAGATATAAAACTCTTTTTGTGGAAGGACAGAAAGGATCAAAGCACTGATACCTGCTTGCATTTATTGACTTTCATAATGACAGCCACTGAATTACTTAATTCTCTGATGCTACAGTTAAATGTCCGTAGCATCTCAATTCTTTAACATGATTATGATGCCAGTCGCTGAATTATGGTTAAATGGTAGGGGGGCTAAATTATTCTAGAATGGAGATGCTTGCACTTATAAATTAGATTATTATTATAATTTATATATTTTCCATGTTTGAAGTGCTTTGCAATCCTTATCTAGTTCACCCTTACAACAAACCTATGTAGTAGTCTGCTATTATTATTCTACCCATTTTACAGATAGGCAACTGAGGCTGATAGCATTTTACAGATAGGCAACTGAGGCTGATGACTTGGAATAGGGATGGTGATAGGGCTTCATGATTAAGACAGAATTTGAATCCTTGTCTCCCGGGTCCAAACTCCATACTTTATCTGTAGGCTACACACTGGCACCTTACTAAAAACAATGGTAAAGAAAATGAACATATGGGTTAAGACACTCAGCCTGTTTCAAGGGCCGCTTTTACACATGACAAAAATGGTTTCTTATAAGTGCACAAGATAACACCGGATGTTATAAATGTTACTAAATATTGCAGTTTTGTAATGTCTGATCACACTATTCCCCTTATGTAGCGAGATCTTGCAGCCTTGGAAGGCTGCTTTCACACATTACAAAATGGACTATTATAACTTAAGATAATACTGGGTATTATAATTCCGCAATTTTTGTAATGTGTGAATGAATGCACTATTCCCTTCTTATGCTACGAAATCCTGGGTGGTTGTAAGAGCCACCAAATGTGGCTTTTACAATGACCCAAGATCTCACAGCATAAAAGGGGGAAAGTGCATTCACACATTACAAAAATTGTGGAATTATAATACCTGGTATTATCTTAAGTTATAATAATAGTCCATTTTGTAATGTGTGAAAGCTCAGTGCGTTCACAAATCACAAAATTCCAGAATTATAACACCCGGTATTATCTCAAGCATGTATAGGAACCCATTTTTATCATGTGTAAAAGTGGCCAAAGAGTGCTTTGCACTGTCTTAAAAATAGCATAATCAGACTCTGAATACAAAACAGTGAAACAGAACTGCAATAATATGCAATTTCATAAAATGGTTCCTTTATTATGACAATAGCTATTTATAAATGATGTGCAGTTACAATCACTATATGAATAAAACAGGAAAGTCTGCTTTAAGCATCTAGCCAAATAATCAGTCACAAGCTAGGGATGTGCAGGAGAGCACAATTTAATTTCGGTTTAGTTTAGTTTCTCTGTTTAAAAAAAGTCTTTTTTTGGTTTTATTTTAATTTTGGTTTTGTTTTCCATTCATTCGTATGAGCATTCCATTCATGTTAATGGGCATTCACTTGCATGGCTTGCCTTTGCTTGATAGCAGTTTTAAGTTGGCTCTGTGATGCTTTCTCATCCCCAAACTCTTGTTGTTAACTGTTAGATGTGTCAACTGAGGTGACTGAAAGACACTGGGTAATTTCAGATGTGATGGGCCATTTGGCCCACCACACTGAACCCTGGACCTGGATCCGTCTCAGATCCTGGTCCATGATCAGACCGACCGTCCTTCAGATGTGCCGGCCTGATTTTGGAGGGGATTCGAGGAGGGGGCGGGGCTGTACGACGTGCGGCCACTCGGCCCTGCCCCCGTGCTCCACCGGCCACTCACCCTTGGACAGACAGGTGGGCTCAGCAGCCAATCAGGCCGCTGCGCCTGATCCCGTACCATGGTCTGGACCACTGTCAGGACTGGGGCGATGTGACAGACATTACCTTCACTCCGTTCCTGATTGTGGTCCAGCTAACCATGATACTGGAGGTGAGGCCGGCCTCACCTACAGAATCGTGGTTAGCATTGACCCCCGCCAGGTATCCACCATGGTGGACATCTGGCAGGACTCCCACAGATATTTGTGCGATCACAGTCACCACACCGAATCTACTGTAATTTGGTGTGGCTGACTGTGATCACGTAAAGTCTGAAATTACCCACTGTCTGTGCCTGGCAACCAGTAGAATTTAGATGGCAGTCATGTGCTAAAAAGCATTAGTGGACAACACAGTGGTGCCTGCCTCACCTGTGGAAAGGTGGAGCTTGCATTTGAGAGGACAGGGAAGTAAGAAAAAAAACTGTCTGGTCCAGGGTGCCAAGGGCACCTCTCTTCTTCTGGTGGGCATAATCAGCTTGTGGGCACAGAGGGCTGTCTCTCTGTCTCATTCTGCTGGGCAGCATGAGGGCACATGGGTGAGTCTCTTTCCTTCATGTGGTCAGGAGCAGCAGAGTGTGTGGGCAAAGTGGCCAGTATCTCCCTCATTTAGCTTAGCAAAACCCCAGTTATCACAGGGCTCCAACTTTCTCCAGAGTGGCCTGGTGCCATATGAGATTGATATAATGGCAGGCAGGCACTGGTGGAAACTTAAAGTTGGCAGAAGCCCAGCTATCACAGGATTTCAGCTTTCAGAGATTGCTCCAGGGTGGCAAGGCAACATGAAAGGTAGAGATTATGGCAGGCAGGCACTGGGCAGTTAGTAGCACTTCAGATGTAATATGGTGTCAGCTTGCAGAGAGTGCTTCGGGGCAGAATAATAGGAAAAAGAGAGACTAGTAGGGGACAGACAGAAGTTGCAAGCAGAGAGAGAGAAAGAGAGAGAGAGTGAGTGTGTATGCGGACAGAAGCAGCAAGACTCCCCCTGAACCTGGAGATGTGCTACTCGTCCTAAATCACAAGGCAGCTCAGAGAACCCAGTAGGAGGTTGACCTTTAGGAAACCCAGCTTCTCCACTAAATGCAGATGACATCTGTAAATGGTGTGGACTATATCACCCACATCAGAGAACACCCATTCACTTGGCACACTGGTTGGTGTGCAAGAGAGGAGTTCCACCGCTACCCTGGCCAGACCCTGACACACTTGGCTCTTGTGTGCCCAATAGATTAGGGCTGTGTAGAAGAAAAAATAAATTCATTTCCATTTTTAAATTTCGATTCATTTTAATCTTGTAATTCCTATTCATTTCATTTTCATTTTGCATTGGCTTCAATGGGGAACACTGCAGGGAATGCAGGGGGCTTCCATGCCTTTAAAAATAGGAATTGTACTTTATCTCTCTGACAATTTCCCCTTCCCCCAAATTGCTGAGAGTGCCCCAGGGTGGCAGAAATATCAGTGAAAGATTGGCTTGCAGCAAGTGAGCACAGGCCTGAGCAGACACTGGCATGCAGTGGGCGCCTCCAAGGCACTGAAGATGCAGACAGTACTACAGCATAGTGTGCCCCAAATATGGCAAGGCTCCAAGTTAAAGACATGGCCCTTGGAAGGCAGAATACCAGAGACAGACTAGCATTCAGCAGGTGGCCACAAAATGGACCATCAGGTACATTGGCATGGCACCCCAAAGTGTAACAGGGATTGAACTTGCAGAGAATGCCCCAGACTGCAGGAGACATGAGAGAGAGAGAGAGAGAGAGAGAGAGAGAGAGAGAGACACACACACACACACACACACACACACACACACACACACTTTTGGGTGGCAGCAGTAGGAGGGCATAGAGCAGGAGGGGGCTCTGCTGACATAGACATTGGCATGGCACCCCAAAGTGTAGTAGAGGCTTTAACTTGCAGGGAAACGCCCCAGGCTTGAAGAAGACATATGAGAGAGAAAGAGAGAGAGAGAGAGATAGATATTCCTGTAACATAACTATAACTATAACTATACATAACATAACTATACCTATAACAAATTAGGTAGCGCTATATGTATGTACACTGGAGAGATGTACAGACACTAAGGGTTAAAGGAATAATGGGGGATAAGGATTGAGGAAGGGAAGGATTACAGATACTGGGGTTGGATGTGGAATACAGGGGTCGTGTGAGGATGGGTGTTGGGAGTGATTTGTGTTAGGAAGGAAAGGGGAAACAGTGAGGCCTTGGGAAGATTTTTGCTAGAGAGCACCAGTGTTCTGCAGATGCCACCAGACAAACAGAGAGACAAGGGGTATATTCAGACATTACAATACCACACTCAACCACGGTGAATCCCCCGTGGTGGTGGATGGTCCCGTAACGTCTGGTTGCTTGCTGCCAGATGGTCACCACGGTGAACCACCGGCGGTGAGCAAAATAACCACACTTTCAAGGATGGTCTGGCCACCATCCCCAAAAGCGTGGTTAAGTGAACCACGGCCGGGAATCAGCGGACTGTAACGTCTGTTACCGCCGCCGATTCCGGGCCGTGGCCCAGACCCAGGGTCAGAATTGGGCACAGTGGTCGTGTTGGCCGCTGCGCCCGCCCATCTCCAGGAGGGAGGGCGGCTGCGGGAGTGGGGGGGGCGGGGCTGTGCGGCCGCACGTTGCGCCACGCAGCCCCCCGCCCCCAGATTCCCCGCCGGAATCAGCTGGCACGTCTGTTGGACGTGACTTTTTGATTCCGGCGGGGAATCAAAAGGTGATTCCGTGATGGGGCCAATAGGCGCCCCATCTTGTCTGAAATCACCCTAGCACAGAACAGGTTCAAACAGGCTGGCTGTAGCATTAAAAAGCTTTCCCTGTGCCCTCCTCAAGCCCCCGTGATTGGCTCTGGGACACTGGAAGCACTGAGCAATCACAGGGTGCCATGCCCATTCGCCAGTGGAGATGTCAATCATGTCTCCTGGCTCTGTAGTGTCTTCTCCCCCCTCCCCTCCCAGAAGTTGTTTCCAACTTTTTCCCTCCAAAATGGCTGGCTGAGGACTCTGAGGAGGGCCAGGCAAAAGACAGGGTGGGGATTTTGTGTGGTTTTTTTAATTATTATTTGTTTTTGTTTTTATAACAACAAAAACAAAAATGGCATTTTGGTTTTTGTTATTATAAAAACAAAAATGAATTGCACACCCCCTACAGTAGAGGAGTAGATGGCAGGTGACATTCATCCAGGTAGCTCTGGACCATGCTCTCTGCACTGTCTCTGTCCTGTGGGGTAGAGTTGGGGCCGCCTGCTGCTGAAGCTGTGACCCCCATCCAGAAATCACTTACTCTGAAGTAGTCTGACTGGTCCCCAGAGTAAGTGGTTTGTGGATGACACACATTTGCAGCTGCACACAAATTAGTATAAGCAATAAGTGAACATAGATTCTTCTTGATGATTCTGTATAGAAAACCACAATGATAGATGTGTCTTAATGTAGTAGCATATCCCCTCTAATTAATAATGTGGAAACAGTGATATAATACAGTCCAAAGGTGAATGCGCAGTAATGGGTCAGAGAAGTGATTCTTGGAGACTAATAATCATTATCAGTCTGTGTTTTTCTACAGATGTGGCAGTTGGTGCTTATTCCTCCAACTCTGCTGTGCTGCTGAGGTGAGGCTGGTGCATTTCAGTGCTTAAAGACAATTGGATTTATTATGAGATGCAATTTTAAAAATCTGCAACGTGCTAGTAACCTCATGTTGCTCTTGGCGTTTTGTACTTCAGTCATTGGGCTCTAGAATTGTATACTATGTTGACATATTTAAGTAAACATCTTGGAGCAAAACAAAAATGTCACTATGAAGCTCCTTGGAGCAATAGACAGCTTGGATTAATAATGCAAAAGTCTATTTTTATTTGTATGATATATAATTAAGTGGCTACCTTTAAAGAAACTGTTTGTAAGCGATAAAGAAATGTATTTTGAAGCAATTATAAATTAATGCTGAAGAATCTTGTGACCATAAATCTTTCTGTATTCTCAGAACAAGGGCAGTGGTGATTGTTGAGGCATCTATAAAACATCCTAATTCAGTAAATCGAACTAAAATGGAATGCATGGAAAATGGACAACTTGCTGTGTGCATGAATCTGATGCTTTGCTTTACCTTTAAAGGGCAAGAGGTCCCAGGTTACATCGGTAAGCTGTTGCTAACTATTCCAATATCTTTTCCAGCATTTCTTTGATTACATCCACTGATCAGTTTCTATGCTGCAGAATATCTTAGCCCTTTGTTATATAACTGAACACTGTAAACAACCAAATTGAGCCCAGTAGGCATCATTCTGATGCTAGTATTTCACAGAATTATTAGTATAACAAATTGAACAGAAATTGAAACAAATCCCTAAAACCTGCCAGTACAAATCCCATGACTTCAGTCAGACTGCAGCCTGGATCTATGTAGGGTGGCAACTGTAGTTGGGATTGAATTTTTATTTTTTATTTTTTTAAAAACCCATCTGAACCTACACCACAAAACAAAAAACCCCTGCAAATTTAGCACTAGTGGTCTATAGTTGAAGAAAAGATATTTGGCCAAACTTGAAATTAGACATACTGTTTTAGCAATCTGAACTATTGGGGGAGGGGTGGAGGGAGAAGTTTTGCAGCTTTCACATTTTTTTCTAAAAATGGGCTAGAGAGCAAGAATGGGTGATTTCAGACGTTACGTTGTCTGAAATCACCACAGTCAACCTCAGTCAACCGCGGGTATGTGTGTGTGTGAACGGAGGTGAACGTCTGTTTGCACGCATCCAGATGTTCACCTCAGTCAACCACCCCCCACGGTGAACCTAACCACGCTTTGTTCTCCCGCACCACGGCGGCGAACGAAGCGTGGTTAGGGGGAATCTGGAACACGGTGAAGGAAAAGTAACATCTGTTACCTTACCTTCACCGTGTTCTGGAGTCCTGGTGGTGGGTGGCGGGCGGCAGCAGCGGCCATATAGGCCGCTGCAGCTGCCTGTCTCAGGGAGGGCGGGCGGCTGGGGAGCACACGGGGCGGGGCTGTGCGGCCGCACGCTGCGTCACACAGCCCTGCCCCCTCCTGGGGGGGGTTGCACAACAGACATTACGGCCGGCAGCATTGACCCTGGGCCGTGGTTCAGCGGTCCCCACGACCGGGGGCAAAGGGGCGAACCCCTGTTGGCGCACCCCTTCACCCCCACCCGTGGTCCGAACCACCCCACGACCCAGGGTCAACGCTGCCGGCCGTAACGTCTGAAATCACCCAATGGGTGATTTCAGACATTACGTGAACACGGTGAACCATGGTGAATACCCACCTGTGGTCACCGTGTCCCGTACGTCTGTTCGCGGCGCGCCAGATGTTGGCCACGGTCAATCCCCACATGGGGTTCGTTTGAACCACGCTTCCCGGGCTAGCCGGGGGAAGGTCCCGGGAAGCGCGGTCAGACGGACCCCGGGCCGTGGCCAAGGAAAAGTAACGTCTGGCCGTGTGCCGTTACGGGGTGACCCCGGCGGGGAACGAAGCCGTTGGTGCCGGTACGGGGCCAACGGCTGCCGTATCGTCTGAAAATACCCAATGTCTTGTCTTCAAAAGAACTGGTTTCAGAGACTTCATAAATGTTTGAGTCATCTGTTCTTAAAGAGTGTTCAAGTACTTTAAAGAAGATTAAATCATTAATTTTAGAACGATTATATGCTATTGATATCTGTACTTGAACTCCATTGGTACATATGATCTAAAGATTTCAAAGATTGTATCTTGTTAGAGCATTTTGGAGTAGCTGTTATGCAATGTGTTTGATACATTTGTAAGTGATGTGATATAGCAAATATCAATTTGTGAAAGGGAAAATACTTCTAAGTTATCTTTGAGACCCTTCTCCTTACTGTATCTTTATAATTTTACAGTACTGCTTTATAATCTAAGCGTAGATGTTAACAGAAAGGTGGACACTCCCGCAAGATTTTATTTTTCTTCTAATGGGACATCTGATATGACCTCAGGAAGCATAGTGATTTACAGAAAGAATGCTACCTGCAAAACCCATCAAGCATTCATGAGGGTAATGTACTGTACAGTATCTATTTTAGTAATGATACAGAGGCACGAGGGAGGAACATCCAATTACTTAAATGAGGTTTATTTTTTTTACAATTTCCTAAAAAAAAATAATCCTTTCATAGCTGAAATCTTTCATAACCATAAGATTAATGAATTTACTTATGCTACCCAATAGTCAGCAGCATTACTGTTTGGTTACTTCTACCTCTGTAGCATCATCTTTGATAATGTTCACATGTCACTAAAATACATGCTTACAGGAAGGCAAGGATGGTCTAGTGGATTGGGAATTGGGCTGGACGTTTGAGAACCTCAGTTCAATGTCTTGGTCAGCCACGAAAACCCCTGGATGACCTCGAGCAAGCCACTTGGCATGGACCTCAAAGCACTCTGCTGGTTCAAGCACCATTCACTTCAGTAGTGCTTCTGCTCTGAGAATTGAGGCTAATTGCCATGGTCTCCCCATGTATATGATAAGGATAAAGTGGTGGTGAGAGATTTAATGTTCCGCAAAGCATTTTGAGAGACCTATGGATGAAGTACTGTATTAAAAGCTAGACAGTAGTATTCAGAACAATATAGTGGGATTTAAAAGTAATTGCCCTTTTTAGTGAGGGAGTGGAGGCATATGTAGTAATTTCTGTTCAGACTCTTTGGGCCAGTGAGAAAATAGAAGATTCACCATAGCATGATTTTGTTGCCCGTGTCCCACCAGGACCTGTTTCCATGGATTCCTCATGGTGGTTTAAAAGGTAAGGTCCACGTTTTTAAGTCAGTTGGGTGAAGTGGGGCTGAGCTTACACTGGATGGAAACAGATGTGACATTATAGGCCGTGATAGCCTGCCTTAGCCCAGAACTCACCTGCACGTCTGGTTGGTTTCCACCAGATGTTTGCCCTCTACCGCCCCAGAGTGAGCTGCCAGCCACCATGGGATGTGTTGAGCGGTGGTGATCGGAGATGTAGCCTGGGCTAAGGTCTTGTCACGAGGGTTAAAGTGGGGTGTGGGTCTCCCTTCCATCTGTTTTGTGCCCACCAAGTCCCACTCCAAAGTGAGGTTGGAGGATCGGGCCCCCACACTCACCCCAGCCTCGCCAAACAGCTGACATAGGGGTCTAGAGGAGAACACGCACCTGGCCCCACTGAACACCTGATTGGGTGGGCCTGGAGGAGTGCACATACCCTGACCGCTGCTGAACAACTGTCCACACGCTCCTCCAGGCCCCCCAGATCAGCTGTTCAGCAGGGCCTGGGTGCGTACGCTCCTCCAGGCCCCACCAAACAGCCAAAGGGGGTCCCAAAGGCACTCCATCACCCAGCCTGAGTGCATGCACCAAACCGCTGATGTGGGGGCCCAAGTAGCACTCCCATCAGCTGCTTTTGAGGACACCCTCTGGGTGGGTGAAGGCGCACCTCTGAGGCCTCCAATCATCTGTTCAGTGGCAGCTCTTCCTGAGGACCTAATCCTTTTTTTTTTTTTTTTTTCATTTCATGGTTTATTTGTATCCCACACTCTCCTAAACCATGTTAGCTCGAGGCAGCTCACAAAATAATTCAGGGCACATATTCCACACAGGGGAACCCCATACAATAACATAACACAATAATACAATATAACAATAACAATAAACCCATAACTGCCCCCACATAGTAACAAAATAAGTATACTCAACAATATACATAATTATCCCCTCTATATGCTACCGACACAGTCTCAAGGTACTCTTGCCGCTCTCTGCTCACACCAAAAAGACGGCTCCATCCATCACTTTCCTACCTCCCCTGCTGCCACCAGGGGAGGTCATCCATCTCCATCTCCACCCATCTCTCACCGGGGGGAGATTCTGATGAGCAGCATTGGCCCAGGAGTTATGTTTCATGTGGACAGCTCCTTGGACTAACCCAGGGCATGGAGGGACATGTGCCAGGTTACAGGGGGAGGGCTGCTAGTGTGAACACCCTTCCCCATCAACCCAAAGAGTGGCGGTCACAGCGGTTGGCCCGGGGTGTCCTGGGGAGGCAGTCACTTCTGTTTTCTAAACTCAGACTAGGTCAAACACATTTAGATTGGCCAATGAGAGAGGGCCCCCCCCTCCCCAATGAAGAGTCCGATTTTAAGCAACCACATCTGAACTTAAATTCATATTGGAAAACATTCTAGCCCTTTTCAAATGGGCCGCAGTGCATGGGGATGGGTGTTTGCTGTGGTGCACGGGTGGTGGGGGACAGCCATTACATGGGTGCACACCCATCTCCACCCACGGAGCAACCGCCGTTGTTGCCGGTTGCTCCATGCATGGCAATGGGTGGAGGTGGGGGGAGATGAGGGGAGTGCGCATGCACCCTCACCCACAGCGGTCACACGGGCGGCCTCCCCTATGCCCATGCAGTGGATCCGCATGGGCATGGAGGGTGGGGCATTTTGTGTGAAAAGGGCCTTAGTCTCTTACTCACACTGAAGGGCACCTTACTCCTCAGTTAGGTCCAGAGATTTTGAAGGAGCAATTCAAAGGGTAAGGTGCTGCTCGGCATGAATAAGAAGGGGGAATCCGCTCCACTGACATCGGCACTCAGTGGAGCCAATTCATATCTTGTACACACACTATGCTTAAGTGTTGCGCACATGTTGCTCAACCTTTGTGCGCTTCGTGCGCAGAATGTGTACCTTGTGTGCATGCTGCGCGATGAGCGCAAGCTGCATCCATGCACAAGATATAGATTGTAGCAAGAGTGCAGGGAGGCTGTTGCTATTTTATATTGACTGGATCTATGGAACCATTACAAAATTAAAATTAAGGCTGAAATTCGGCTCGTAATTCTCACCGGTTCCCAACGAGAAGGAGGGATTTTCTCATCTCTCCTCAAGACAAGATGAGAAACATCCCCCCCCCCCCGTTCTCATCAGGAACTGGTGAGAATTCGAGGGGGCCAGGTTGCAGGCGGGGGGTGGGGTGGGGGATGGCACAGGGTTTGGAGATGAGTAGGGAGCAAAGAAAAGCCTCCGGCTCCCACCTGGCCTCCCTGCCTGGGGGGAAGGGAGGGGTGGGCTGTCAGGGGATTGGGGTCTAGCAGGGATTTACTCACTGTCTGGGGGTCCTGACCCCGCCACCCCACCCCAGCTGTGCGCCATGCTTCTTCCCACTTTTGCAGTTTAAAAGGAGAAGAAAAAAAGCCTTGAGTATGCTCAGAATAGCAGTTCAGCCCTGGCTGCCCTTTTTAAAGATGGCACCCGCAGGGTTGAGCAGCTTTTTTGCAGCTAGATGGTACCTGCAGGGCCAAGCATGCACAGAAGAGCTGCTCAGCCCTGCGGGCGCCATCTTTAAAGAGGGCATCCAGGGCTGAGCAGCTATTCTGAGCATGATCAAGGCTTTTTTTCCTTTTAAACTGAAAAGCCAGGAAGAGGCCCAGCGCAGAGCGGAGCGGAGCACAGCCAGGGGGCAGAACACACACACACACACACACACACACACACACACACGAATGGTGAGTAAAACCCCTGCCAAACCCCCGCTCCTGGCCCTGCCTGAATAATCTTCCCCTCCCCCCCCCCAGGCAGGGAGGCCAGGCGGGGGGCAGAGGTGCCCAGGTGACTTGTCTTTGGCCCCCTGCTCACCTCCGGCCCCTGTGGCCATACACACACACACACACCCTGCTGGCAACCCTGGCCCCTCGAGTAATTCACAAGAACTCGAGGGGGTGAGAACACCAGAGTTCTCGGCCCCTCCCTCTCAATTCGCAAGAAACATTTTTTCCCTCTCTTCAGCCCTAATTAAAATGAAACATGGAATAAAATCTGCTCTGGGAGTGTTGACTTCTCTTTACTTTGGGGAACTGCTGTGATATTATATCATCTCATGTTCGTTGTGGAAATGCCTATGAAACATGGTAGTTGAGTCAATTTATATTAAAACATTTGGCAAAGATTATCCATTATCACAAGCCACTTACAGCATGTGCCAATTCCTATGATTACAGTTACCTAGTGTGTAACAGTTTTATACGTATGTTGTCACTCACTTGCCATGTAAATATAATTATTTTGATAACGATCCTTGCATTTCTGTGGACAGAAAGAGCCTCACCTAGCAGAGGGGACTAGGGAAATTCAATCTACTTGAACCAGGGCCAGCACTAACAGTAGGCAGCTCAGATGGCCCCCTGGGATGGCAAGTTGAATGGGACGGCTCTCTTACCTCCTATCCAGCTACCCCACCACCGCTACCAAGAAGTTCTGCGCTGGAGGGGGGCGGGAGAGGTACCCCTTCGCCCAACATAGCGTGGAGTTTAATGGCAGTGGCAGCAGATCGAGGGCAGGAGAAGCGGCGTCAGAAGCTGGATGGGGTACAAGAGTTGTTGCCTAGATGGCTCCACCCCCATCCAGCTTCCATCACTGCCTGTCCTGCCCCTTGATCCTGCCGCCGCTGCCACCACTAAACTCTATGCTGGATTGGGGGAAGGGTGGCAAGTTGAAGGGGGCACCTCTTCTGCCCCCTTTCAGCTGTTGCTGCTGTTTCTCCTGCTCTAATCCGGCAGTCACCAAGCTTCACAGTGGGGAGGAGGGAGGGCCAGTGGCTGCCTACGGCAGCAAATATCCTTGCGCCAGTCCTGACTTGCACTTTCATCCAATTGCCGTTTTACCCCGCCCTTTCCTGAGATCTAATGAAATGGAATCTCACGCTTTGGAATCAAGCACTATGAGATTTGAAAGGCAGGAAGGGAGGACAATTGTCTGTCTGATGTACTTTCACCTCCCTAGGCAACAGATAGACAAGTTGTGCTAATACCTCTGCTTGAAGCTGCCATGGCAAGCACTACACACCACTGCTGCAAGGTTCCTAGAGGCCTGTAGGCTTGGGTGGCTGCACCTCCTGCTTTCTTCATGGGCACCTCCAACCTTCAAAATAGCAGTTCTCAAGCTGGGGGGAGACATGAGGAGTACAGTACCACACCCTTTGTTCCGTTGTGAGGTAGGGAAATTTCCAAAATGGTGTGATATCAAGAGGGAGAGTGAATTGAGGCAGGGAGGAAGGAGTACTCATGGAAATGTGGTAGGGCATCTTAAGTACCACATATGTGAAGAAGGGGATGGTGTCTAAAAAGTTTGGGATTCACTACTCTTGACAGAAACACTTTGACCTTGCTAAGATTACTTGACTGCTTGCTAAGCCCCATCAGGAGTCCAAGGATAGTATGTACTTAGCTGATTTCTATAGACTGTCAGGATTCTTATAATTCCACTTCTTTCAACATTTATAATTAGCCATTTTGCAAACCTTCCCCTTCTCTGCACTGCTCCCTCCCTCAATGTGCTCACATTAAAGCTTATTTTTTTGTATATGAAGCTGTTAAAGTTAAATAAGTGTGAATGTCCGTCAAGTACAATCCTTGCAAGAGAGCATGTACATTTTATATATTTTAAGGAAAGAATAATTAATAGCTAATTACTGTAATGAAAGTAATATACAGCAGTTGCAGAGAAGACCTTGTGGAAAATTGGTATGAATTAGATAACATGTGATTTGGTCAAAGCAAGCTTGTAGAGAAGAATTAAAACAGTGGACATGTGGAGGGACAATCAGTGACTGTCTGTCTCGTACATCTAGGGAATAATTTAATCAACTTTGCTATTGTAATATTCAACGCTTCAAGCTGTTCAGTTTTCACAAGTAGATAACTTGGGATTTGTGCTTTGATATGCAGCATTCCTACACGGTCAAGGTTTTGTGCTTGAATTATCATTTACTAGGAAATGTAATAAAACCATTGTATCATAAAAGTAAAAAGAAAAAAAGAAATAACGACAGTAACCAGCTGCAATTCTATTTACTTGCACTGGGAGACATTTCTTAGACTCCATAGAGCTATACCTGGCCCATTATCTCTGGTATTGTCTCTCTGCACCTTTCCTCCTTGCTCACCAACAAGGTAAACCATAGCCACCCGCTGCCTGCTCCCACTACAATCACTCCTGGTCCCGCCATGGAAGCCGTGGCCACAGACTGAGATCCCTCCATTTCCATCCCCACCCCAGAGCCAGCATGGGTCAACACGAACACAGACACCATGACCCTCATGATATATCCCATTGAGTTCGAGAGTCAGATCTTGTTCAAGGAGACACATGAGGTTCTGGATGGGCACGGAGGACCCGGATGCTACCATTGTAGAGGAGGTGGTGGAAGCAAAGGAGAATAGTAAGTTAATGTATCTGGGGTGGGGGAGTGTTTGCGTTTATACAGCTGCATGATAAAGGCCTATGTTTGTTATCTAGTTATGTGGTTTTTTTATTGTTTACTGTGTTGACAGGTGGCCAGGAAAGCACCGAAGAGCAGGAAAACCACCAGGAAACAGCTCCACAGGACGGGAACAGTAGGTGCAGGAAATGGTTGGGAAGACACCATAGTGGACCGGCAGGGGATAAGGCACCATGGCAGGATAGTGTGCGGGGTGGGGGGAGGTGTAAGCCAAAATGGCAGCTGGGGGAGGGCATTAATGGTGGTGTATTTCTGTATGTTCTTCGCACCTCAACGCTGATTGCGGGAGCTGTGTGGTGCTGGGATTCCGTCACAGCAACCACCTCAGTAGCAGCATAGGCCAGACACTCGTTACTGCTTCCCGTCGGGTCGGTGGAGGGCTGAAAACTGGACAGACAGGGGCCTGAAACACCTGAGACGGAAGGTGGGTGGCGTAGTCTGAACTAATGGCTTTCCTTGTTGCTTTGCTAAAGGTCTGAAAGTGCAACAGGTGCACGTGGAACCTCCAGACACAGGCACCTAGCAGAACCAGGACCTGCAGCTCTGCAACGGACAGTGAAGGGAGGATTTGGCAAGGGAGCTTTTTGGGGACACCATGTGGCAGATGGACAAGATCCAGGAAGCCATTAAAGGGTGACCAGGGAGGCCAAACAGCTGATGTGGCAGAACGTCACAGAATGAGAGGCCTTGGCAGCTGCTAAGGCCTGCCTGGATGGCCAGCGGGAGGACAGGCACCGGGCCCACCTCCATCAGCAGTTTGAGCGGTCAAAAAGGTGAAGAAGGAGATGAGTGAGATGTGGGCAGAGATGCAAAGCAGCCTGTCTCAGTCCATTTGGTTCCAGAGCTCCCTGCTTGAGCATGTTGCTGCTGCAACTGTGAGCATTGTTGCTCAGGGGCAGGTGCCATTTCCTGGGTCAGACACATCTCTCCCCCCGCCAATCATTCCTACACACCTCCCACGAACACACCTCCACAGCCAGATCCATGGGAGGAGGATCGCGAAAATGTCTCCCTGCCAGTCCCACCACTCAAGCGAGCATACCCGGCTGCCCCCCACCCCCAAAGGAGCAGGCACAAGGAAATAAAGTTGTAATTTTTTTAAATAAAGTTCTTTAACTTATTTTATTTTATTTATTTGTTAAATAAAGTTTTAATTATTTTTTTTTTATAATCTATGAAGAAGCATTCCATGCTTCTTCTGGGAAAGGAAGGAAGTTTGGAGGAGAGGAGCCTTGGAGAAATGGCGGTATGGCATAGGAATAAGCTGCTTTGGGGGCTGGGAGCTGGAAGGGAGCGTCATGTGCCCTGAAAACGCGGATGGGGAGTCCACTGGCCATGCACTTTCACTTGAGGTTGGGGGGGCGGGGAGGCCTTGTATCTGGCTGCATGCCTGTGCCTCTATGCTTCCTATTGCCATTCCCATTGCTAGCCTGCAAATGCCGATAGGAAATGCAGAGGTTCAGGCCTGCGGCCATCTCATCTGCAAATGCCAATAGGGAACTCACAGCAAAAGGCCGCCTGATGGGAAATCAGATGGGGGTGGGGGGTGGGCAAGGAAGGAAAGTATGCTATTCTGGTGCTGGGTGGGAGCCAGATGGGCCAGAGGAAAATACAGTGACACACAGGAAATGTTTTAAAGACTATTGATATAAAAAAAAATCTAAATAAGTTCACTGAAGATCATCAAACTGTCACAGATGGTGGGTGTTTTTGCTAGCATTGTGGTTAATGTGTTGTTTCTCTCCCAGCTATTTGCTTCTCCACTCAGTTCAGCTGGTTCCGGAACAGGGGTATCGGCTCGTCGGAGCTAACTGGCAGGGGGTTCTCCAACGCGGCCCTGCTGATCTCTCAGATGTTAGGAATGAAACAGTCTCTAGCTGGAAATCAATTCTAGCCACAACTGATCTCCAGTGCTGCTTTAATAGCCTGAAAGCTCTCTCTACATCAGAGCAGGTGGCACTGAGCTGCCAGTTAAAGTATCTTTGCTCTGGGGTGCAGGTAACATTACATGCCTTCATGAGCCAGGGCGTCAGGGGGTAGTCAGGGTCTCCAAGAACAACAAGCCTCATGAGCACCCCTTCGATGCATGTTTCAGTAGAGAATCCAAAGTCTCTGGTGTACATGTGGCCAATGAAGGGGGACTGATGGAAGATGAAGATTCCAGACCACCCAACCAGCACACCCATGGTACACTACAGCCTAAGAACCATGGAGAAAAAAATACCTTCTGTTTAAGGTAGTCTTGCTTGCTATGGGGTGGTCAGATGATGGTGATATGGCTCCCATCAATTGCCCCTATACAGTTCGGGAAACCTTCCCAGCGAAAGCCCTCCATTACCTCTGTTGGATCAGCCATCTGCACCACCTGGTCCAGCAGCACTTCCACAATAGCTGTTCAAACCTCCACTGGCATGGTGCCAAATTGCTGGGTGACGGAGCAGCAGGAGTCTAAAGGTGTGGGCTTCCAGATGGTGATGGCAATGCGCTTCTCCATGGAGATAAGTAACTGCATCACCATGCTCTGTTTTTTCTGTCATAGCAGGATGAGGCAGGATGAGGCAATGGGGCATCCTGAAGTTTGTGACCTATTCAGTGTCTCCCCACGAAGACAGCACGTTGTCTTCGCCCAGACCACCCTTTTGGTGGGTACAGCATGGCATCAGTGACTGAAGCCATGTCTCTTGACAGGTACCTCTTTGTGCACATCAGTTCCCCTTGCATGGCTTTGATCCTCCCCAGTGTGGCCAATTGTTGCCGGAAGTAGGCAAGTGCATGGCGCCAAAGCAGGAGCCACCTCTGCAATGTGGTGCACTCCACTATTCCAGGGACAGATCAAGCAAGAGCTTTTCTGTGCCTTGACATCACATTGTGCTAACAGCAGCAGAAGGCTTGGATCTGTTGAATTGCTTGGAGGTTCTGCTCAGCAACAGGAAGAAAGGCTTGGAGCATGATAACAAGCACAAGAACATTCTCGGCACGTGTCCCCATGGTGACTGTGGCTCTGGCATCCACAAACTCTGCAGACCATGCACCAAATGTTTTGAACAGCTTAAAGAGCTGGCTGGCTGCCTAGCTAGGATTGGCTATGTGATGCACATGAGCAGTTGTTGTCCACTATTGGTCATGTGTCCTTATGCAGAACTGGCTTCATGTCAAGTGTGAGCTGCTATTGGTTACAGACCAGCTATTGGTTGAATTTTTTTTTTGCAAAGCTTATGCTGGGTGTGTGTGTGTTGCTGCACCAGCACTGCCAATCCAGGTGGCTATTAAACTGCATGGACTTTTCTGTCACAAGCACATGCAAGCTCATGTAATGTTACAAATGTTAGCATCACAGAAGCATCAAAATTTTTAATTGCCGGGGGAGGGGCATTGAATGCTAAGAAATGGGCAGGTGAGGGGATCTGCAAGACAGTAGGTCACTGTGTTCTGAATGTATGTGGGAGCAAAGTTACCCTTTGGTTAAAAGATGCTCATATAATTTCTTATCTTTTGAAAGTAACAGTTGTTGCTTGCACTGAGCATGAGGGGGTCATAATGCCATAGAAGGCTATTGCTGTGGGTTGTTTGCCCAGGAAATCCAAATGGCTTTGGCTTTTGTCTGTCAGTGCTGTGGCAGCCCAGGGTATGGGGCCCAGACAAGTTGTGTGGTGATGGATTCTGTGGCCTTTGCTAGCATTTGGGTGAGGCCTGATGTACAGAGAACTGTCGAATCCATTCTCTGAGGCAGACTCTGAGCTCATAGGGTGGCACATGCACACAATGGGCTTCTGTGTATGCATGATGGAATACAGAGACCACGTAACCCTGCTGCAGTTACAAGTTCAGCAGAATGGAAGAGTGGGAGCCCTGGATGAGATGAGTGAATGGGATGCAAATGAGATTGCGACCTTTCTAGATGTTTGTGCAGAAGAGGCTGGACCGTCCCAGCTGTTTTTTTCTCATCAGTGCCCTCATGCCAGTGAGAGGATACCTGCAGGGCCACCGGGAGTGCTTGTTGATGGTAGAGATTAATGTCTTGGAGGAAAGAAGTGACTCAGGAGGATACAGGGAATGTGAACCCACTGAAGAAGAGCTTGTTGTCCTATACAACGTTTGGATACTTGGAGAAGTGCAGAGAGACTTTGTGAGTGGGGATGTTTTCTGCCCCCACTGTATGGTAATTTATTTATTTATTTATTTATTTAAAATTTACCCCACCCATCCTGCCACAGGCAGCTCTGGGTGGCTCACAAACAATAATAAAAACAATTTTAAAAATCAACAAGGAGGAATTAAAATATCCCCAACCACCCACCACCCCAACCCATTCCCCCCATCCTTTCTATCAAAAGCCAGGTGGCGGAACAGCCATGTTTTATAACAGAGTCGTAAAGGGGGGAGATCCGGGGCCAAACGGGCTTCCACCAGCAGGGAATTGAACAGCTGTGGAGTGGCCACCGAGAAGGCCCTCCCCATCGCAGCCCCAGAAGACTCTGGGGACCCCAAGGAGAACACCCCCCAATGATTGCAAGGGCCAATCCAGGACCCGGAGGGTGAGGCAGGCCCGCAAATAGGTCAAGCCAAGGCTGTTTAGGACTTTATAGGCAAGCACCAACACCTTGAATCGGACCCAGAACACTACAGGCAGCCAGCGCAGAGACCAAAGAACCAGTGTAATATGTTCCCAGTGGCCCAGTCCCACCAGGAGACGGGCCGCCACATTCTGCACCAGCTGCAGTCTCCGAACCATCACCATGGGTAGCCCCACGTAGAGCACATTACAGTAGTCTAGCCTAGAGGTGATGAAAGCATGGATTACAGTGGCCAGGTAAGAGTCTGAAACATACAGCTGAAGTCAACACACCAGATGTAATTGGCGAAAGACACTCCTTGCCACAGCCTCCACCTGAGCATCCAAGCGGAGCTGTGAATCAAAGAGCACCCCCAGATTCCGTACCTGGGGAACCAGCGGAGGGCAGACCCCATCGATGACGGGGGCAGTCACCCCCGTCGCCTCACTACCAGCATTACCTCCGGGATTCAGCTTTAGTCGATTCACCCTCATCCAATTCCCCACAGCTGCCAGACACCCATTAAGCACAGCGACTACCAGGCCTGGGTCCAATGAAAAAGAGAGGTAAAGCTGAGTGTCACCAGCATATTGATGACACTGCACGCCAAATTTCCTGACCACCCCACCAACCGGCTGCATAGACACATTGAAAAGAAGAGAACCCTGCAGGACTCCACACAAGAGGTCTCGGTATGATGAAAAATAATCTCTAAGCACCACTCACTGAGTTCTTCCAGTCAGGAAGAAGCAGAATCAGTCAAGAACCATACCGCCCACCCCCGCCCGGTCCCGCAGGCATGTCATCAACATCTCATGGTCAACGGTATCAAAAGCAGCCGACAGATCTAATAGAATCAGCATGGCTGAAGCACCCTGATCTAATTCCTGGAGCAGGTCGTCGACAAACGCCACAAGCGCAGTCTCGGTGTCATAACCCAGGCAAAATTCTGACTGTGAGGGATGAAGAAAACTGACATGATCCAGATGCTCCTGCAACTTCCAAGCCACCACCCGCTCAATAACCTTCCGTAAAAAGGGAAGGTTAGAGACTGGCTGATAGCTGGCAAGGGAGTCAACGTCAAGTGATCATTTCTTGAGCAGGGACCATACTGCCACCTCCTTGATACAGCCTGGCACCCTGCCCTCCCTAAGGGAGGCACTGATCACTCCCGGCAGGCCTTAATCAGCCAGGATGGGCAGGGGTCCAGTTAACAACAGGTAGCCCCAACAGCCTCAAGAACATCCTCCGCATCGGTAGGAGTCACCAACCGAAACTGATCCCACAAACATGGACAAGGCCATAACCTCACATTGCCCCACTGCAGAAAGTGTGGCATCAAAACTGTGGTGGATCTGAGTGATTTTATCCACAAAATAATCCACAAACAAGTCACAGCGGGCACTAGATGACTCCACTCCAAGGTGGAGGGAGGTCGGACTGACCAGCTCCCGCACCACCCAGAAGAGCTCTGCTGGACGGGATTTAGCAGATGCTAGGAGGGCAGCAAAAAATTCCTACTTTGCTGCCTGCATAGCTATGACATAAGTTCGTAAACTCGCTCTATGCTGCAATCTGTCAGTTTCAGCACACGAACAGCGCCACCATTATTGCAACCACTGTCCCTCCTTCAGCACCCACAGCCCCTCCGAAAACCAGGGAGGCCTACGGTTCTGTCACCTGGGAAGTGGATGCCTCAGAGCCATTCAATCAATGGCCTCTGTCAGCAAGGTGTTCCACAGCCCGACAAAGTCGTCAATGAGATGGCCGTCCAAGTCAGAAGGTATATCCCCCAGAGCCTCCTGGAACCATTCTGGTTCCATCGGTCTACGGGGGCGGACCATTCAAATTGGTTCCACACCCATCCGGGCCAGGAGAGAGATGCACCAGGAGAGAGGCCTGTAGGAGGTAATGAACCATCCATAACAAGGGCACAGATGATATCTCCCCCACCAATGGACCCCCCACTTCAAGGCCAGTGCAAAACATAAGGTCTAAGATATGTCCCCCCTGATTCATCGGGCCGCTTACCATGTGGAACAGGTCCATGGCAGCCATGAACTCATGCTCTGCACCCCTAAGATCGGCATCAGCATGGATGTTGAAGTCCCCCAAGACTATCATCTTCGGGGATCGCAACACCACCCCTGACACCAAATCTGCTAGAGCATGTAGGGAGGCCACCATACAGGTATGTGCATGATATACAAGCAGCACTCCCAGACTCTCCCCTGCCAAATCAAATACCAGATGGAGACCCTCAATACCCAATATAGATTGCACTGAATGCCTCCGAACAGCCCAACACTCCCTAAAAATCATGGCTACACACCCCACCACCACCATCCCTCAGACCACGGTTGATGCTATATGGAATACCCAGCTGGAACAAGGTTAGCCAAGATAATCTATTTTTTACGTATTTATTTACAAAACATTTAGATCCTGCACCCTCCTGCAACTCGACAGCTCGTGGCGGTGAACAACATAAAACATCACCAAAAAAATCATCTAATTCAATATAAAATATATAAAAATCGACACATAAAATAGCAGCTAACAGATAAAATAAAATCCCCTCCCCACCCCCTCCCTGAAGGCCCGGCAGAACAACCAGGTCTTACAACATTTGCAGAAAGAGGGGAGGTCAGGGGACAGATGGGCCTCCAATGGAAGAGAGTTCCACAGCTGAGGTGTGGCCACTGAGAACGTCCCCCCTGCCATCGGCCACTGGCATACCCAGGGGCTTCAAGTTTGGCGCCCCCGGACGACCACAAGGGCCGCAAAATGACCCCAGGCTTGAGGCAGTCTCGCAGGTAACCAGGACCCAAGCTGTTTAGGGCTTTATAAGTCATAACCAACACCTTGAATTGGGCCTGGAAGACAATAGGCAGCCAGTGCAGAGTCCGGAGCACCAGTGTAATGTGCTTGCGGTGGCCCATCCCCGTTAGGAGGCAGACCGCCGCATTCTGCACCAGCTGCAGCCTCCAAACCATCACCAAGGGTAGGCTCACGTAGAGCGCATTGCAGTAGTCCAGTCGAGAGGTAATGAAAGCATGGATGACGGTGGCCAGATCCGAGTCAGAGACATACGGCTTCAGCCGTTGCACCAGATGTAGTTGGCGAAATGGTCCTGTCGCCACAGCCTCCACCTGACAGTCCAGGTAGAGCTGCTGATCAAGGAGCACTCCCAGACTCTCCCCTGACTACGGACCTGAGCAGCCAGAGGGGGGCAGACCCCAACAATGACAGGAGCCGCCAGCACCCCAGCCCTACCCACCAACATCACCTCCGTCTTGTTGGGATTCAGCCTCAGACGGCTCACCCTCCTCCAGTTCCCCACAGCTGCCAAGCATCTGGTAAGCACCGAGACTGCTGGGCCTGGGTCTCCAGAAAACGAAAGGTAGAGTTGTGTATCTTCGGCGTATTGATGACATTGTACACTGAACCCACTCATGACCTCACCCAATGATTGCATATACACATTGAACATGAGAGGGGACAAAATAGAACCCTGCAGGACTCCACACATAAGATTCCAGGGAGACTATGCCAAGAACCACTCGCTGAGTTCTCCCTGCCAGGAATGAGCAGAACCATTCAAGAACAATTCTGCTCACCCCAGCCCGGTCCCACGGCCTCGCCACCAACATTTCGGGGTCAATGGTATCAAACGCTGCTGACAGATCCAGTAACATCAGAATTGAGGATCTGCCCTGATCCAATTCATGGCACAGGTCATCGACCAAGGCCACAAGTGCAGTCTTCATGCTAAACCCGGGGCGAAAACCAGACTGCGAGGGATCAAGAAAACCAACCCGGTCCAGATGCTCCTGTAACTGCTGGGCCACCACCTGCTCAATAACCTTTCCTAAAAAGGGAAGGTTAGAGACTGGCCGATAGCTGGCTAGGGAGTCAATGTCCAAAGATGACTTTTTGAGCAGAGGCCGCACCACCGCCTCTTTGAGACGGCTCGGCACCCTGGCCTCCCTAAAGGAGGTGTTGACCACCCCTACCAGCAACGGCCCTAACATCTCCCGGCTGGCCTTCACCAGCCAGGACGGGCACGAATCTAATTCGCAACAGGTGGCCCTAATAGTCCCAAGGTCATCTGCTGCGTCAGCAGATGACACCCACTGAAATCGATCTCATAAAAACAAACATGATGGGGCTTCCTGTACCTCTGATACATCCACTGCCGTAAATGCAGCATCGAGATCATGGTGAATCTGGGTGATTTTATCCACAAAAAAATCAGCAAACATGTCACAGCGGACACTGGAAAATTGCCCGCACCGCAATAGCATAAGTTCTTAAACTAGCTTTATGCTGCAATCGCTCATGAAGATGATAGAGAAGGGAGTACAAGAGGCGCTTGTTTGACTGTGGGGTTTATGCAAACAGAGAGATTTCCAATGCCGTTTTGGACAAGACCCCAACAAATCTGTGTGATGCTACTTGCCAGTACATCGCTTTGAGTCCTGAATGCAAGAAATGCAAAGACTGATTGCTTTTGATGTCTATTTTTTACTTTCACTTTCACTTTTCACTACATGCACTCAATAAAGTATGCAATTTGCTCAATAAACTCAGGATTATGTGCCTAGCAAAAGGTTATTTCCAGCCACCAAGTGCTGGCAGGTACAAACCCAGGTGTAAACTCGCATATCTGTTTTTAGATGATAAACTCTTTGATTTCCAATTTTCATAGAGGGATGTAAGGGATAGAGGGTGCTGGACTGCCTTCCAGAATCTTAACCTGGAAGGAAGAAAGAGCTAGTGTGCTTCTTCCCATGGTTCACTGCAGCTGTTTGCCCTTTTTTGTATATTTTTAATGAATTTTAAATTGTATATTTTGTATTTGTTTTATTATTAATTATTATTATTATTGTTGTTGTTATTGTTATTATTGTTATGTTTTGTAAGCTGCCCCGAGCTGCTCTGTGAGTAGGAGGGTGCAGGGTAGAAATACAATGAAATAAATAAATAAGGAATAGGGGATGGGCTATTGAGAGGGGGGACTGGTGGGCAGAGTGCAGCAGAGAAAAATGACTGCTCATGCTTGTCATGCTAAACCTGGGAGTGGGGGCTGCCTGAACGCACAAGAAATACATGCAGGGGTCTACCTGTTTATTAGGCTCTACATGCTAAACACTTTGCCGCTGGATTGGAGGCAGTAGGTAGAGAGCATGAGATGGTGGAGGTCCCGTCTGGTCCATCTTTATGGGGGGAGTTTCAGGAAGTGATGCCGGCCGATGCGGTGGATGTCTTGGGGTCTGTGAGGACCACATGTTGCGAACTGGATCCATGCCCGTCCTGGCTGGTGAAAGGCTCCAGGGAGACGTTGGGGACGGCGCCAGCGAGGGTAGTGAACGCGTCCTTACAGCAGGGGAGGTTGTCACCCAGTCTCAAGGAGGCTGTGGTGCGCCCCCTGCTGAAGAAACTATTATTGGACGTGGATGCCCTTGCCAGTTACCATCCTGTCTCTAATCTTCCCTTTTTAGGGAAGTTATTGAGCGGGCGGTGGCACTCCAGCTCCAGGTGCATCTAGATAGCATTGGTTTCCTGGACCCATTTCAATCTGGGTTCCGCCCCGGCTATGGCACCGAGATGTTGTTGGTGGCCTTGGTCGACGACCTCCGCTGGGAGATGGATGCAGGATGTTCAACTTTTATCATCCTGCTAGATCTCTCAGCCGCTTTTGATACCATGGATCATGGGCTGCTATTGAGACGGCTACGTGACCTGGGGGGTCTGGATGGGACTGTTCTGGAATGGTTCCATTCATTCCTCTCAGGGAGAAGCCAGCGGGTGGTGCTGGGGGAGGAGACATCTTGCCCCCGCGCCTTATCATGGGGCGTTCCGCAGGGTTCCATTCTGTCTCCATTATTGTTTAATGTATATATGCAGCCCCTGGGGGAGGTTGTGAGAGGGTATGGGGTGCGTTGTCACCAATATGCTGATGATACTCAGCTGTACCTCTCTTTTTCAACGAACCCAGGCCCTGCTATCTCGGTGCTATCCCAGTGTTTGGAGGCCATGACGGAATGAATGTGGCAGAGCAGACTGAAGCTTAACCCCGATAAGACGGAGGTGATGGTGGTGGGGAGAGCGAGGGAGGTGTCAGCCCACCTTATGGGGGGGGGGTTCGCCCTCCCATAGCTCAACAGGTCCGGAGTCTGGAGGTGGTGCTGGACGCGGAGCTCCGCCTAGAGCAGCAGGCGGAGGCAGTCACAAAGGCTACCTTTCGCCAGTTGTATCTGGTGCGGAGGCTGCATCCATTCATCTCCAGCCTGGACCTGGCCTCCCTCATCCATGCCTTCGTCACCTCATGGACTACTGCAACACGCTCTACATGGGGATTCCCCTGTGCCTGGTTCGGAGGCTGCAGCTAGTGCAGAATGCTGCGACCCGCCTCCTTTCGGGGACGGGTCATCAGGAGCACATAACACCCGTGCTCCAAGCTCTGCACTGGTTGCCAATAGCGTGCCGAGCCAGGTTCAAGGTGTTGGTATTGATTTACAAAGTCCTGCACGGTCTCGGCCCCTCATACCTCAGGAACTGCCTCACCCTCCACGCCCCAGAGCGGCTCCTTCGGTCTGCCGGGGGTGCCTTCTTGGAGGTCCCCCATGTCAAGCGGGGGGCCACAATGGAGAGGGCATTCTTGGTGGCCAGGCTGCGGCTTTGGAACTTCCTACCGGAGGAAGCTCGCCTGGCCCCAAGCCTCTTGACATTTTGGAAAAAGTGCAAAGCCTGGTTGTTCGCCCAGGCCTTTGGGGAGCAGGGGAGGGTGTAGTGGGTCTTTATCTCCCCTATCCTATTTATTGTTTTATGTATCCTGGGCCCTGTTCTTTTATGTAATATTTGATACTGGATTTTATGTGTTTTAAATTGTTTATATTATTGTATTTTATTGTTGGAAGCCGCCCCGAGCTGTGTTCAGGAGGGGCGGGGTACAAATGGAATAAATAAATAAATAAATAAGTGGGGGCTGTACGGACCGAACCCAAACTCCAGGGGGGGGTATTGTCTTGTTTGTCAACACCCATTGGGACAACCACATATGTTAAATAAAGCCAATAAACAAGTACAGTTCAGGGCCTCATTAAAGTGAATGGGAGTCATACCAGTGCCACGGGTTAGTGCCAATGGTCCTGGTCCAATGCTGTGAGGAGCCACGTGAGTGTGTGCACAGCCACATGCATGCACAGCTGCACGCAACCCATGTAGAGCCGCATTGCTGGCACGTTACGCCGTGCACAAACTACGCACACGGATGCGGCTCTGTGCAGCGTTCTGCACAGCACTGGATTGCGACCAATGTTGAGTGCTCAGAGGATAATGCTCTTAGGATGAAATCCTGTCTCTACTGAAGTTTTGTTATGGAATACAATGAAACCAGAAGGTCACCCTAAGGGACCCATGCCACTTTGTAAAATTTGTTTTCAAAAAAATTATGTTTTAGTTCCGGTTTGTTTAAACACAAAATGTGCACTCTTCAGCTTTACAGTGGCTTCTGCCATTTTTTCATGCTAATTTTCAGTTCTCAAAAGTTACAGAGAAAAAGGCAAGGGAAAAGTTTGTTCAAGGAGAATGGAGAGAGAGATCTTATCTTCCTTATCATAACTTAGTATGCAGTTGTAACAGGACTTCATTTGTAAGGTCCTGGGTCATACACTTCCCCCTCCTCCTGCTATGCCCCAGCAAACCAGCTGAAATTATGCCCTTAATGTTTACACAGTAGAAACCCTCTTACCTGTACATGTTGGGGGCATGCTTTTTCTCTGGGCTAGAGAGGTAACTTGGTAGAGGTGGCAGGTTATATTGTAACAGTAATAGTTTGTTTGAGAGTTGTGCAGGACATAAGACATGTCATGTGCAGAATTAAAAGGGATCCAAATTAGTGGGTGCTTGCGTGTGCATGCACGGGGGAGTCCCATGTGACCGCCACAGCGGGTGGGGGTGTGCATGTGCGCTCCTGCGCTCCACCCACCTCCACCCATTGCCCATGCACAGAACCATTAGCCAAAACAGGGATGGCTCTATGCGTAGAGATCAGTGGAGGTGAGTGTGTGTCCATGTGACAGCCGCCCACGTGGCGCACACCTACCGTGGCACACACCCATCCACCCGCCCCTTGTGGGCCATTTGAAAAGGGCCAAAATGTGAAAAGCAGAGGTTTTTAGCTTTAAGTTTTAGTATTTTCTTTACACACATATCTGTTTTTATATGATTAACTCATTAGGTTTCCAATTTTCATAGAGAGATGTAAGGGATATCCTGACTCCGATACATGTTGAAGCTACTTATTATCTCAAGCATCACATTGTAAAGAAAAGAAGCATGGAAGAAATCCCACCACTTCAGCCAGTTCTTCAGCAGAGGAAAGAAAAAGACATCATAAGCAGCAAGGTTAGAATATTGACCTTCTCTGATTGAACTGTAAACAAAATACTTAGTTATATTTTATAGTTTATGATAGTGTTTTAAATTTTATAGAATATCAATAGAAATTTAAATGTTTCTTTAACTAAACAAATTTTATATTGCTACAATATAGTAAGGAATGTGTTTTGGTAGATGCCTAGATCTTGTGGTGGACACATGATAGAAGTAAAATATTAGATTTAAGTCAAATGATGAGTTTCCTAAAGAAAATTCATCTTGTTTGCATTTTACATTTATCATTATAGTAGCAGTATGAAATATTTTCAAACAGCAAAGTACCATATGGTTAAGATTTTACCCAGGTGTGTGATTAGCTCATTAACCATATTCTCTCATTCTTTTAAGTATACTGATGATGTTACTAGGCACTAGAAGTCTTTCTGCTACACTTGATGCTACTCAGTTGAATCACAGTACAAGCTACAATTTTAAAAATTTTCTTTTAAAAAGACATCAGATAACCATTGTCCAGAGAACCCCAGCTATGGGTCAGGACCTCAAGTGCCATCACATCATATCCAGAAACAGTTTTGATCTCTATTGATTGACTTTGCATGTTTTTGTTGCTGTCTGGGGTTATACTGACGTCTCAAAATGGGGTCATGGAAGCAAAACGTTTGGGGACCACTACCATAGTCGGTACTGAATTATTTCAACATGGTCTGAGGTTCTTCTTGGCTGTCCACTTGTGGTGATAGATAAGGTGGTAACATAAGAATTGCCATATTGGATTACAATCATGCTTGATCCAGTACAGTCCACACTGCTGAAAGTTGCCAGCAGTAAGCTCTTCAAAGAAGTGTGCAAGAGCCCCACATAAAAGACTTGACCTAATTCCTAGTAGTTGGAGATTGGCTTAAACCATGAAATTATACTTTGCTATATGTTCCATAAGTAAATATCATAAAATATTACACTTCTGAGTAATCTTGTTTTTGTTTTCCATAAAAAAATATTTCATTGCTACATTGACACACATTGGTAGGTGTCTTATATTTTATAACTGCTACAGTGCATGTATTGTATTGAAACATTAGTTTTTTGCTGTCTTTCCACAGATTGTGTTTGCAAGATATTGTTCCCGGGAAAACTGTTCTGCTGACTTGCATGTTTCTGGAAAGCTTGCATTTTCAAAGTAAGTAGAATGTAATAGCCATCTGATGAGAGAGAGAGAGAGAATAAGACTTCATTTTATTTTTCTGTCCGAGAACTTTTATTTTGTATGTATAAAATATGGATTGACCTTAAACATGTCAGGTATAAAAATTGGTTTTCAGTGATCTGTTTTATGTAAATAGCTCTTCAGAAAACATAACTTCTCTCTCTCTCATACACACACACACACACATACACAAATCAATTCTTCAGCTAGATTTGTAAGTCTTTCTACTCTGAAAAGTTCGTGGTAGATTATACAAAAGAAAACTGCTGGCTCTCTATTTCAGACCAAGAGGTGATGATACTCATGACATTACCTTCACACAAAAATATCTACACACAAAGTCCTTCATTGGTTTTATTTATTTATTTAAAAAAATTATACCCTGCCCCTCCTGCCACAGGCAGCCCAGGGTGGCTAACAAAGTCAATCAAATAAAATACAATAAAACATAAAAACATCGAATAGTAATAATAACAATAAAAATGAGGAGAGAAAAAAACCCACCCCATCCACCCTCACCCTTCTCCCTCACCAAATGCCTGATGGAACAGCCAGGTCTTACCATTCCTATGGAAAACTGGGAGGTCCGAGCCAGACGGGTCCCCACCGGGAGGGAATTCCAGCGGCACGGCATTGCCACCAAGAATGCCCTGTCCTGCGTGCCCCCCCCCCCCCCAGTAAACCCAAGGGACCTCCAACAGGGCACCCCCAGATGACTGTAGGGGGCGGTCCAGAACCCGGGGAGTGAGGTGGTCTCGCAAATAAGCAGGGTCCAGACCATGTAAGGCTTTATAGGTCAAACCCAACACTTTGAATCGGGCCCAGAAGACTACTGGCAGCCAGTGCAGAGATCGGAGCACTGGTGTAATGTGCTCATGGTGGCCCAGCCCCACCAGGAGCCGAGCTGCCACATTCTGCACCAGCTGCAGCTTCCAAGCCATCACCATAGGTAGCCCCATGTAGAGCGCGTTACAATAGTCTAACCAAGAGGTGATAAAAGCATGGATGATCGTGGCCAGATCCAGAAACGAAACCAGTGGCCAAAGCCACCGCACCAGATGTAACTGGTGGAAGGCACTCCTCGCCACAGCCTCCACCTGGAGATTCAGGCAGAGCTGTGCATCGAGGAGCACGCCCAGATTCCAAACCTGGGAAGCCAGTGGAGGACAAACCCCCTCAACCGAGGGGGACATCACCTCCATCGACTTACCCACTATCACCACCTCCATCTTGTTAGGATTCAATCGCAGTCGATTAGCCCTCATCCAGTCCCCCACAGCTGCCAAACAACAGGTAAGCACCGAGACAGCTGGGCCTGGGTCAGTTGAAAATGAGAGGTACATTTGGGTGTCATCCGCATACAGATGACACCTCACCCTGTAGCCTCTGATCACCTCACCGAGCGGCTGCATGTACATGTTGAACAGGAGAGGGGACAAGACAGAACCCTGCGGGACTCCACACGAGAGGTCTCAGTGAGATGAAAAATAATCACCGAGCACCACCCGCTGAGTTCTCCCAGTCAGTGAATGAGCGGAACCACTCAAGAACAATCCCGCCCACCCCTGCACCGTCCCGCAGGCACGTCACAAGCATCTCGTGGTCAACAGTATCAAATGCTGCCAACAGATCTAATAGGACCAAAAGGGTCGCTCGACCCTTATCCTTTTCACGGCGCAGATCATTCACCAAAGCCACCAATGCTGTCTCATTGCCATGCCCCGGACGAAAGTCAGACTGCAAGGGATCCAAATAACCGACGCAGTCGAGATGCCCTTGGAGCTGCTGAGCCACTACCTATTCAATAACCTTCCCAAAAAAGGGAAGGTTAGAGACAGGCCGATAGCTGGCAGGGGAGTAAATGTCAAGTGATGGTTTCTTGAGCAGAAGCCGTACCACCACTTCCTTGAGGCAGCTCAGCATTCTGCCCTACAGTAGGGAGCCGCTGACCACTCCAGCCAGCAATGGCCCCATTGTGTCCCGGCAGGTCTTAATTAGCCAGGACAGGCACAGATCTAGTTCACAAGAAGTGGCTCGAACAGCCCCCAGCACCGCCACCATGTCAGCGGGTGTCACCAACTGAAATTGATCCCACAAAATCGGACAAGTTGGGGTTTCTACCACCTTTACCTCCTCCACTGTATTAATTGCGGCATCGAGGTTTTGGTGAATATGGGCAATTTTCTCCACAAAATAATCCACAAAAAGGTCACAGCGGGCAGATGATGGCTCAACTTCAGGGTTGAGGGAGGCTGGACTGACCAGCTCCTGTACAACCCGGAACAGCTCTGCCGGATGGGATTTTGCGGATGCTATGAGGGCAGCAAAAAATTCCCTCTTTGCTGCCCGCATAGCCACAGCATAGGCTCGTAAACTAGCTCTATGCCGCAATCCGTTGGCTTCAGCATGAGGACATCACCGTCACTCTAACCGTCGCTCCTCTTGCTTCAGCATCCGCAGTTCCTCGGAAAACCAAGGAGGTCTGCGGAGCCTCCGCCTGGGCAATGGATGCCTGGGAGCCATTTGATTGATGGCCTCCGTCAGCAAGATGTTCCACAGCTTGTCAAGGTCATTGATGTGACGGTCGTCAAGGTCAGAGGGTAACTCCCCAGAATGCCTAGAAACTGCACTGGGTCCAACAGCCTCCAGGGGTGGACCATCCTAATAGGTTCCGCACCCTTCCAGGGGCAGACATGTGCTAGAAGGGAGGTCTGCAGAAGGTAATGGTCCATCCATGACAAGGGCACAACTGATATCTCTCCCACTAATGGACCACCTGCCTCAAAGCCAGTACAAAACATGAGATCTAAAGTATGTCCTCCAAGATGTGTCGGGCCATTGACCCTCTGGGACAGGCCCATGGTTGCCATGAACTCATGCTCTGCTCCCTCGAGAACTGTGTTGGCGTGAATGTTGACGTTCCCAAGGACGATAGCCCTTGGGGACCACAACACCACCTCCGACATAACCTCCGCCAGAGCCTGCACTGAGGCCACTGTATTGGTAGGTGCACGGTATACCAGTAACACTCCCAAACTGTCCCCTGCCAAATCAAACACAAGATGGAGGCCTTCAATACCTACCATGGATCACACTGGATACCTCCTCACAGACCACCCCTCTTTAAAAATCATAGCTACACCGTCTGCCCCATCCATCCGACCACGGCTGGTGCTGCACGGAATACCCAACTGGAACAAGATCAGCCAGAATTGGCCCCGATTCATTGTCCAGCCAGGTCTCTGTAATACACGCGAGATCGGTGGCATGGTTTACCTCCTGGACTGTTGTCACCGATCTCGCGTTCAAAAGCACCAAAACCAGACCGGGGGCCCCCTGACCAAGTTCCACCTGCTCGTCTGCTGGGGGAGAATTAAGCGGGACATGCACTAAGCACCTATCCCACCTCACCACAAGGGCTGAAATGTCGTACCAATGCAGGAGCATTTACTGGTGAAAAGTGCTCTTCTGCACCAAGCAGCACATTTAGGAAGGGAGCAATTTTCACACCTTGCACTCGTGGCTTTCTGCAGTTGCTGCCACGGTATTTTCGCCACTGTAGATTTCACGCAGAAGCAGCAGGTTTGCCACAGTTTCCCCTTTCCCTTAAGCATGGCAGCTTTGTGATTATCACAGCATTGCAGCCAGGGGCATAGCCACCATGGCGTGGGGGAATTTGCTGCCTTGCAAACAAAGTTTTTCTTCGAGGGGCTCCTTCCATTCTCACTTGCACGCTCTTCTCTTACCGGATATACCAATCTCACTAGCTTAAAAAAACCTCACATGATGTTCACACGCCCCACCCTATATAAGGTACTTAAACCCAACACAGTTCCTTCCAACCCTAAGCAATTAGGAAGAAAATTCCATGGGGGGTCGGAAGGATGGGTGCTTGTGAGAATGTCGGATCCATCTTGAAGAACCTTGTTTACAAGGCAGCAACCTTCTGTTCTCCTTCGAGTGGCTCCTCCCATTCTCACAAATGGGAGCGTACCAAGCCTAGAAAGAGGCGATGGGGGAATTTTCTAACAAAATGACACTCCATGCAGGTTGGATATACAGGCTGGGATGGGGGCAGCAGGCAGGGGGCAGCCTGCTCTGGGGTTTCCATTCAGCTGGGGGAGGGTTAGTTGTTCAGTGCTGTCTCTGTTAGAAGGATGGACAGATCCTCCCTCTTCCCTTTGTGATCGCCCCATAGAGAGAAATGGGGGTGCAGAGCAGCTACAATGAGGCAGAGAGTCATCCCAGCAAAGGGGAAGAATTTGTCCTTGGCACCCTAACGCACAAGAGAATTCACAGAAGTGGAGGGACTTCCCCCCTCATCCCCAGGTGCTCGCTCACTGCTGCTGGGGAATCCCTGCACTCTAAGTGGGACAGAGATAGCAACTAGTGCGCAAGGAGGGATAACAAAGATCCCTCCCTCAAAGCTCAACTCTGGGTGCTGCC